>PVKB01001486.1:95439-369666 GCA_004027205.1 Ctenodactylus gundi
TTAAGCTACAAGGCAGATAAGGAAGTACATAACATTTTGCTATTTGCACTCTTTCATGGCCAAGCTGGGTGTAAACTTGGGTTAGGCACAGACAAGGGAAGGAGGGGGCTCGGTTTTTGGGAACAGGGGGTTACTGGGCAAGAAGCTTTCTCCTTCGGGCCCAGGGACAGAGCAGGCCGACCCAGACACGTCAGACATCATGGATCAAGTTAAACAGATGGTTCCCCACAAGATAGACCCTAGCACTGAGGTTCCCTGGTCACAAGGCTAAAAGAATCCTCCAGTGGCTCAGACCTATAACACTAGCACTCTAGGGGGCTGAGTCAGGAAGATCTCAAGTTTGAGCATGCAACTTAGTGTCTTAGTAAGATCCTGTCTCAAAATTAAAACTTAAAAAGGACCTGGGGATGTAGCTCAGTTTGGAGGTCTTGTGTTTAAGGCCCACTACCACACCCGCAAAAAGAATCTCCCGGTAGTCACCATCTCCTTACTCCATTTAAAATTTCTGCAAAACGCTGATATTATTTCTTGTTCACTTTTTATGGTGTTTGACTTCCTGCTAGAACACAACGCGCATGAGATCAGAGATGGGTATCTGGTGTTTGTTCTGTCTCCCCGTACCTGGAAGGGGTGTGTCGCGGGTGCCAGGCGCAAACTCATCGCAGGTATGAGTGAGTGAGCCGTGCAGTTCTTCCTGTCATTGGCAGCTGAGGAGAAAGGTAAGAAATCGCCCAGAAGACTTTCCTCTGTGTCTTCAAGCCCCAGAAATATTGGGGAGCTCATAAATTTTCCCCCATTCCCTCCCCAAACACAATGACAGCAACCATCCCCTGTTCACAAGTCCTCCGGTCAGTCTGGAGACACAGCCGATGTGGGTGTACCTCGGGAAAGCACTGTGGGGTGCGGCCTCCACTCTAGAAGACCCTGCACGTGGTAAACAGCATCAGGCGAGGCAGACATCGAGCGAGGCCATCCTCAGAGAGAAAGCCAGAGCAGTGGAGGTCCAGCCTGAGGGACAGAAGGGCCGAGGAGGGTGCCTGGTGCACCTCCAGGCAGCGGCATTGCCCGCAGGCCACCTCCTCCAGGACTCCCGGGCCTTGGGCTCAGATGTGTCCGCATCTTCTCTTTGACCTAGCCCTGGTCATCTGGGCTGAGCACATTTAACAAGCTGTGGCTGCCCAGGGCAGCGGGCCACGCTCGTACTGGCTGCCCTCAGAGGGTGGGCCGCTATCCTTACCGAGGGGCCAGCTCAAGCAAAATTTTCTTTAGTTGAACATTGACTTCTTATCCTGTTTGAAAATCTGGTTCCCTCTCTTAGGGGCCATCCGGCAATTTATGCCCAGGACTGGGAAGGCACTCAGTGGTGAGAGCGCTTGCCTAGCACCAGCCAGGCCACAGGCTCGACTCCCCAGCAACATAAAAATCAGCTGGGCGGGTGCAGCACTTGTGTAACCCCAGCACTCAGCAGCCTAGGCAGCCGGATTGCTGTGAGCATAGCTTGAGCTACACAGTAGGTTCAGGACCAGCCTGGTTATAGAGCAAGACCCTATTTTTTTTTTTTTTTAAATTTCCTGCCAGTGAGTGAGCCCGGACCTCTGGGGCCTCCCAGGTTCTCTGGAAACACTTGTGAAATTCAGTAGGGACCACGCTGACCCCTGTATGCTCTCATTCTCCTTCACCCGCTCGCCGTGCTCAGCAATTATATATTGATTTGATAAAGTAACAGACTCATTTTTATTTGTAGAAGTTTGAGATAGCTGAATCAACAGAAAATTTCAAATGATGCTTCGTGTAAAATGATCGATTCAGTGGCTTTTTTATTTTGTAGAAGATGTAGTTTAATAAAGTGACGTGTGTGTGTGTGTGTGTGTGTGTGTGTGTGTGTGTGTGTGTGTTTTGAGACATGTTTTTTTAAACAAGTGACTTCCGCTGACACACAATCCCTGTACTTCACAAGGCTGAGGCAGGACAATCACATGTTCCAGCCCAGCCTGGGCAAATTAGCATGACTGTTAAAATAAGTAATAAATAAATAGGGCTGAGGATGTAGCCGAGTGTAAAAGCCTTGGATCTAATCCGCGGTACTAGGCGGGAGAAGTTAGGTGTGTGTATTGCGGGGTTGGGGGAGTGACTGGGACAGAGAGACAAGATGAGTGGAACTGGAACCTGGGAGGATCTGGGCCAGGTGCTCTGTGAGGAACGGGCAAAGGAACAAGGGTTATTTGGCCTGCAGAGGAGTTCACACCAGGCGTTCACAGAGGGCAGGAAGAGGCTGTATGGCGGTGTGTCGTGCGCTCTCAGGAAGAAGGGGTCAACGCAAAGGTTGATGGGGACCGAGGGGGACAGTTGAGTGTAAAGAATCGCTATGAATAATGACACCCCAATCAGGAAGGAGTGTGGCGACGGAAGCCGTGAGGTCCCCGTCACTGGAATCGTGGACGTTGTGAAGAAGTCAACATCGGGGGTGACACGCACAACCTCTAGGGTGTTCTTCCCACCGCAATGTTCTCGAGTCGCGGAGGCTGAAATGCAAATGAGCGTGAGGCGCGAGCCAATGGGAGCCCCGTAGGTCCCTGTTTGCTCCTCCCTCGTCCCTGGCGGGGAGGAAAGGCCGGAGGGCGTCGGTGATCGGCCGAGTCGTCCCGCCCACACCACCGCCCCGCCCCCGCCGTCGCCCGCCCGCCCCGCGTCGTGCGCGGGCACGCAGAGCCGGGCCGCGTTTCCTGGACGGGCAGCCTCGCCGCGGGAGCGCCCAGGTCTGAGAAGGGCTGGTCCCCGGGGGTCGGGAAGGCCCAAGGGCGGGGACAACTTTAGGCCTGCCCCTCGTGCCCTGAGCCCGGGCGGCGGCCCGCGGCGGCGCTGTCCGCGATGCCGCGTCTGCATCCCGGACGTGGCGAATCAGCCTGTGGGTCTCCGAGGAGAGCGGGGAAACTGAGGCTTCGAGTTGCAGCCCTCCTGATTCAGGGCCGCGTGGAGCGCCCTCGCCAGCGCCCGCGGATGCCGCCCGGCCCTGCTCGGGGTCCCCCTCTCGCCTTGCTGCGCTTCCCCTCCAGCCCCTCCGCCCCAACCCCCCCCCCCCCCCCCCCCCCCCCCCCCCCCCCCCCCCCCCCCGCGGCCTTGCCCACTTGGGGCTTCGGAAACGGGTGCGCTGGCAGGTCTCTGCAGGGCTTCCATCACTAGGGGTCACCCTTCCGCTGTGTGTGTGGCTGGCAGGGCAGAAATTAGGCCCTGGAGGTTGTGCCGGGACTCCGGGGCGTTGGAGGGCAGGCTCAGGGGAGAGGCCCCCCCCTTCTACTGAGCCAGGCCACGTGCCTGAGCCTTCCCGCGCCGCGGGGAGGTCTGCGCTGTCCCCGGGCGGCCTGGCCGGGCCTGGAGCTCTGCTTCATGCTGCGGATTTCCCCCTGAGCCAAATTTAGGGTTTGAAGGCGGAGATTGAGTGGCAAGAGGTTCTGATTCCCCCCCCCCCCCAACACACACACACACACACACACACACTCTCTCTCTCTCTCTCTCTCTCTCTCTCTCTCTCTCTCTCTAGGCCCCAAGCCTGGCTCAGTGTGAACTGTTGCCGAGACTACCCACTTTCCTCCAGGGGTATCTCACTCAGCCCTTTGTTTTCCGGTGGCAGTGGCTGGTCCCTGTGCCTGCCAGGCTTTCTTGCCACAGGGCCTTTGCACTTCCTTTGGCTGGATACACTGCCCCAGATCTTGGCCTGCCTTTTTGGATCTCAGATGTCAACTTTTCAGAAACATATTTCTGAACCTCTAATTTAGCCACTTCCCAGCTCCAGCCTGGTCACCCTTTAATCTCATGTCCTGATCATCTCCTGGTACAGTAATAATTATCCCTTCCTTCACCTGATTATTAGCTACTCCTCCCCTGCCCCGCCTTGACTAAAGCCTTAAGTTCACCGGGATTCTGTCTTGCTCCCTCTTGTGCTCCCACCTCTCAAAGTGCTGTTCGACACATAGTTATTGTTCCTCTACTTTTATTTATTTATTTTATTGTGTTAGTAGTTATGGATCACAGGGCCCCAGACCCTGGATGTAGATTAATTACTAGGAGACAGAGTCTTGCTAAGTCGCCCAGGCTGGGCTTGAACTTGCAGTCCTCCTGCCTCAGTCTCCCAGTTGTCCTGGGATTAAATGCTTGTGCCACCTAGTCCAGCTTGTTGCTCCACTTTATGGAGGAGAAAGTAAGAACAAGAGATTTACAAAGACCTCGTAGGTGTGAAGTAGCTACCCCTAGGGACTCTGCCCCAGGTCTTCGAACTGGAAATCTGCACCCAACCCCTGCCTAGTATTTTTATAGCCCAAGACCAGCCTCCGTGTGAGGACCCACACCGGCCTTGACTGTCAGGTGAGGGTCCGACCAAAAGGAGGAAGTCCAGGCTTGAGTCTGAGAGGCAGGGAGGGGCTGAGGGAGCTTAAGGTCCTGAGGTTGAAGGGGGGAGGCGCCCCAGCCTCTGCGCTGCACTTTTCACAGGAGAAAATAAAAAGCATGTGTGAGGGGTGCAGATATTTTTCAACAACAAAAAAAAGTTGTTTTTTTTTTTTTTTAAAGACCACATTTCGATGTCTGTGTTCACAAGAACTGCCTCGCTGCACTGGCTGAGTGCTGAGACCCTGGTCTGAGACTAGGAAAGCTCTGCCCGAGACCCCCCCTCCCCAACCCAGCAGCCAGCCCTGCCCAGCCGTGCCCAGCCGTGCCCAGCCCTCAGCCTCAGCTGCTTCCTGTAACTCCCGGAAACACCGCAGTTCCCATGTGGCTCGTGTGGACTGAATTACGCACCTTGGAGGCAAAAGGAAGAATCCAATTCAGACCAGGTTTCCATGCCCTAAAGTTTCCCCAGGCCGGGGAGGCCCCGCCCACCGGCCCCAGCCCCGACCTCTGAGTCCCTCCCTCACATGGCAGGACAATCTCCCTCATCCCAGACACACCTGTCGTTTGCCCTACTGTGTGTCCCCCACCTCCACGCCATCCCCGTCTGCTGCGCTCTCGGGTTCGCTCAGGGCGTGCAGAAGCCCGGTCCTGTCGCTTTCTGGCCTGTGGTAAAGCAGAACATCACCGCGGGAGCACGCGGCAGGGCACAACTGCCCAAGGAACCGGGTTCCCTCCGCCCCTTCCAGGGCGTCCCTCCGTGGGCCTCACCTCTTAAAGTTTTCCCTCCCTCCCAGTGGCGCCGTGCTGGGGACCAAGCCCTAACTGCGTGGACCTGTGGGTCAGGCGCTTACGATCCAAACTGTAGCACATTGAGGATGGTTTCTTCCGCCTCCTGACGCTAGGCCGTTTTCGGTGATGAGCTCTGTCCAGTGGGTTTGGGCAGGAATGCTATGTCTTATTTCTGGGTTGGGGTCCGTATTTGCCAATGTGAGACCCTCTTGCTCTGATGCCCCCTGGCCTGGCAACTACAGAAACAAGGCCAAGAAAGAATTCTGTCAGCCTGGGTCTCTGAGTCCCCTCGGTGAACATGGCCACCCTGACAACTTGTACTGCGTGTGTAGGCAGGGCAAGAATGAACTGTCGGTTTAAGCTGTTGGATTTGAGGCCTGTTTGTTACAACTGCACAACCTAGCCGCCTAACTGTTCTTCTGATTTGGGGCTTGGGGGCCAACTGCTTGAGAATTCCAGGAGTAGACTTGTTAAAATGCAGATTCTCAGATTCCACCCCAGAAGTATTGAATTAGAATGCCCAGGAATGGGGCCCCAGGATCTATAATTCTAATGCAGTGACTGCATCTCAGAGGCAGCCAGCATGGACCGCAGTCCTTGAGGGAGATGGGAAGGAAGCCTCTACTTCTGTCTCCTCCTCTGCTCTTTCTGGAATATGGAGCAAGCCTGCCCCTCGTCTAGTCTGGGCTCTGCAGGCACTGCTGGGCTCAACCCTACAGGGGTCCCCACCTGGGTACACGGCCGCAGTACTCAAGCCTTCTCTCCCACTTTCCCCTCTATGCCATTTTGAGATGCAGCAGATTCTCTGAGCCTGGGCTGGAGGAAGGGTTCCCAGAGTGGTTTTGAAGTGAGAGCCATAGAAACCCTGCATGATGGATTGAAGGAGACGAGACCATTCCCCGCTGATGGCTGATGTGCGGCAGTAGTGACAGGTGGCGATGTTTGTGCTCTGAACCTGCAATCTCAGTTAATGGGAAAGATTGAGGGGTTTGGAATGAGACGCATTGCATGCCGCAGCACCACGGACAGAGATGCTGGCGGAGAATAGCACAGTCTCATGGCTTCCCGAGGGAGGGGCTGAGGACATATTCCTGCCCCAGCCTCTGGGTAGATGGAAAAGGCTCCTGGCTCCTGGCAATAGAACTGACCCAGCTGGTTCTAGGTTGCCTTGGTGGCCTGTGACATGTCAAAGGGCCAGGTTGAGGAGCCACAGGAGTGGACAGGAAGTTGGACAACCAGTGAACCTCTTGACCAGCTGCCTTCCCAGAAGGCATCCCCCTGAGTGGTGCTGGGTGCAGACACATGCTGCTGTGGTGTCCAGTGAACTGGGGTGCAGAAGGTGTCTCCCCACTCTTATTTTTGTGCTCTCCTGGGAAGTTTCAGGTGTCCTGTTGGGCAGGGTGGACACAGTAAAACAGAATATCTTAGCATCAGAGAACTGGCTCTATACACGTCTTCTTGGCTTGGAAGCCATATTGTCCTAGATTTAATTTCAGTGCTACTGTTTCTGGATTATGTGATCTATATCTCACTGGGTCTCAGTTTTCTTATCTGTAAAAAAAATTCTTTTTTGAGAATGCTGTACTAAGGCTGGATGGATTCAAGCTGTGAGCTTGCTTCTCAAGGTCCATGTGAATCTCCCAGGAGGTGACTGACACCAGATTCTGATGTGGCAGGTTATGCATTTCTAACAGGCTCCTGATTTTTATGATGAAGATGGAGAAGATCATAGCAGGTACCTGGCTCATCAAGGGCACTCAGAGAATGGTCCTTGTGGTTACTGTTACTATTATCACCAGTGTCAGTGTAACAGAGGTGAGCCTGTGTCTTTCCTGATCACAGATCACAACCTCCTTCAGAACTGTCCCATGCAAGACGCAAATATTGGAGAGACCAAAGTGGCGTGCATTCTCAGCCTTGCACCAGTGTTGTCCCTGGACCCTGGGCCCAATGCAAGTGGCCAGGGGAAAACCTGTTCTTGGCTGTCTTTGGAGGTAGCCGTTGTTCCCAGTGACCCTGGATGGAGTTGGAAAGCACTGAACACCTGCGGGAGCCTCTGCTCCTGCAGAGTGTACCGTCATAGGCTCACCGAAAGCAAGAAATGCCTCAGGACACAGTGGAAGGCTGGGCGGGCCCTCTGCTCCAGGTGGGCCTCATGTCACAGGCAGGCTGGGCTGCTGGGGGTCCAAATCAAGGCCAGAAGGAAGGAGCGCTGGGGACAGTGATGTCCCTTTGCTCATCTTCTCTTGAATCCTCAGAAACATCATTCCTGCACTTTTGAAGAGCAGACCTTGCTTTTTATCTTCAAAAACAAAGACTTAGCCAGTGGTTGAGTCCCCTGCATGAGATGAGGACAGCATGTTTGTTTCAGGCACTGTGATGGAGGCAGCCAGAGCAAGGCAGCTGTCAGTTGTGAGGGAATGTATGTGTGTGCCCTGTGTTTAAGTGCCCTTGTGTATAAGTGTATGGATGCACTGTGTTTGTGTGCCTATATATGGATGTGCGTGTGTGTGCAGTGTTTATGTGGCTATGTGCATATGTGTATGCATGCAGTGTGTTTAGGTGCCACATGTATATATGTGCACATGTATGCAGCGTTTATGTGCTTGTGTGTTCTCATGTGCATGCATGTGCTGTGTTTATGTAACTGTCTTATATGTGCACATGTACAATGTATTACATTCCTCTGAAAGACTTTTTGTTAATCACAAGTTTCTGATTTCTCTGTTCCTTCAATGACCAAGTAACAACTTACAAAGGATGAAGTATAATTTTGTTAAATGCCCCAGTGCCATCGGAGTATGTTATGTGGGCACCTCGTTGCTCACTGTCTTACGAGGTCTCAAGCCCATGAAGTCTGTAGGGACAGCGTCTCCCCAATGGCAGGGACAGCGGCACCTGTTCCCACACTTAGGAGGCAGCTCTGCGTGCTCTCGGAGCTCCAGGCCCCGCCCTCCACACACACGCGCCTCCGTTTGTACACGGCCTACTGATTCCCCCATGCACCTGTGGCACAGGTCCACCCCACAGGCAGAGGGCCAGGAGCCTTGTTCTTCTTGCTGCTTTTTTGTCATGCCGAGCATACAAGAGTCCCATCCGAGGTTTTCTGTGTGAGCTCAGGAGTGTGTATTGCCCAGGTATGTCTGCATCCCTGGGAGGTGGGCTGGTGTACCCTTGGTCCCCAAGACTGGAGGATGTTGAGCCTTCATGGAGAGGCCTGTGCATCTCTAGCTGTGTAGGTATGTCTCTGAGCTCGGTCAGGCCTGGATCGGGTCCCACCCTGGCCCAGAAGCCCCACTGCACTGCACTGCCAGTAATTACAGCAGATAAACTGCTCGAGTTGAGGGCTGCCATCCCCGGCTGGCTGCCAGCCGTGCGGCCCCAGGCTGCGCCGTGGGAGTCCATTCATTTTAATAAGAGGTACACCCTGTGTTATTAAGAAGAGTGTTTATTACTGTCGCCACGCACTGACAGCAACTTCCATCATCGTTAAACGGCAGATGGGGGGAGGGCAGGGGGGCTGCGCACTGCAGCTTTGCAGCGGTGCAGGCCCAGCTGGTAAGGCTGGGGAGGGAGGTCTCTCTCTCCCTCTCTTACCCCAGGGCTGCTGGCAATCCCTTTGCAAGCAAGAATGGCACTTCCGTGCTTGGGTGGGAGATGGGATTGTTGGAGGGATGCTGGAGGAGGCTCTACTCGGTGTCCACATGCCGCCCCAGAGAGGTAGAGGGGCAGGTTTCTCTGAGATTAGACAGTGGTGACCTTGTGGCCCACATGCCCTCTACTGATTCTAAGAAGGCAGATGTTGATTGTGCCTGGAATATCCCACTCAGGTTCACCTGAAAGCTCCTTGGGATCCTATGGTTTCAGTCTCATTTACCCAATCCTGCCTGAGGTCACACTCACCCCATCACCAGGTGAAGGTCCCATAAACCTTTGTGTGCCCCATCCCACGATGGGATGCTCCTTGGAGAAGTGCCCCTTCACTCACTACCTGGACCCCAGCACTGAATGCAGAGCAGGCAGAAGGCACCCCACAGATAGGTATGGATTCAGTCGCCAGATAGATGAAGCCTCTGTCACTCCTCCCCCTGCCTGCTGGCTGTCAGGACATCTGGGTGTAGCCTCGAGTCCATACTGCGAATTATGCTGATGTAGATGACAGGACAGTGGTTCTCAAGGTTTCTTAGTAAGTTTTTCACAATGCTTCAAGTCTAAGAAGTCATTGCTACTGTTGGTTTTAAGTAGTGAGGCCTAAACAATGTAAGTGTGCGTATCTGAACAACTAACTAGCCGTTTGCAGAAAGCACATCATACGTTCTAACGTATATGTTAATGCCATTGCTGCTTACCCTAATTTAATTCCAGTGGGATATTGGGTTCTGTACAACTTCTCCAATCTTGGATCAAATACATTGTATCAGTCAGATTGCTGTCACTGTGACTGAATACCTGAGATAATCAGCCTAGAAGGAGGAAAGGTTAATTTTGGCTGATAATGGTTTAGGAGGTTTGGGTCCCTAGTCAGCTGGCCCTGTGGCTTTAGGCCTGTGGTGGCACTGGAGAAAATACGTAGTAGAGGAGGGTGCTTACTTCCTGATGGTAGGGAGCCGAAAAGAGAGGAGGTGGCTGAAGTGTCACTGTTTCTTTCTAGCACACCCTTAATGGCCTAGCTTCCTTCCACTACACAGCACTTCCTAAAGGTTTTACCACCTCCCAGTAGTGTCAGGCTGGGGGTCAAACTTTAAAATGTGAGACTTTGGGGGATATTTCAGAACTAAACTATTGAAGGCCCTGACAATGTCATTTCTAATTGCACATTGACTTTTATCTCAGCAACTATAGTAAAGCCAGCTTCTCAGGGAGATGGCATCACTGAAAAAAAAATGGAGTAATACCTTGCATTATGGCCACAAACTGGGGCTAGAGGAATGGCACAGCAGTTAAGGTTCTTGCCTTGCAAGCACAAGGCCCTGAATTTGATTTCCAAGCGCCACATAAAGCTGAGTGTGGTGGTGCACACCTGTAATCCCAGCACTTGGGAGGCTGAGGTAGATGGATTGTCCTGAGTCCAAGGCCAGCCTGGACTATACCAGTGAGCTCAGGACCAACCTGGGCTACAGGGTGAGACCCTATCTCAAAAAAGAAAAAGAAAAAAAACCTCAAAGCCACAAGCCCACCTCAGGTTAAGAGTTTTCAGTGTCCAATAGATTCCCATGTTTGCCATGTTTGGAAAATTTCAAATGCTCTAAAGTGCCTCTCTGTGTGCTGTGGTGACCAGGACCAGCAGGTGCATGGTTTGGAAACTATTGTAGTGGAAGACCTGGGTTCAAGGGTCAGTTATTTGTTTACATATTTATTTCAACATTTTTGTAGTACTGATTGCTCCACAACCTGTTTTAAGGGTTTTTGTATTGTTGGTTTTGTTTGCTTTTTGTCCTAGGGATTGAACTCAGGTCATGTCCTTTGCACTGAGCTACATCCTCAGCCCTTTCTTCTTTTGAGGCAAGATCTTGCCAAGTCACGAAGTTCCTTGGGTTGGGCTCAAGCTTGCACTCATCAGGCTTTAGCCTTCCCAGAGGGTGGGGATTACAGGCCTGTACCACCACACCCAACTGAGGGCACGACCTCATTTAGTCCTCACAACAACCCTTTCAGACTGGCGCTATTCTGTGGTGGTAAATTTTATGTGTGGACTTGGCCAGACTATTGTGTTCACTTGTTTGGCCAGGTGAGAGTGTAGATGTTGCTGTGAAGGTATTTTTAGGTGTGATTAACATTTAAATCATTGAATTTTGAGTAAAGCAGACTGCTGTGTCTAACATGGATGGGCCTCATCCAATCAGATGAAGGTCCTATACTGAGGTTCCCCAAAGACGAAGGAATTCTCAAGACTTCAACATAGAAATCCTGCCACCTGAGTTCAACTAAGGCTGGCAGTACAGAAACAGAAAGAGCTTGAGTCCTAATATATGATTGTGTTGTCAAACCTAAGGTCTGCTGCCTCAAACTTGCTATGTAGATTATGTAATTTTTAGGTGAAGCAGCCATGCCTGAGAGTTCTGTTACCTACAAGTCATGGCATTTTTAACAAGACACAGGTGCCCTATTCTCTTGTGAGAGGCCAAGGTTGAGCTTGGTAAATGATCTAGGGAAAAGTATAAAAGTCTCGAATTGGAATATTATTGCTTTGGGTCTTAAAGAACCTGAATTTTTCTTAAGTGATAACTTTGGCTCCAGTGATAGAAATACTACACATGTTTTTCTCCCAAAGTTTCTGATAGGCAGCATCACAGTGTTCTTTTTTATTTTTTAAGTAATGTCTCTCACTCTGTAGTCCAGGCTGGTTCTGAACTCACTATAGAGCCTAGGCTGGCCTTGAACTCACAGCAATTCGCCTGCCTCAGCCTTCCAGGATGACAGTTGTATGCCACCATGCCCAGCTTATGTGATGCAGAGGAGTCAAATGCAGGTACTTAGCGCTTGCTGGGCAAGCACTTTAACTGTGAGGTATTCCTCCAGCCCCCACAGTTCTTGATCAGGAAAACTGATACTCCCTAAGCAGTTTTGGAATAGTGTCCTCATTCAGTAGATGGCTTTGGAGCTCAGAGAAATGTATGTGGGTCCCAAAGGGCCAACATTGCTTGTCCGGCCCTCTTGTTTCCTAACACTGATGGGGGGAGCCTGAGACACAGCATTCTTGTATGTTTGATACAATGTGTCACAGCAGCTTTGGGGCCTGCTATAGAAATGTGGATGGAATAGTAACAGTTTTCTTCCATGTCTCTCAGTCTATCAAGTCCTAGTTTGTTTAGTTAAGGCTGCACCAGGCCCCTTTCTCAGAGCTTTACCAGTGTTCACTCATTGGATCGTCAGATTGCTCTCGGAAAATGGGCCCTGTTGTCTTCACCAAAGAGGGCTGACCAGGATGCAAGCCTAGATGGTAAAGCCACAGAGCTCAGCACTTAGCCCTGTCCTGGTCAGTCTTTAAAACTGCCACTTTGGAACATGTGGTATGTTTGCCACAGTATCATATGTTAGATGTCTGGAATGAGGCACTTGAAGCCATCAAGATGAAATCGAGTGGGATCACATATGAAACCACTCACCTCTGTTTAAAGAAACTTCACAGACTCAGAAGGATTGTGGTGGCTAAGGGCAGGACCCAAAAGGAAGATGGGATCATGCTAGCTGTCTCCCGCCCCACGGACTCCAAAGTGCAGCATGGTTGCCTAGTATCAAGTGAGCCCTTGTTTCTTTGAGGTAAGGGGCCTATCCTGGGCTGGAGTAGAAGACTTGGGACCACTAGTCCCTGTTGACACCACAAATGTAATGCTGGTTCTCCTCTCTGGACTACAACCCACAGAGAAATAGCAACATACCAAAAGGTGGTCAGAAAGATTGAGCAGAATGGTTGGGCCTCAAAGTCATGGCAATGACAGTAACAGTGTTTGTTTCAGTCCCATCTGTAGTCCCTGGGTTATGGAAGCAGCTCCGTAGTTTCCTTAGGGGATTTATACCACTCTTCTTTGCATGTCATACAGGTATGGTGACCCCCCCACCCCAGGAAGTGGGTGCATGACCCAGGCCTTGGCTGAATCCAAAGACTGCATCATCTTTCTGGCCAAAGACGTAGATGGATTCAAAGGTGAACATTTAACCGAAGCCAGGCCCACAACATTTGCTGGAATTCTGGGCAAGCGGGGCTACTCTTTTTCTGCACTTGCCAAGCTGGTGAGACTGGGTTGCTGTGCCACAAGTACCTGCCTGAGCATAGGGCCAGCATAGGGGACAATGTCATGAGAATGTTATCTGAACCCTTTATGTCACAGTCCTTACGATTTCCAGCTCATGAGCCAATACATTTCCTTTCGAGTTGGGTTTGTATACTTTGCAACTCTGACTGGCACAGTGACTGAGTTTGTTCAGCCTATCCAAAAGATTTCACACTCTTACAATGCAACAACTGTAACAGAGGGGTGAGACTTTCTCATTGGATCCTGAGAACAGCATAGGAAGCCTTACCTACGGGCAGAGGTCCCAGCGCCGCAGCTTCTCATCTGTGCTGAGGTTATTGTGAAGGTTGTTTGTGCACAGCACAGAGAATTGGACCAAGCGGCCCTTGAACTCTGAGATATGAGGGCTTGAGGATAAATTTATAGTTGTATGTGGTGGGGGCAAAGACTCGGTAGAATGGTCAGGTGGAGACAGGTCTGAAATGAGAATCCCTAGGCCCTCATCTCTCCCGCCAGCCTTGTGGGCCAGATGGAGGCAGTTAACCCCTCAGGCTCGTTCTCTGCCCAGGTGGTGGTAGTGCTGTCTGCTGGGGTTATTTTGAGGCCCAAATGCAGTGAACTCTGTACAGAAAGTCAGTGCCCCATCCAGACAGGGTTAAGAGACCAGAGTGACATGGGGCTGGTGCTGCAGGTGGGTGGCAGGGCTGAGTGGGGCTGTCCAGAGCTGGGCCTGAGCGGCAGCAGCTTACTCAGGGTCACAGTCTCCATGGTGAGGAGGTGGGGATGTAAATGATGGAATCAGGAGTGGGTGAGGTGGCAGGTGCCTGCGGAGCGTGGATGTCAGAAGACCTGTGGGGTGTGAATCTCATAAAACGAATTTGACCAAGGGAAAGATGTAGAGCTACATCTGAGGGGCAGGGACTTGTGGACACCCATTCCTAGGCCCTGAGTGGAGAAGGACTTGGGGGCTGGCTGCTGTCAGGAACTCAGGTTCACCATGCAAGGGGGATGACATGCCTGCCCTGTCAGGGGTCTCAGGGCATTGGTTTTCATTGCTTCTCAGATGCTCAGTGGTGATGGGAAGCTTCTATGCTTGCTACTCAGAAGCTTAGAAAGGCTGGATGTGGTCTGCGTACACCCGTGAAGTCACTCCCACCAGTGTCCTCTATCCAGATGCCTGTCACCCCTTAGGAGACACCAGACTAGGCTCCTTCTAGGAACCCCAGAGAGCTTCAAACCTAGTGCTGCTCCTGCCCTGCCCCCACCCAGAAGCAGCCCCTGGCTGAGTTCATGAAAGACCCTCATTTAAAGGGAGACAGCCACCTCAGGAGGAGTCTACTCTGCTTGCGGCTGGTCCTCCTTAATCCTCCCTCCTGCCCCCCAGGGCCCACGATGGGCTAGCCTGGGAGCTACATAAGTGGTTCTCCTCTCCCTCTCCCCACCCTCCCAAGGGACGTGAGGGTGGACGTGACATTGGGACTCGTGTGGAGGCTGCCGGCTTTGGCAAGGTTGATTGGGGACCCTCATGTCAGCCTGGGCCACTTCCTCATCACCATAACTCTGCACCAAATAACAAGACCACGGGAATCTGCTAGCGCAGGCCAGGGAACACACTCCATTAGTCTCCTTTATTCACTCAGGAGATTTATGTGGCCTATCTCCCTTCCCTTTGTCCACCTGCGAGGGCCTATAAGTCATGTCCCGGGGCTGACAGGTCACAGGGCCTGTGCTGCTGCTCTGTCAGAGTGAGTGATGCCCGGGGGTGATTAAAAGAGAGGAAGGGTGAGAGGTCAGCAGCAGACGGCATGATGGGAGTTTGGAATGTAATTATCACTCCCGTGACATACTGCTGGGTTGTTCTCCCCCTTCTCATAATAGATATACACACTTGAGTGCAGCTTGGAGAGGAGGAAGTGGTGATGCTAGGAGGTCTCGAAAGCCCTGCAGGAAGGAGTTTTGGGGAAAGCGCCTTCCTGGTGGGTTTGGAGCAACCTGCACCGAGCATCACCTGTACCCCACTGAGGAGAGCACCCTCCCTACCCTGACCTCTCCCTAGGGTCCCAGCCACAAAGCCCAGGATGGAGGAAGTACCAGAGACTGTTGTCATTCTCCCTATCCCTGAGCAGATCTCCACTGACCGAGCAAGCTCAGGAGGTGGCTAGGTGGGCCAGGTGAGTCACATGGTCGCTCATGAATCACACCTTTCTGTAATCACACTTCACGGTGGTTTCATCCCACACTAAACCTGGGCTGGCCTGTGACTTGCAGCCAGAGGGGCGTAGTGTGAGTCCTAGGCCTGGGTCTGAAGAGGCCCTGTGCATCCTCTTTGTTGTCACAAGATTCTGAGCCATTGTGTAAAGAAGTCTAAGTCACTACTAAAGAAGTCACCTGGAGATAAAAGTCCTGGAAGATGTCTGTTGTAAAGAGAGAGAAAGAGGAACCCCAGTACTTCCATCTTCCTGGCAGAGGGGCCAGGTGTAACAGGGAGGCCATATTAGATTCTCCACCCAAGTGCAGGCAGACTGAGACCAGCCAAGTATGCGGAGCAGAAATGGGTGATCCCAGCTGAGCCCTGCTTGTCAACTTGTGAAATCATGAGCAACAGCATGGTGACTCTTGAGAATGTTTGTCATGTAGGAATAGGTGGCTCTCTTGCCTTGGGTCCCTAGAATCACCCTTCTTTTTGCTTCAGCTGGGGCCCAGGTCCAAGCAAGGAGCCCATATTGAAGCACCTGCAGGGGATGGAATTCTTACTCATTGGTGTCCCAAGCGTGGGCTGGGGGATGGTCACCTGAGTACAGGCATGGCCTACAACACACTCAGGGAGGAGTACCTCAGGGTCTAGAATGGCTAACACATGGTAATAATCAAAAGTAGACTTTCAGTCAGTCTGTGTCATTACTGCTTCTAAATCTTTGTGTGTGTATGTGTCAGTACATCTGTATGTGCACAGGGTATGAAGGATGGAACCCAGGGCTGCTGCTCTATCACTAAGCTGTGTCCCCATCCCCCTGCCACCTTTTTTTTCCTTTTTTTCTTTCTTTCTTTCTTTCTTTTTTTTTTTTTGAGACAGGGTCTCTATGTATAACCCAGGCTGGTCCTGAACTCACTATGGAGCTCAAGCTGGCCTTGGACTCAGGGCAATCCTCCTGCCTCTGCCTCCTGAGTGCTGGGATTACAGGCGTGTGCCACCATGCCAGGCTTATGTGGTGCTGGGGAATCAAACTCAGGTACTCAGTGCTTGACTTAGTGCTTTAACTGCTGAGCCATTCCTCTAGCCCTCCCACGCCTCTTCTTTTTTTTGAGACAGGGACTCACTAAGTTGCCCAGACTGACCTCAAACTTGTGACCCTCCTGCCTTAGCCTCCTGAGTAACTGAGATGAGAGGTGCATGCCACAGAGCCCAACTCATTTCTAAATTCTTTTTAGGGCACCGCAGCTCCTTGTTGCCGGCACTTGGGGCAGACTGTGCTGGCTTCCCACCCTTGAGCCCCACTGATCCTATTTCTTCATCAGGTCTGTGTGAGTTTTGGAAAGAGCATGGGGAGGAAGTGATGCCTGCAAATATCCCAAAGGCCAAGGAAGGGAGGAAAAGTGTACTGTCAGGAGGTGGGGATTGGCTAAAAGGGGTGGATGCTTGGGGCTTGACCTGGAGGGAAGTGTGCTGGTTCTGCCTTCTTCCTAGACTTGTCTCCATTGTGCCATGACCCTGCTGTAGCTCTGCCATATGATCCCACCATTTTCCAGCCTCCCACCTGTGAACGGACTGTGACCTTCTAAAACTATGAGCAAACTTTTCCTCCCCTAATGTGCATAGCGGTATTGAGTCTCAGTGATGAAAAAGGAACTAAGACACAGACAATGACCTTGTTTTGCCTGAGTTCATACATGACGTTGAAGTAGTCTTGCTTTCACTTTGATTCATCATGACCATGGAGTCATTTCTATCTGATGTCAGTGTTCTATAAAATTATTTACAATCACCAGGAAAGCACCATGTCTAGCTTTGAGTGTGTGGCCAGCTCTTTGATATTAAAGCCACTTTCTCTTTCTCATATATGAGCAATGTTGAGGTCATTGAAGGAATTTGTAGAGTCCTTGATCAAGAAAAGAAAGAAGCTGCACTGTTGACTCTGGCTAGAGGAAGAGAGTGACACTAGCCAAGGTTTCCTCCTTTCACTCTTCCGTAGCCCCTGGAACTTTCTAAGGACAGACAATGTCCCCTCCCCTGTGGGGAAAGGACCCATCCAAAAGTCAGGAATTTGTAGCTGCCAAGACATATGGGGCTGAAGTCACACTGGAAGAGTATAGGGGACAGGATTGAAAATAGAGAATAATCCTGGTTGAGAAGAATGGAATCCTATTCCCAGCACAGGGTGAGACCCAGTGAATGTGGGAAGGAGTGAAGAAGGTTCTCCAAGAAAGACAGTGGTCACTGAATGGATGCACACCGATGCTGTGGAGGCCACCTGGAGCAACAAGGGGTTTGGGAATGATCTTTCATCACAGAATTTTCTTTCACATGAAGTCTTGTCCAGAAGCCTGGTGTATAACATGGATGTGCATGGAGCCATTACAGATGAATCAGGAGAGAGCTACTGGGAGGCCTGCCCACTGCTCATCTTGAAGCTCCCTCCTTGGGGACCCTGGAAACATCCCTGGGCAACATTTAGATTTCTGAGTACATGGCTAAAATCTTCCATATCACTCAATGTTTCACTCTTCCAGAAGCCCAGAAGAGGGCAATTTTGTATCCAAGGAACTCAGCCTTCTAGTCTCTTCTTGGTCCTGCAGGGCTTGAGAGGCTCTGGTTACGTGTCATCCAAGTCTTCAGACACACAATTTCTTACTCTCTGAAGCTTCCCTTGGTGGTGGTGGGGGGCACATGGCACTTGATGTTGGCACTGCTAAGCATCTTGATCTGAGAGAGGTCTGTGTGAGTGTATTCTACAGTGTAATGTATGGAGACGGGATGGACCTGGTTCACATCAGCTTACAAGGACCAATCATACTCCTTTCCCAGCTCTGCATCAGTGATGTTATGTTGGCGGTTGGAAATCAGCCATGGTGGGGGAATTTATACCACAAAAAAATGGGTAAGTGTTACATTCTGGCCTTTTTCCTCCTGAAGAGCCAGTACTCCAGTACTTTAATATTTTTCTGCATGTATGTTGTAACTTAATAAAAAAATCTGGCATCTGCAGGCTCCCAGTTCCATGATTGACACCTAAACCTATTTCTTGTCAGGGGCTGGGGATGTAGCTCAGTGGTGGAAAGCTGCTTAGCATGCATGAGGCCCTGCGTTCCATCCCCAGCACCCCCAACCCCCCACATGGTTATTTACTGTCTGCTTTCTTTCCCTGAGTTCTGTGAGGGTAAGAGTCTCATCAGCCTTGTTTATTACCCAGCAATTAGTGGTTGCATGGAAAAAAATCTCCGTGATGCTAATGAGGCGTGGGCCATCCTAAGAGTGTGACCATCCACTTTTTGCTGAGGTTTATGCTGCTGAGGGTCTGAATGCCATCATGGATGTTCGCCACTGGTGCCTCTGCTTCCTGGGACTGTCAGGGCAGCAGAGCTCTTTCTCCCTGCTACACTTCCATACATGAAATCAGTAGCTTTTTTCTCAGTCCTCTCATACCCTCCCCTCAGGATTAACTACTTTTTCCTCTCTGCCTCTGCCTGTTCCTACAAGGCACTTGACCCCGTTGAGTAGAGATTGCTGGTCATGTAGTTTGTTCTGCAGGGCTACAGGTTGTTTCAAAAAGGTCATGTTCTACTCACCTCTGCAGAGAGGTGAGTAGAGGTTGTCCAGTCCCTGGACAACCGGGGCCCATGAAATTAGGGAAATGGAGAGAGAGAGAGAGAGGGAGAGAGAATGTTTGGAGCTTGACCTGGAGGGCATGTGCTGGTTCCTTTCCTCCCAGATGAGTCTCAGTTCCACCATATGCTGCCATGAGGATCTCTGTCTCCTGGAACACAGGCTCTGACTCAGGCTGTAGCTGCGGCCCCACCATGTGATTCCACCATTTTCCAGCCACCCACCTGTGAGTGGACTGTGACTTCCTGAAACTGTAAGATAAAGTAAATCTTTCCTCCCTATTGTTGTGCATGTTGGGTTTTGAGTCACAGTGATTACAAAGTACCTGAGACAGAGAGACTGGAAGAAAACCAAGCTGCTCCACTGACAAAGTCCCGTATTGTTTAAGCAAGGGTGACTTCAGAAACAGGCCAGGCCAGTGTAATATAAGCTGTGGACCCGACCTAGCAGGGCTTCTGAGCCCCTCTCCCCTCCCGGGAGCTACTAATCTAACGCAGAGGAGATCCTGTGAATAGTGGACACGGGTTAGGGGCCTCTGCTGCGGACTGTGCCTTGCTCAGTCCCTGCCTGTGAGGTGTGTCTCCCGGGACCCTGCACACTGCTGCTCCTCTCCTGTACACAGCCTTTTCTTCTGGGTCCTCCAGGATGGATTTTGCTCCAGTCTAACTCAAGCTCTTTCAAGTAGGTTTTCCATGCTCAGATGTCCCCTGCCCCGCCGGGGCTCGAGGCAGGGCCTGCGGGAGCCAAGGTACTGGGCTCTGCCCCAGCCGGGAGGGAGGAAGCGGAGCCAAGGCGTCCCACGGAAGACGGGACGCTGGGATTTGCGGAGAGGAAGACGTTGGGCGCCGAGGAAGCTCTTGGCAGTAACCAGCGAGGGCGAAATGCAGCCTGACAGGAGTGCTGCGGGGACTGCCAGCCGGCCGGGCCCCGGGTGGGCGCGGCGGCAGCCGGGGCGCTGACCGTGGTGCTGGCGAGAGGGCGGGGTGGGGGTGGGGCTGGCGGCCCGGGGACGAGCGGAGGGAAGACAGCGTGACTGCGTCTGATCTACAGTGACGAGTACCAATGTTAACTGTCACCTCTCATCTCCAAACTAAATCACACCTGGAATTGGAGGCACCGAGGAGCTGATAGAGTCAGCCTCGCAGAGGCGACAAGTCAATCAGCGCGGAGATGCGCGCGCGCGGAGACGCCGGCTCCTCGGGCCGGCGCCTTCATTCATTCTGGGATTTACACTTGTCAGGCTGCCGCCCGGGGGTGGGCAGGAGGAGGGCTGGGGAGCAGGCTGCTCTCACTTCGGCACCACTTAACGCGGGATGACTGGCGGCTTCTCCCTGGGGTCTCGCCATCCGGGGCCACTTGCCTGCGCTGCTTCCTCGCTCCTCCAGCCGTGGGTTTTTTCCAGGGCCAGCAGACTACAGATTCAAAGCCCAGCAGTGGGCACCTGGGGAAAGACAGATAGCCTCCGGGTTATGGGGACTGGCTGCCTAAGCTGCTTTTACCGAGCCAGGAACACGTAGGGCCAGAAAGAATTCTGCCGTCCTGTCAGAGGCAGCGGGACCTTGTGGACAAAGGGGACAGATTTAAATGGACTCCTTTGTAGCCATTCTATCTGTGGTCAAGCGCAGAGCACATACATTTCTTGGCTCATTCAGCAAATGATATTCAGTCAGGATCTATGCGAAGTGAGGATTTAGGGTCACAGAGACCTGATGTCCTGAAATGGGAAGCGAACACAAGTATTACAGAAAACTTCTCAGGTTGCCACCAACTACTGCCTTGAGATTAGTGGATGGACCTTTAGTCATCCCTCTCCCCAACGCTGGCATGGTTCTCTCATTTATAAAGTGTTCACTCGTAAACATAACTGTGCTAAGCAGTGTGCCAAAAAAATGCCTAGAAATATAAATTCCAGACAGAGAAGGAAACATCGAATTTCCACTGCTGTTTGAACGTCTATTTTCTTTTGGTTACCATGAAAGTAATACAACTTCATTCCAAAAAAGTCAGAGCAACAGTGAGGAGAAAAGTCACCTACACACGAAGTTAGCATTCCTGAAGTACTTCCTTCTAGTTTTTCTTCCCACATCTCCTTCACGTTTCTTTTTCTCCAAAGCCTTTAGCCCGAGGCATGTTCTATACCAAGGAACATAGAGTCGGGGTGGAAGCTTCGTTTTCTCCTCTCACCCCCATTCAGACTACCCCCTGAGGAAAATGCTTCGTTTCGTCTGGTGCCCGGGCACAGAACTGGTGATACAGGCAATCGGCAGTGGGCTGATCTCTTAATCCAGATTGGTGTAGTCATTTGAAACTGAAAGCAGCTCCTTTTTATGTCTCCTGCTCCTCGGCATTAACTTCTCTTTGATGTAATTTTTGCTTCC
This sequence comes from Ctenodactylus gundi, assembly GCA_004027205.1. Classification (NCBI taxonomy): domain Eukaryota; kingdom Metazoa; phylum Chordata; class Mammalia; order Rodentia; family Ctenodactylidae; genus Ctenodactylus; species Ctenodactylus gundi. The sequence goes on from PVKB01001486.1 coordinate 116,544, forward strand.
GATGTTCTCTCCCTTCATGGGTTAGATTAGTGTGAAATTGGCCTGGCTCCTCTAGAGACCGCAGTGTTAAGCTTCAAATATTTGGACCTTATTGGAAATCCTTAACCCACATCAGGGGAGAAAAGTGGCTGTGTGTGTGTGTGTGTGTGTGTGTGTGTGTGTGTGTGTGTGCGTGTGCGCCTGTATCTGTGCCAGTTGACCAAAAGGAAAGGTGCCTGTTGGCAAGGGGAAGGTGCGCAAGTTGAGATGGTTCTCCATTTATCAAGGGCTGAAGGTCTGCTCATTGTAATCTTGGGGGGAAGTGGTAGAAATGGGTTTCAAGGAAGTAGAACATCTCCTAAAGGAAGAAAGCCGGACTGGTTTGCTGGACTTTGGGTTGGAGCTGTCCCAAGGTGTTGGTGCTGAAAAAAAGGAAGAGAGGTGACAGTAACAGCAGTTACATTACCCTAGCTATAAACCTGGTATTATGCCTGTGCCAGTGAGTGTTCACCCTGTTCAGGTATGACCTTGAAGCACACAGAAGAGGACTGGCATCAATGGGTCCCTTCGCCAGGCCTTCCCTCCTCTTTGGCTAATCCTCAATGTGACAAAGACACATTGCAGTTGGGCCAGCTGCTGACTGGGAGGCGCTCATTTACAGGGAAGATACACCTGAGCACTGGGCCCAAGACAGGTTCCTCCACTTTCAAGGCAGAGCTGGTGGCCTCTTGCAGTGATTCAGATGAGTTAGTTCAAAGGGAGACATGCTCCAGGTGCCATGACCCACCCTATGTCCACCTCACTCCCCCAGGAACACAAGCTCTGTCCCTTTGACACCAAGTTCAGGTTGATACCTGAGGACATCACTGGAGAACAGAAGCTGCCAAAGAGGGTTCTGACCCCCAGCTGGCTCCAGCTATTCATAGTGGAAGTATCACCAAACTGTATGGCCATCAGGACGTTCGGGGAGTCTTCAGACTCTCCATTCAAAAACAGTTGAGTTTCAGACGTGTTAAGCTTGTGTTCAGGCAGCCAATGCATACTTCCCAGTGCACTCCACAGCCAACTTTTCCTGCTCTGTTCTCCTTGGCCTTTACTCATCCATCCAGCACACCTTTCTATGGATGCAGCTGTGACCAGTGTGTGTCCACAGCCTTTCTTTCCCTGGCTTATTATCTCTTCCTCCCTCTCTGTTTTTCTTGCCCCTTCAACTTGTCTTTTCACTCACCTGGGGCTTTGGCCTGTCCCCTTCTCACCCCAGCTTCTGCCCACTCGCCCCACTCGTGCCCGGCCAGGCTTCCGCCTCCTGCAAGTTCCTTGGCCCACTCTGGCTCAGCCGCGTGCTCCAGCTCTCCTGTCCCCTTCTTGAGTCCGCAAATCACTCCTTCCAGTGTCAGCCGGCAAATTGGTTTATCCTCCCCCCAACCCGGCTTTCATTACCTTGCCGAAATGAAGCGATATCTCCTCGGCGGAGGCTTCCCGGCCATGCCGCCGCTGGCATAACAAATGAAGACAAAGTGCCGGTGGCACAGACCATCTCTCCCACCGCACCACCAGCGCTGCCAGCTTCATTATTCGCTTAAGTTGCCGGAGAGAATTACTTAACCCTGACCCGTGTATTAGGGGCCTGTATTAATGCCGCGACAGGCGCCTCTTACGGCAGAGAACAATTTATTAGTGCCGAAACAGGCTGCTTTTCTCTGTCATTTTTCCAATCTGAGCTTTGAACACACATCATTAAACTTGTCTGACTCTCTCCCCTTCTCCATCATTCCTTTTCCATTTTTTTTTAAAACAGAAAGCACCAGAGAGATGGAGATTGTTCTGAAAATTCCCAAGTGCTTTCTCCTCTTTTCTCCTTTCTTTTTTCCATCTTTTCCCCCTTCATGCTGTTTTTGATGCTCATCACTCTTCTGGTTTCCCCCCTTCTTTTTGAGTCAGAGTGTGTTGGGAGAGAATATTTGGTTTCTGGAATGTAATGGAATTGTCCTGTGGGTGGGGGTTTGAGACTTAGGACAGTCGTGGCCCCCTGTCCCTTGAGCTCCAAATCAGCTGTCTCTCTCCAGATGTCCCTGACTCTTTTTGTGTCTCCAGCTGGAGTATTTTATTTCATGGCAACATTGGGATGGATTCTGGGAGCTAGAGGAACTGGCTATCAGGGAGCACTGGTGGGATTCCTACTTGTCATGGGGGAATGGTCATGTGCACTGCTAGGAGCAAAGGTGTGTGTGTGGGGGGGGTGTGGAGGACACAGAGCCGGCCAGTGTTGGAAGCATGTGGGCAGAGGCATGAAGGCTGGCCGTGGCCTGGACGTGGACCCCTGGCCAGAACACCCTGACTGTCAGTTTTTAGTTCTCATCTCTGTCTCCCTACATGGCTCTGTCTTGGCGCCTAAGCTTAACTTGCAGCTTCCACATCCTCCCGGTCTCCTGGCCTTGGCTCTTCTGGTCTGTCATGCGCCCTTGTCTCTGGCACCTTCTGCGCTCAGAGGCACACAAGATCAGCTCAGGTGCTGTGGCTGCCACTTTCCCTAGGGACACTCTCTTACGCTTTGTAGTGGAGGCACACTGGCCACTGTTTTCACTTGAAAGCAGAGCTTGAGCAAATTTGGATATGGATGGCTTGAGAGGTGACATTAGGAAGCAGGAGGAAAGATGGGGAAAGGGAGGCTGGGAATATCCTCTGGGCAGCCTGAGGTATTTCCCAGACTCTGTCCCGACTGGTGAGGGGAGCATTAACCCTCCAAAGTCTCCCCTGTGGTTGGTGCATCTGGGGGAAGAAGAGGGGATGCTGTTAAGCACGTTCTCTTTGGGAAGGGTCCTAGGGAAGAAAGCTGGTGAGAAAGGTGAGATTCCTCTCTGTGGTGGGCTGAGCGAGGACTGGCTCACTGGGCACTGACCAGCAACCTACGACTGAAATCAGAAGTGTGCTGGAAGGACGGCACCCACCCCTGTCGCCGCGCCATATGCCACCCCTCCTCCCACCATCCTCCCTCTCAATCCCCAACACCCATGGCCTTCAGCAGTTCTCAGCTCTGCAGCCCAGCAGGCCAGGCAGGGACATAAACCAGGGGGACGAGAAGGGGGCAATACACAGGAAGTGGTAGAGACTGGTAAATCAGGAAGTGAAGACAATCTCATGACCAAAACCCACCTGCAGTTAGTACTGGGGACCAGCAAGTTTGATCTGCAGCCTGTAAGTTTAGTCGCAGGGTGAGATCTTTAGAGGAGACACTTCTGTGAAGTTTTTGCTCACTTTTTTGCATTCTTCCCAACTCCATGTTTGGGACTGAGTTCCAAGGTGCGGGGCTGAGATGGGAAGAAGGGCAGGAACAACCACATAAAAGGCCAGTGGCTTCCTCATCCCAGTTCTTCCCAAATTCCCTGGGCCTCCGAGCCCTGCATCCCTCCCTCCTGCTTAGCTCGATAGCTCTTGAAAAGTTCTCTAATCACCTCTCTGCTTCCTGCATTAATGAGCCTCTCATCTCACTGATGGCAATCAGAATATTTGCTTATGAAAGGGACACGGTTAATAACACGATTGCTTCCCTCCGCCTCCTTCCTTCCTCTCCACCCCCCGCCCCATCCCTCGCCCTCCACACAATTCTCTCAATTAACGATAGGCAGAAATTAATTTTTCCCCGCGATCGAAACAATTGCAGGGAAGTGGATTGCCAGCGTGGCTCCAGATAGGGACCGCTCCCAGCAGAGCAGAGAGAAAGGAGGGGAGATGGGGGAGATAAGCAGACTCTATCTGCAGGCACAGGACAGAGTAATACAAATGTTATCCTTAGAAATGTACTTAAAGAGGATATGTTTATAATTCGGAGGGGATTTTCAGGGGCTCTCCTGCTCTCCCTCCCTCTTGGGGCGCTCTGCTCAACTCACTTCTGCATGGCAGAGCCCAGAGTTTGTTGGGAATTATACTCCTCTTGCCTCGGTGAGTGGACTGGGCTGGGTAAGAAGGGAGAACAGGTCCCAGGACTTAGGTCATTACTGATAGTGCTTATTTTGTGGCCAGCTGCCAAATTCCAGCCGTAAGGCCTGACTGTTGGGTGGCTTTCCAGGTGAGGGCCTGGTAATCTGCCACCTGCACACCACTTCTGCAGCTGCCTGGACTTCTGGCTTGGGCTCCCTCACAGGCCATTCCTGTGATCAGGGAGAGGCAGAGTCCTTAGTGGAAGCTGTGATCATATCCTAGCCCACTGGTTTTAAGATCACAGGCTCGGGAGCCTGGCAGCCTGGGTTTGAATCTCAGCTCTGTTGCTTAGCAGCTCTGTGGGCTTAGACAAGTTACCTAACCTCTCTGTGTCTCCATTTCCTCATCTGTAAATTAGAGACTCACTTCACAGCACTGTCATGAGGGTTAAGTGAGTGAATATTAGTGTATTAGTTGGCTCCACAGTACTATGAATTATCTAGGCTCAAATTCTCATCTTGGCTCACGACTCTAGAGGTACAAGTTTAAGGTCAGTCACCCTGTTGGTTTGGGCCTCTGCCAATGGCAACTGATAGTTCTGCCCAGAGGACAAGGGGGAAGGGAGGGCATTCAGTGCCTGAATGGCAGCAGTCAGCAATTGCTTAGACTAGGATGTGGCATGTAGCAGGTGTCATTCAGATGTTTGGTAAGGCAAAACTAAAAGCCCATATTCCTGTGGTAACCAGGAATGTGTCCATCTGCTCATTCTGCGTTGACTGCACATGGGTTGTAGGATCAGATGGTCTCTACTCTTTGGGTTGTAAACAGCCAGAAGCTGTGCAGAGTTCACCATAATGGGCAGGGTGGGGCAAGGGCTCTGAGACGTCACCCAGTGGAAATGGAGAAATTCAGCAGGGACAATTAGGGTTGGCTTCACAGAGGACGTGGCATCGGAGCAGAACCTGAAGAAGGATGGGAACGGCTGTGGCTGGGTAGAGAGTATTCCAGATGTAATGCCAACAGGTCAAGGGGAAGAGCTAGGCCCGGGCAGGGATTAGAGTCCTTCTTTCTGTCATCTCCACCCTTCCCACTCCGCCCAACGCTCGCCTTTCTCTCAATATCCCAGAAAGATTAACTTCTCTCTGTGCGAGAGAGAAAGTTATCATTAGCCGAGAATTAAAAGAGTGATTAATGAGGTCCTGCGCCCCCCTCCGCCTCTAGCCTTATCTGGTGGCGCTGCGCAGGACAGGCGGGTTGGGATGGGGGTTGGGGGGAGGAAGAGAAGGAGAGGGAGAAATGGAAAACAATAAATATGAAGCGCAAGAAAAAGAAAAAAAAAAGGGAGCGCAGCGCTGTTCCCACTTGTTAGATCCACGGCGCCTCTCCAGAGGGGGGCGGCTCCAAATTGCTAATTAGCGCCCCTGAAAAGGCCTCGCTCTGATATGCGCGCCGCTGAAAGGCCGCGTTAATGAAGGCGCGGCGCGCCCGCCTCCCGTTCCCCGGCCCGCTCCCTCCTCCGCGCCCCGGGCCGCCGAACAATGCGGCGGGCAGCGCCGGCTCCCCCAGGCCTCGCCGGGACGGCCGGGCCCGCGCGCGCGAAAGGTGGAGGGGGAGATAAGGCCGCGCGGAGGGAGCGGCGCCCTCCCAGGGGCCCAGGGAGAATTTGCAGTTATTATGAAGGAGATGAGACAGATTAAAAGCCCTTGTGTTCGCCGCTTTGCCCCTTTATTTAGTGGCTTCATCTTGGAGATGAAAGAAGTTGGAAATGACTTTCTCTGCTTGGCGCGGGGAGAAGCTTCATGGCACATTTCTTGACTTTATCCCTCCTTTTGTTTCTCTCTTCCCTTGCTTTTAACCCCTGAAAGGCTTCTCCGGGCGGCCTCGGGCGCTGGAGGCCCAGAAATAGGGGACAGGTGAGGGCGCCTGCTCTCCAGGTAGGCCTGGGAGGGCTGTGGCCCACAACTCCGAGGGCACTGGCTCAAGTAGCAGAGTTTCCCTCCGTGGAGGGCTCCATGTGGAGGCCCAGAACCCTCATCTGAGTGGCCTGAAGACTCCCAGAGCGTCCTGGCCAATCCCCCGAGGGCAGCAGTGCACCAGGGTACCATGTCTTCACATCAGGTTCACCAGGATTCAAGCCAGAAGTTCACCGGCAATCCACATCTTGGGCAAGATCCCATTCTTCTTCTTGCTTTAGGCTCCTGTGTGTAAAATGGTGATGGTGACAGTAATAATGTAGTACGAGCCACTGTGTCATCTGCTGGGCAAACTGATTGCATTACTACCTGTCTTAGCTACCTACGGACTCGCTGATGGGACAAAATACCCGACATCCGTAATTTAAGGGAGGAAAGATTTATGTTAGCGGGCAGTTTCAGAAGGTCTCACCCAGTCCATTCATGGGCAGCCAGCAATCGTGGGAGCACATGGCAGAGGCTGGAGAGCAGCTCACAGCATTGCCGACAGAAGCCAAGTCAAGCAGGAGCCAGTTGACGTCTGCAGACTCAGGCAGGGCAGAGCCTTCCCAGCAAGAAGCTGTGACAATGTTTCTTCCTCCTTCCTGACTTAGTTCAAGCTGCCAGTTGCCATCCAGCATGGGTACCCCTCCTCCCCCTCCTGGCCCACAGGTCAATAGCAAATACCTAAAAGCTCTGCCTTGGGCACCCCCTGCTCGCCAGTCTCAATAAATTGAGAGAATTTTCCCAGGTCAAACTTCAAGCATCTGCCCCTTTCAGCCAGATGCTAACCTGCCACCAATAACACACAGCTCCACAGTTATCGGGTACATCCAAGCACATGAGGCCTTTGGGGGGGGCACTGCAGATCCAAACTGTAGCACCACCCTTGAGTTGTCATGCCTCTCTGTATCTGTACCTTTGCTAGTGCCTTTCCATACAGTCTCTGGGCTTGGCCACGGGCCTGCTTTGGCCACTGTGCCAGTAAATACTGTGTTTTTCTGCTTCCTCTCAGAATACTCTGAGGAGGGCTGACCTATGGTCACAAGAAAACGATCAGGTTGGCCTGGTGGAGTTGTGCCAGAGACAGGGCTGGGGAGAGCCAAATTGTCCCAGATAAGGACAGCCTCACATCAGGCCCCTGCTGACTGTGGATGTCTGAACAAACCCAGCCACCGCCAGCTAAGCTGGCCCAGATAGACAGAACTTTGTAGTCCCTTTGGGCTTCTATGAAGTAACAAATGAGCATCGTTTTAAGCAGCTACATTTTGGAGTGGTTTGTTACAGAGCATTACTGTGTCAGTAGATAACTGACTACTCATGGCACCTAGACATCAGGGGCTGCTTAACTCAAACCAAAACCCAAACCAACTCCAACATACACAGCATTGACTTGGGCATTGGAAAGCAAGAGGAGGCTAGAAAGGTGGCAAACAAACTGTTGTAGAAGGTTGGAAAGGAAATAAGGTGACACATATGACAGCTGAGGCCATCACTGGTAAAACTATTGTCTGAGGTAATTTGGAAGATGGAAGTATTTCATGAGCTCATGGATTGGAGTAATGAGATTCCCAGGTAGAAAGCTGAAGGGATCAGGTGGTTCTTACTAACTGGGTTTCGTAGGTACTATGAGTAAAGAGTGGGCTAAAGAAATGACCAGGTTGTGAACAGAATTTAGAGGGAACATTAAAAGTACAGACCTTTCTAGACAGCCGATACAAGAAACTCAATGTACTACAAGTCCTGAGACTTCTACTCCTAGCATTACTGGAACAACAGGGAGTATATTTTCTCTCTCACCTTAAACAATTAAAAGGATACAAAAATCTCCAGCATCTAACAAGGTAAAATTTGGATAAGAAAAACTTATGAGATATAAAGAAACAGGAAAACAACACTATAGCATAAAGAAAAAGCAACCAACAAAAATAGATCCAGAAATGACACCAATGACAGAGGAGTGGACAAGAGCGGTGGTCTACAAGTAGACTGGTTGATTTGTTGAACATTAAACAGCTATTGTAAATATGTCTCATATGTTTAACGAGGTAGGGAAATACATAAGCATTTTAAAGACATAGGAAATATTTTTAAAAGCCTCATATCTAATTTCTGTACAGTGCCTGAGTTGAAAGAATACATTGGATGAGGTAAATGGCACATTGGATGCTGCAGAAGTAGTGATTTTGAAGAGATAGCAAAGGAAACTGTCTAAAATAAAATACACCGAGAAAAAAGATCAACCATAAAAGAGAAAAAGAAAAAAAAATAAAGACAGGGTAGAAGGAGGGATGGGAGAGAGAGAAAAAGATTTTTTAAAAAAGAACAACTTACAGAAACCCAGTATGTGTAGTGTACATTTGCTCTCTGACCTATGAAGGCATGATAGCCCAATAAATCCATCACAGGTTGCAAATATGATCACGAGTCAAAGTGTGTTTAATACACCTATCCTGCTGAACTTCATAACATAATCCATCTTACTGTAAACATACTCAAAATGCTTACATTAGCCTACAGTTGAGCAGAATCATTGGATGCAGACTATTTTTATAATGAAATATCATTTTATCTTTCTTTCTTTCTCTCTTTTTTCTTTCTTTCAATATACCCAGCCCATTTTCAGTTTTGATTTTGAAACAAGTTCTCACTAAGTCGTTAAGTTATCCAATCTAGACTTAAACTTGCGATCTTCCAGCCTCAGCCTCCCAGAGTGCTGGGAGGACAGGCTTGTGCCACTGGCCCTGGCTCTCACGTCACTTACTGGATACTGTACTGAAGGTGAAAAACAGGACCATTGTATGCGTAGTCTTTCACACCATTGTAAAGTCAAAAGTCATAAACTGAAGCAGTGCAAGTCAGGCATCATCTAAAACCGGAGTTCCAGAAGCAGATGAGGAGTGGGAAGAGAAAATATTTTTAAAAACAGGCAGTTTTCAAATTCAGTAAAAACCATATACCCACAGATTCAAGAAGCCCAGCAATTCTCAAGAATAAGATGTACAATAAGAGTGACACGAATAGATAATGGTCATCAGAATTCTTTTCTTTCTTTCTTTTTTTCCCCCTGCAGTACAGGGCCTTTTCATTGAGCTATATCCCCACCCCTTCATAATTTTGTGGGGTTTTTTGGAAACAGGTTCTCACTCAGTTGCTAAACTGATCAGCATGGGCTCACACTTGCAATCTTCCTTCCCAAACCTTCCAGAGGGCTGGAATTACGGTGTGTACTGCCATACCTGGCATCATCAGATTTCTTTTCTGTTTTCTGGTACTGGAGATTGAATCCAGGGCCTTCATTCTGAGCTACATCTCCAGCTTCTCTTTATTGTTTGAGACAAGATCTTGCTAAGTTACTAGGTTCTCCTGGCTGGTCTCGAACTTACGTTCTCCTGCTTCAGCCTCCCATAGTACTAGGATTATTGGTATGTGCAACTATGCCCAACTATCAGGTTTCTTAACGACAGAAAAAAAGAAAGAAAGAAAATCTTAACAGCAGGAAGAATACAAAGACACATTATGTGTGGAGGAAGAAAGGTAAGAGCTGCCTAAGTCTTTGGGTAATGGAAACAGAAGACGGTGCAGCAACATCTTTAAAGTACCGAAAGAAATCTATTGTCAGCCTCAGATTCTACACTCGGCAAAGACGTCTTTCAAAAATGAGTCAACATAAAGACGTTCTCAGGACACCAAAGCTGAGTAATCACAAATATACCAGAACTGTAAGAAAAGAAAATATTTCAGGTAGAAGGAAAATTATCCATGGAGATCTGAATATGCCAAGGAAATAAAAACCATAGAAGATGTTATTTTTTTGAAACTATAAATGCTTTTCTCTAAAAATCTCTTTATGGGGCTGGAGGAATAGCATGGCAGTTATCACGCTTGCTTAGCGAGCACAAGACCTGAGTTCAATTCCTCAAGGTCACATAGGCTGAGCATGGTGGTGCACACCCGTGATTCCAGCATTCAGGAGACTGAAGCAGGAGGATTGCCAGATGTTTGAGGCCAACCTGGACTGCAGAGTGAGACATTTCTCAAAAAAAAATTAAAAATAAAAATCTCTTTAAGTAATAACCAAGTATTTAAAGCAAAGAAGAAACCTCCAATGTATTGTAGTTTGTAAAACATGTGGCAACTGATAAGCTCAGACATCTTGCCCCAAAAATGACATTGTGATCATGGAGGAACACAGAAGCAGGCTTCAAGAACTAGGAAAATTGTTCTCATTAGACCATAAAACACAGGTGATCTTCCCCGGAAATTAGGGTTCTCACCCCAGAAAGGTCCTCTCTATACCTAAGGAGCAAGAAAGCCCTGACCTCCAAGGCATGGACGCTGGGAGGAATCTGAACCAACAGGACTGGCTGTGTTCCCTCCAGTTTTTTACCATAGGTCACACCCTTTTCCCTTCCAGTTTTCCTTCCCTTTGACTGTCCATAAAAACACACAGGTGTTCCTTTTTCACTAGGTCTTTGCTTTTGAAGGTTCATGGGCCAAGTAAAAATCTACTTTAAATAAATTCACAGTCTTCTTCTTAGTAATATGTGGTGATATGTGGTACAAAATAATACAGTGAATGTTTAAATGTTCAAAATATTTATTATAGGAAAATGCACATAACCTTCAGTTCCCTTCAAAATACACTACCCTGCTTTGAAAATTTTTGTTCTGTGGTTCTTGGCACTTTCTGAAACAGTTCTGGAAGTCTTTTATGAGTATCTTTTCATTGCTGCCTTGTCCTGAATCATTTAGAACATTTACCTTTTATGCTCATTTTGACTTTGGGGTGAAGCAAGGAGTCACACAGCGCCAGATCTAGTGAGTAAGTTGGTTGAGGATGCACCACTATGTTTTATTTGACAGAAAATTGCCATGAATGTTTTGAATCAGTTCAGGATAATGAGGCAGGCACAAAAAGACATCAGTGAAAGAGGACTTCCAGTATGGCTTTAGAAGGTAGAAAGGAGTGAAGAACTGTTTTTAGACTCCCAGCCCAGTGCAGTAATTGGATAAGATTTTGGGTGTCCTGGGATGAGGTGTGTGCATGTGTTGCGGGTGAGAGAGACACAGTGATTATGGTCCGAGGGAGACCTGAGATAAGATAATACCATTAATGATGTCAGTTTTTCATTTCTCCTCCCTTCCACCCCCCCCCCAAAAAAAAGGTATGTTCAAGTCTTAGCCATGAGAGTAACTTTATTTAGAAATAAACTTTGCAGATACACTCAGCTAAGATGAGGCTATACTGAGTTAGTATGGGTCTTGACTCAATCCCTGGTGCCTTTACAAGAGGCGAGAAAGCTGGGCCTGGTGCCACAGAACTTAATCCCAGCACTCTAGGAGACTGAGGTAGGAGGGTCACATGCCAGCCTGGGCAACTTAGCAAGATCCTATCTCCAGATAAAAATTTAAAAATTGATAAGCCAGGCATGGTGGTGCACACCTATAGTCTCTGCACTCAAAAGGCTGAGACAGGAAGATTGCTGTGAATCCAAGACCAGCCTGGGCTGCTTAGAGTTCAGCACCAGGCTGGACTATAGAGCTAGACCATGTCTCAAAAAAGTTGACTGGAGATACTGCTTTTTACTAAGTTTGATCCCCAGTATCACAGAAGACAAAGAGGTAGAAACAGCCATATAGAACAAATGAAGATGGACACAAACTTTGGACTGACATATCTGTAAACCAAGGACCAGGGATTGTCAGCCACTGGAAATGAAGAGGAGACAGGGTGGAGCCTTCCCTAGAGCCTCTGGAGGGAGCACACCCTTGATTTGGGACATGTGTCCTCCAAAACTGTGAAAGAAGAAACTTATGCTTCCTAATGTCATCAAGTTGGCAGTATTTTGTCATGGCAGCCCCACATCGTGGCCTCTGCTCTCAGTGTTCCCTTGCCTGGAATGTTTGTCACTGTGTGTTGAATGACTCCCTCCCTCCCCTCTCTGAGGTAACTGCTCTGATGAGCTCTTATCCAAGATACCACCACAAACAGCAGCAAGGTCCCCCATCCTCCACAGTATGTCATTTTCCTAGTCCTGCTTTGTTGGTCTTCCTGGCATTTCTACCACCTGCCATTTCATATATCGATCCAATTACTGTCTCTCCCCAAAAGAGAAGATGCTGAGGTGAAGGGCTCTTGTCTACTTTATCCACAGGTGCATCTTTGGTATCTTTGGTAGGTTCAAATAAACATTTCCTAGCTGACTGTGCTAGTGAATAAGTGTTAGCTTGGGAAGTTCCTGCCATATACCTCCCCAAAGAAAAAAAGATCACTAAATGAAGCGAATATCATTGGAGTCAGATGCTGAGTTAGAATCACTTGTTTGGTAGTCTCATTTACCTTCTCTGAGCTTTGGTCTCCGTATCTGTAGCCCTTAAATCGTTGTTTTGAGGTTGAGTTGACTTCATCAGTAGACAGAGGAGGTGCAGCTTTTTCATATGACACTATATGCCTAACAGTTCATGTATACTATATATGTGTGTATGGCTACGTGTCACGTAAGATGTTGGATGCACACTCGTAATTTAGAGGCATTATAGCTTAGGGGTTGAGTGTTAAGCTATAGCAGTTACTGTGCACCCATCTGCTTGGTGGCACACCAACTAGTTGCATGGCCTTCATTTTCTTCTCTGCAAATGGGGGTGGGTGGGTGGGTAACAATACTCTCTACTCATAGAATCTCTATGAGAATTAATCATCAGAAGATCAATAGGTTGATCTATGCTAATATATGGAAAAGTCTGTGGCAACTACCAAGCGCTCAAGAAATGCTGCGGACTATTATGGTTATATCCCTAATAATGATGTTTCACTCAACAGTGTATATATATATATATATATATATATATATATATATATATATGTACTGGTGGAACCATAAGATAAGAACACAGCTAGTCAGGTGTGGTGGGGCACATCTGTAATCCCCTCTGGGAGGCTGAGGCGGGAAGATCTCAGGTACAAGCCCAGCCTGGGAAATGTAGTAACTTAGTAAGATTCTGTCTTGAAATTATAAAAAATAAACGAAAAAATGGTTGAGGATGCAGCTCAGTACAAAGGCCCTGGACTCAATCCCCAGTACTGGGGGAAAAAAAAGAGTGAAATTGACAAATTCCTGTCACTTAGTGACATTGGCTGTCATAATGGTGTAGCAAAATTCATTACTCACATGTGTGGGGTGATGCAGACATAGGTACACCTACTATACTGCTGGTCGTATAAAAGCATAGTACAGGTGGATGCAGAGGTGCAGGCCTGTAACCCTAGGTACTCTGGAGGCTGAGGCAGGAGGATTGCAAGTTTGAGGCCAGTCTGAGCGATTCAGTGGCTTAGTCTGTCTAGAAATAAGAAGGTGCTAGGTTGTAACCCACTGTGAAGGTCCACATGACATAATTCTTAACGATAGTAAATGATTGTGTTTATATATTTACTTCACCATACTTTGTTTATTGTTATCTTAAAGTATGTTTCTTCTACTTCTCTAAAGTTCACTGTGGGACACTGTGCAAGTTACACCAGCAACAACCTCGTACATCTTCTGTGTACTGCCGGTCTGTGCTGCATCGAGGCCACGTTGAGTGATTGGGCTCTCCCAGGCACGTTCGTGTGAGCACACTCCGGCATGTTTGCACAACGATGAAATTACTTAATGATACATTTCTCAGAAAGTAGCCTTGTTGTTAAGTGATGCATGACTGTGCTTTATTATCATCTGACTTAATCTTCCATGTATTTCTAGGGTAGTTCCTGGCACATGAATACTAATTTCCCTAAGTACTACTTTCCCTCCTCTCAGTCCCTCTGGCCCATCTGCAAAGTCAAGGCCAGCTGCCCTCCCAGCGCTTTTCTCCGTGCTTTAAGAGAGGTCCATCTTAAACTGCCCCATCCCAGGCCCCTGGGCGCTTGTTTTGTTGCTTTTCTGTACTTCCCATAAGGCCCTTGCAAGCATGAACTCGGGCAGGCAAAGTTAATCGACGGATTAACCCAGTTCTTTGCTGGTGGGTTTTTTGGGAAGTGATAGGTTCACGAGGGCTCTAACTTCATGATGTCATGGCATTGCTGGGAGATGATGGAAACAGGAAGTGGGGTCACGTGGAAGGAAGTGGATCATGGAACCTTTGGCCCTGGGGACAACATGTGGTCCCCAGCCCCTTTCTCTCTCTTTTCCAGCTCTCTGCTTCCTGCTTGCTACGAGGTAAGCAGCTGTGCTCCCCCACTGCTTCTGCCAGGATTTTCTGGCTACCTCAGGCCTACAGCGATGGAATCAGCCACCGCAGACTGAAACCTCTCTTTCCTCTAAGTTACCGCAGTTATTCGCTACAGTGACAGTGTGATGAACCCAGCTCGAAGCTGGGGGAGTTGGATAGATTTCAGACCTGGCTTTGTCATTTTCCTATCAAGGTGGATTTAGGCAAATTTATTAATCTCTCCAAAGCTTCAATTTCTCATACAAAATAATGAGGATACTCTGTGGCATTGCCGTAGGCAGAACACTGGCCTCTCAGAATCTGTGACTGTGGCAGAAGGGACTTGGCAAATGTGATAGACGCTAAAGACTTCGAGGTGGGATGATTATTCTGCTTCATTCAAGTGGGTCCAGTCGAAGCATATGGGTTCCTAAAGCAGAGGGCCTTTTCCTATTGTGCTCATAGAGGTAAGGACAGAGGAAGGGTCAGAAGGACTCAACATAGCTGGCTTTAAACATGGAGGAAGGGATAACAAGTTAAGGAGTGGCCTCTAGAAGCTCAACAAGGCAAGGAGATAAAATTTTTCTTCAGAGCCTGTTGCGAGGAAGGCAGCCATATGGATACCCTTGATTTTAGCCCAGTGAGACCTGCATCTGGTTTCATACAGAATTATAAGAAAATATATCAGTGTTATTTAAAGCCGCAGAGGCTGGTGGTGACTCGTTATGGCAGCCATAGGAAACAGACACAACTATCCTGTGTCAAAATGGTCATTGAGAGGATTGAACGAAATGATAGATTTAAAGGCTTTGGCAGGATGTCTGGCCTATTGTAAGCCTTTAATAAATGCTACTTCAGGGCTGGGGTGTAGCTCAGTGGTTAGAAAATTTTCCTAGAAAGCATGAGAGGTCTTGGTTCAATCCCCCAGCACCACCTAATAGCTGGGCATGGCGATGCGTGCCTGTAATCCCAGCACTCAGGAGGCTGAGGCAAGAGGATTGCTGTGTATTCAAGGCCAGCCTGGGCTGCATAGTAAGTTCAGGACCAGCCTGTCTCAATAAATAAATAAATAAATAAATAAATAAATAAATAAATAAGTGCTACTTTAACAGAGGCACAAAACCCAACAAAGTGGAGAAGAGTAGAGAAGATATGGCAAACCTCTGCCTGCTGCCACCTGCCTCTTCGTGCGCCATGGACCACAGCATAGCTCCTTCTTTCTTCTCCCTTCTCCTTCTTTTTTTCCTCTTTTTTTTCCCCCTGTGGTACTAGGGATTGAACCCAGGGCTTCTACTTTGAGCTACATATTCTCAGCCCACTTTTAGCCTTTTGATTTTGAGACAGGGTCTCACTCACTTGATATTTTGCCCAGACTGGACTGGAATTGAGGATCCTCCTGCCTCAGTCTCCCAGCCCCTCTTTTCAATGTGCTTTATAGTTCTGTTTCTCTCACCCTTGCTGCCAACAAGTGTTCAACATCCTTCTGTCTCTAAATTCCTGGCTCCAGGGAAGTTTCTTATAAACCCACAACAAAGGTATCTGAGATATTGGATCTGGGGAGTCGGGGGAAGTGAGGCAGGCACATTGAGGAGAGTCAGTCATTTTCTGAGTAAATGCAGACACTCCTTTCCTCCTTGATGGTCACTGCATCTATTAGTAACATCTCTCCAGTGGCTGCTGGAAAGAAAATTCTGGAAATATTACTGATGTCTTAGATCAGTTTAGAGAAGTTCTGAGCCCAGAAAAGGGGAAAATGAAAAAGAATTGCAGAGAAGAGGATGAAGAATTCTCCCATTCATCAGACTGAGCTCTGCATTCTTCAAATTGAGCTCCTCATCTGAGACAGGAACTTGCCCAGTGCCAGAGGGGCACAAAGGCAAAAGGACAGCCGGTGCTCCTATTGTTATGGGACTTCATTCTAGTGGGAAGCAATGGAGTATAAACAAGTAAACACTGAATAAACAAGGCAGTGTTGGATTACGAGTGCTGTAAGGGAAATCAAGGTAGATGCTAAATTCAGGTGCTAAAACTAAACAGCCAATGGGATAGTATTTAGACGCAGGGGTTTTAGAGCTGAGCACGAGGGCTTCTTCCCTTGGTGGGACTGAGGCCCGTACAACAGTGGTGGAATGCAGTCTGCCTTGTGTTTTCCTTTTCCCTCCTCTGCCCTGTGGAGACACAGTGTTCCTCCTTTTTGGAGGACGCAGGGACAAGGAGCAGAGAATAGGCCTTATCAGGCAACTCAAATGGCAGGTCCTTGATCTCGGACTTTGTAGGCCCCAGAATTGTGAAAACAAAACAGATTTGTTCAGTGTAATTACCTAGTCAGTGACATTTCTCTATAGGAATGCAAAATGAACCAAAATGTAAGGTAACAGGATGGAAAGCATTATTTATTTATCTATGATTTGTGGGAAATACTTTCAATCATATTAAGAGAGGCCTCTCTTAGGAGATGACAGTTTAGCCAAGCCTTCAAGGATGCAT
Organism: Ctenodactylus gundi; assembly: GCA_004027205.1. Taxonomy (NCBI): domain Eukaryota; kingdom Metazoa; phylum Chordata; class Mammalia; order Rodentia; family Ctenodactylidae; genus Ctenodactylus; species Ctenodactylus gundi. The sequence continues at coordinate 133,070 of PVKB01001486.1, forward strand.
TCAGGTGCAGGTGCCAAGGCCCTGAGGATGTTGGGGAAAGAAAGCTTAATGGATGGTACTGTGAACTCTGGGAAAAGTTAAGATGAGTGGTATCCGGGGACCATCTGGCTGGTGAAGACTTTTAATTTTATAAGCCCATGGAATCTAACCAATCAACAGCAGAAGATTTGTATTTATTATTATTTAAACATTTTTGGGGGGATGGTGGGAGAAAAAAAGGAGAACGAAGACTGTTAGACTCCTCAACAGCTGCTTATGGTTTTGAGACAGTTCCCTGAGGGGACACTCCGCTAAACACTTTCCATTCAGTGTTTTATCTCCATCCAGAGGACAGGCACCCGCTAAAATTGTCTCCAGATCACAGATGAGGCAGCAGAGGCTTGGAGAGGCTGCCCGGCTAGTTCCAGACACAGCTGGCCAGCTGGGAGCTGCGGCCCTCCTTCCCCGCCTGCCTGCTGCTTGCAGTCTGCTCTCATCCTTACCATCACTGACTCTTACAGTGGCAGGTGTCGTGGCCTTTCCCTAGAACGACCTACTATGAGCCTCCTTTAGTCTTTTCTTCTTAACCTCGTCCTGTGCCTGTGTTTATACACTCGTCTTCTTCACGTGTTCCTTTTGAACCGTCACGCTCACCCCCAGGTTTCTTTTCTTGTCTCTGTCTTATACCAAGTACCTTTTCTTGTGGCTAGCACCCCCATCCTATTTCACTGCTCACATTTTCTCTCCGGGCCGTGCATTCCTGTCATCCCAGCTACCCTGGAGGCTGAGGCAAGAGGTCAATGAGTTTGGGGTTAACCGGAGCAACTTAGCACGATCCTATTTCAAAAAAAATTGCAAAAATGCTCTGATGTAGCTCAGTGGTAGAGTACGTGTGCAAAGCCCTGGGTTTTATCCTCAGTGCCATACAACATTCTTTGAGGATTGAGGCAAGTGCTTTTAGTTTCCTCACATAGGATTCAAATATTTATTTATTTATTTTTAATCAACTGAGTACCTGCTCTGCACAAAGGTCTGTACTGGGCACTGATGAGAGGACCACTACTAGGACAGGGCTCTTGGGTGATGGAGGTGTTATTTTAGAGCTTTGCACGGGTGCCATGTGTGTTGTAGTTGCCCGGTGAATATTTGTGGGATGCATGATTTAGTTGGGAAGACAAACTTGGGCATTACTGTCTTGAATTCAAGGTTGAAGGAAGAAAGTGCTGCAATAAAGATTCTAGCAAGTACTGAGAGAAAGCCCAAGGGGAGGGCGAGCTAAGGAAGTTTTCACGGAGGTGACATTGGCACTGGGCCTTTAAATCACCCCAGTCCCAAGGGTGTTTGAGAGCCAGCAAGTGGTAGGATGTGCTCAAGCTTGACACAGGAGGTAGTAGAAGATGGATGAAGTGACACGATCCAAATTCTGTTTTGTGAAGACCATCACGGTGACAGGATAGTGAAACAGAATGGGCTCTCTGGAGGAGAGATTGCACGTGGCAGAGCCAGCAAGGTAGCAGCTACATCACTGAGCAGAGCCATGGCCTGCCCCGAGGAGAACCATGGCAGAGTGGCAACCAGGAGGGAGGATGGTGCAGGAATCCTGTAGGCAGTCCTGCAGTTACCCCTAAGGAGGGGAAGGAAGAGCTGGGAACTGAAAAAGATTTTGAGCTTCTCACTCAAGACGTTGCGTGGTGGAGGTGAGATCTCTCAGGTAGGCAGTAGTTGACAAGAGGCAGATTTGTGGGAACTGGGGACAGAACTAAGCTTTATTTTCCCATCTAAGGTTGAAGATGGTGGTGGATGAGTGGAGACATCTAATAGTAGCAGAAAATCAAAGTTAGATTTTAAGGGATTCAAGGGCTTTCAGGGCTGACAAAGAGAAGTGACACCACACGGTCTGATGTGATCTGTGGGAAAGAATTTTAGGCAGAGAGCTGGAGGAATGTCACAGTGGTTAAAGCGTTTGCCTTGCAAGCACAAGGTGCTGAGCTCAGTTCCCCAGCATCCCATAAAGCTGGGCGTGGTGGTGCACACCGGTAATCCCAGCATTCGGGAGGCTGAGGCAGGAGGATTTCCCTGTGTTCAAGGAAGCCTGGGCTACACCACTGAGTACAGGACCAGCCTGGGCTACAGAGCAAGACTGTCCCCCAAAAAAATTTAGGCAGAAAAGCTGAAAAGAAGGTTGATGGCTGGGGACACTTGTTGAATATTTCTGTATTTCTGTCATGTGGGAGTCACAAATTCAGCACCCTTAAAATGAAATTAATTAATCATCTTTCACTAAACCTGTTCCCTCCCTCCTCTCCTCAGCCCCTTCCCTCTCTGCAGTACACTTGGGCTTGAACCCAGGGGCTTCACACTGAGCTATACTCCCAACCCTTTTCTTTCTTTCTTTTCTTTTCCTTCCTTCCGTTTCTTTTTTCTTTCATCTTGAGACAGGGTTTCACTAACTCAGTAAACTGCCCAGGCTTGGCTTAATCTTGCAGTTCCCTGCCTCAGCCTCCAAGGGTGCTAGGATTACAGGCTTGTACCACTGTGCTCAGATGTTCTTCTTGACTTCTCTAATTATACAGATGACACTGGTCAAAACCTGGTTTGAAATGTGGATTATTTGTGTCTCTCTTCTCTTAGCTCTTTAGGTAGTAAGTTTCACTTTATTTCCTGTAGGAAGTTCTGAAATCCACAAAAACAATAGGCTAGAGATATGGGCATTGAATGGACCAATTTTGGATGTGGTATAGTGTATCATTCTGGTTACATTTCCTATTCAAGTACAGTTCTGATTTTCTCTACATATGAACAGAGTCAAATTTGAGCAGTCTTTTATTAAAATATCATAGCCATAAGAAATATACCCAATCATAATTTTTCATGTCATTAAATATTCTACAGCATTTATAAGGCTGCAAAATATTTCATTTTAAGGATGCATCTTAATTAAGTTAACCCCATTGTAGCAGCTGTTTTTTTCTTTCATTTTTTTGAGTTTCCTTGTTCCCCCATAAATGTTGCAGAAATAGATTTACCTGTATTTATTATATTGGCACCCATTTCCAGTTTTTCTTTAGGTTAAAATAGGAAAAAAATGTCTGAGCCAAAAGCTATATTCATTTTTTAAAACAACATTTTAATTGTATAGTACTTTTAGGTTTACAAAAAGAAATCATTCTGGGTTGGAGATGTAGACAGTTTCTTTATAACTTTCAACCAGTTTCCCTTATTATCATCTTATGTTAGTAGCACACTTGTCACAACTAACCAGTAAGAATACATTATCATTAACTGAAGTTTATCCTTTATCCAGATTTGAATTTTACCTAATGAGCTTTATTTTTCTAGTATCCACCTCCTACCCCGATATATCACATTCCATTTAGTTGTCATATCTCTTCAGACTCCTCTTGGCTGTGACAGTTAGATTGTCCTTGTATTTGATGACCTTAACAATTTTGAGGAGTTCTGGTCAGTATTTTTTTCTGTAGGCTGTCCTTCAAATGGGTTTGTCTGATTTTCCTTCCTGTCATTCAACTGAAGTTATGAGCTTTGGAAGGAAAGTGCCACAACATGCCATTCTCATGATATGTCAGTGTCAATGGGAAGCCAGGTCCTAATGTCACAAGGTCCTAACATTGGGAGGACAAGCAATACACCTTCATTCTCTGTGTCTTTGGTGAAATATTTCAGGCAAGATGTTCAAGTCATCATATAGAGGACAGGTAGAGTTTATCGCAAAATGACAGATTTTTCAGAGCAAGAGAGAATACACCTTCGAACATGGTGGGCAGTGCTAAGATGGCACTTGAGATGCATGAGGTCTTAGATTACATTTGTATGATTACTAGGGTCTTTCAAGGCATATCCTTTGCTTCCTCCAAGGTCATTGTTCCTTCATAAGGAAAATGGGTTGTGTTGAGCTGCTTTTGAGAAAATAGGTCCCTGTTTACTTTTTAAGTGGGTATTTTTCATTAGTTTGAGATCTTGAAGTTTTCCCAACTGCTTACCCATGATATGGACCTTATCAGCATGGTCAAAGGATATTACATTTTCTTGGACTACTTTGAAGCCACAAATTTGTGTGGATTTTAGCTATACTTAAAAATAAAGAAAGAAAAGAAAATTGCATCATCTTTACTTCTCACGTAGCCTCCAGCCAGCCACCTGTCTCCAGGCCTGCTGTCTAACTTGCTGCCTACCACTGAAGTTCACAAGCTAACATGATTCATCATAGTTGATGCTAACCTTAACCACCACTGAAATAGTGTCTGTCAGGTATCTCCACTGTAGTTACACACTCTGCTTCCTTTCTGTACTGTGCTCTTTGGCAGTCATATTTAAGGACTTGAGTTCAGCTTCTGGATAGGGTATACATAATTTGTTCGGGATTCTTCTATGAGAAATGTATCTCCATAACTTTGTCATTCACTTAAATCACTACAGACTCATGATTCATTCTTTCTTTCTTTCTTTGTAGTACTGGGGGTGGAGCTTAGGGCTTTTACAGACTTACATCCCCAGGTTTTGATTTTTGGTTTTGAGACAGGGTCTCAATTAGTTGCTCAGGCTAGGTTTGAACTTGTGATCCTCCTGCCTCAGTTTCCCAGAGTGCTGGGATTATAGGCCTGCGCCACCGGGCGGGCTTATTTGTTGTATATCGAGTTACAAGTCAGTATCATTGTTTTAGTGCTCCAGGTTCGTGTATTTTTCACGCTCATAGTAACTCAATACAAAATTACTCCCTCCCAAAGGCTGCGCCAACTCTTACGGTTAAGAAAGTCTGTTTCTCGTTAAGTTCACAACTCCTCAACGCCCGACAGTCTGACGCCCCCCAAACAGAAAAGGATAGCAGTAGAGTTTTTTCCCAAAAATGAATCTCTCTCTCCCTCGGTGTGCCAGGTTCATCTTCGCCGCCTTGCCCTATCTCCCAGATTCCCCATGGCTCCGCCCACTATTGGGCGGAAGTGGGCACAGCCTTCGGGCGGAAGCGCTATGCCAGGGCAGGCCCTCTCTCGCAACCAGTTCCCTTACTCTACCGCCGCCCGCTCCGGCCCAGACCGGAAATGAGGTCAGAGAGGGAAACCCCGGTGGGGAGACTCGGCCCCCGTAGAGGCTCCCGGTGGAGGTGGCTGCAGCAGTCGGTGAGAGGACGAGCGGGTTGAGAGGTGGCGGCCCAGAGCCAGTGCCAGAGTGGGTTGGGGCTCCGGGGTGCGGCAGGGCGGCTAAAAGCCCCTCGGGGCCGCGGCAGCCGGCGGGAGGGACGGGGTGGCGGGGCCTTGCTTTTCAGGCCTGTCGCCCCAACTCCGGGCGACGAGGGTCGCGGTCGCTCCGGGGCAACATTTCCACACTTCTGCCTCCTCCTCTCTGTTTCTCTTGGGCCAGTGTCCGCCTGAAGCTTGGGTATCTTGGGCAGTGGTCGCGACAGGCCTCGGAGACGGGCCGGGGCAGGTGTAGACTCCTTGGAAACACGGTTTTTCTCGCCCATGTGGCCATGTTGCGACCCTCTGCCGCGGAGGAATCCTAGTCACCGGGCCTTCCGTTTTGGCAGTTGTGCTGTAGGGGGGCAGGTCCTTTGCGCCCCACCCCTCACCGGAGGTGAGCCCAACGGAGAGGTTGCCTCCGGCTCTCCACTTCTGTTCCTCCAGCGCTGCGCCTGGCCCTCTGTCCTGTAACTTCCTGTGCGTGATTGTCAGCCTTCCTTCTACCTAGGGGCGTTCCTGGACCTTGGGTCCTCTGGGGGAGTGTCCTCGAACTAACCTGGAGATGTGGGAGCCCCGGGGTTCTACCGTCACCCATGTTCGAATTGCAGTTCTAGGGACAGGAAAAGATTCCGCTCAGGTGTTCGACTACACGTGATTTGGTAACTTCGTTCCTGGTTAAGGTTTGTGTACTTGTGCCGGAGGTTTACGAGCCTAGTTCTTTATTAGGGAATGAGATTTAGACATGCTGTTCTCATTTGTTTATCTGTTTTGGTCTTAGAAAGCATAGTCTTCCAAACCCCAATCAGGGTGTTTTAAATTACCTATTACTTGAAGAGTTGTGATCTTTTTATGTGTATGGCTTTTGACACTTTGAGAAGTGTCTGGTAGCTTTAAACTCGGTGTCTCCTTTGCTCCCCCTGAGATGTCCCATAAGCCAGAAGATTTTCCTGGTTTTGAATTCGTTGGTGCAGGGACAGCGTGAGAATGGGCTTTAGACTGTAAATGTAAATTGAATGAATAGATAGATATATGACCGAATGGTGGTCCACACAATATTAAGCTCTAATTATGGTCTTGGAATACTTTGTGCTCAAAAAGGGGTAGGGGTAAAAGTGACAATTTATGATATACTTCATGAGTTATTTTGCAGGTTGTACTAAACATTTCTTGTTGAAAGGAAATTTGGAAATTACTTTTACTCTTATCCCTTGAAAAATTTGCCTTTGAACTATGATGGGTTGATGAACTTAAATAGAAAAATAGGAAAAATTAAAAAGCAGTTAGCCATAAATCTTAGGGACTCTACCCAATCCCTGTCATCTCAGCTTCTGTTGTATCCTATTTTGGTGTGGTGTGTGGCAGTAAGGCACCTAGTTATTATGTTCAGGATGGAGAGAGTAGCCTAAAAGTTGTTTATTAAAAAAATAGGTGATGCACATTATAGGGTTCAGTAACCTTGTAGCTCCCAGATGGCAAGTGGTACCAGAATGTCACCGAACTGGTCTCTTTTTTTCCATTCTGAATTCAAATTCCTGAATCACTTAAACTGCAGTCATTTTCCTCACATGCGTCGCTTGGTTCTCTTTCCCTGCCACTCTATATTCCCAGCACTATAATCCTAGATGGCTGAGTGCCCTTTATCCACTGTCAGTACCATAGTTGGACTGGAACCCACGCTGTATTCTCCCAACTGTGCTGTGGTTTTGAAGTAGTTTCCTGTGTGATGAGAAGTTTTCTAGGCTTTTTAGATCTGCGTATCTGGTAATTCAGTGGGAGAGGAGAGACCTGTTCCATTGAATATGTTTACTTGTTTGTGTTAATGTCGCCATTGTTATCTGGTGAGTGTAAGTTCGGATACTTAGAAATTGTTGACTGCAGGTACTTAACAGGGCCTGAATAGTTACTTTGGGTGGTGTAAGGGAGTATGGGTGGCACGAATATAGTCTTAAGTGTAGTTTTTATTCTTTATAGGTAGGAGGAACGCCTTGCCAAGATTATTCTGTGCAATTATTTGTAAACCACATCCAATTCAGGCTTTTTTTCATATTCTGTTGCTTTCATTTTTGAACTCTTTGTTGGCAGATGTGGCCTCATGGATGAGCTGGTGCACGACTTAGCTTCGGCCTTAGAGCAGACGTCCGAGCAGAATAAACTTGGTGAGCTGTGGGAGGAGATGGCCCTGAGTCCCCGGCAGCAGAGGCGACAGCTTCGGAAGCGCCGAGGCCGGAAGCGCAGGTCTGACTTCACTCACATTGCAGAGCATGCCTGCTGCTATAGTGAGGCTTCTGAGTCCAGTCTGGATGAGGCCATTAAGGACTGTCGAGAATTGGCCCCCGTCACCAATTTCAGTGACTCCGATGACACAATGGTAGCCAAACGCCACCCAGCTCTCAATGCCATTGTTAAGAGTAAGCAACATTCTTGGCCTGAATCTGACTCCTTCACTGAAAATGCACCTTGTCGACCACTCAGGCGCCGACGGAAAGTGAAGCGAGTGACCTCAGAGGTGGCTGCCAGCCTTCAGCAGAAGCTGAAGGTATCAGACTGGAGCTATGAGAGAGGCTGCAGGTTCAAGTCCGCTAAGAAACAGCGTCTGTCCCGCTGGAAGGAGAATACTCCTTGGACCTCCACAGGCCACGGCTTGTGTGAGTCAGCAGAAAATAGGACTTTCCTAAGCAAAACAGGAAGGAAAGAAAGGATGGAATGTGAAGCCGAGGAGCAGAAACAGGGTTCTGATGAGAACATGTCAGAATGGTGAGATCTCTCTTCCTTAGTCAGGTTTTCTGGTTAATTATACTCAAAGTGCAAATGATAACGTTCCTCTTTGTTCTAAGCCAGCCATCTAGTATTGTCTTCATAGCCTTTCTTTAGTCAAGTAGTTGTTATCTAGTGTATAAAGTAACATTCGTGAACTAGAAAGTTTGATTCTGAAATTAAGATATATATATCAAATGTATAACGAATTTATTTTTTTGTTGTTGTTGTTTTGTTTTTTGAGACAAGGTCTCATTCTGAGCCCAGGCTGTCTTGCACTCAAGGCAGTCCTCCTGTCTCAGCCTCCTGAGTCCTGGGATTACTGGCACACACCACCATGCCCAGCTGGCTTATGTGGTTCTGGGGAATTGAACGCAGGTACTTAGAGCTTGACTTAGCACTTGTTAGGCAAGCGCTTTAACTGCTGAGCCATTCCTTCAGCTGAAGAAGTTTATTTTCAAAAACAATTTGCTGCTGTTGATGTTTTGTAGTTCGCAAGCAGGGTTGCAGCAGAGATGAGTGTGTATGTTTATGTGTGTGAGAGAAAACAACATGTGCAGTGTATATATGTTCTTGGTCAGCTGCCATGTAAGAATCAGGGCTGTAGATACCTTGAAGTTGTAATTTGTTCTCTGCTACTCCTATTTGACTGTATACTCTTTTTTTTTTTTAATGACAGACATTCAAGTTGTCTGAACACATGGACTTTGAAAATAATAGTGATTTCCATTGGTCTTAAAATCAAGCATGATCAAAACAGATAAATTTGTTTCTTAATGGATAGGTATCTCAAATGTCAGTGTAATTTTTGGTAACTTTTTATTTTTCTATATCTCAGCCCTAGAAATATTGGTCACTCTCCAGCTTGATGCTCAAATATTAATATTAGTTTGTTACATCTGCTTCTCATTGAAGATGTTGTTGCTGTTTTGAGTAGCATAGTTCTTTTTGTTAAGTTCACAGTCCCACCATAGGGTGGAATCCCACTGTTTGTATTTCATAGAAGAGGAAACTGAGTTTAAGAAAGTTTTGAATAATTTGCTCAAGGTCACCCAGTACCAAAACTGAGACTCAGTCCTGATTTCTAAACCCATATTTCACTACATTTGCTGCCCTTTGAGTCTGCCTTTTCCATGACCCTTTTCTGTCTTACTTTAACTTTTACAACCATAGAACATATGGCCTTTCTTAGGACTTTACTTCATCTGAAGTTTGTCTTAAAAACAAACACATAAATCTTAGGTGCTTGGTGGTGAGGCTGTGTCAGTAATGGGACAAGCTGTGTAGGTCTCTCTGCCTCTACCTTTTGTGGATGGTTTTTAATCCAGCTTTTAGATTTTTCTTACTAACTTTGTATTTGCCAATCTCTTCTGTTGTATTGAGGTACGCTTTTGTTGTTTTCCTCTGTTTAATTATTTTCAATTTATCCGATTTGTATGTGTTTTTTTGAATGATAAAGGTATTGTTTTTCCTTATCATGCTTTTCTTAACCAAATAATTTGAACTGCTTAGTCCACTTTATCCTTTTGTGATACTGAAACCCTCAGGTGAGGCATTCAAGTTTGTTTTAATGTGAGTGTTTACACCTTGTAATCTTCTTGTGATTAGAAATGGTGATCTAAAAAATAGGCATTTGGGATGCTTGTGCATGTTTTTTTCCCAGAATTTCTTGTGAAACTATGAAATAATTGTGTGTGTGTTAGGGACTGTTAATAGTCTGCTTTAAGCTGTGGCCCCAAATGTGGAGCAGGTGGTCTAGCAGTAACATGCTTTAGTCTTTCTCTTCCTTTATTACCAGATCAACTATTGCAGTAAAGTTGTGATAATATAAACTCTAGTGACTTGAAACCTGGAGAAATTGCAGTAGACAGGCATTCTTCATGAAATTCTTACTTTTCTCAAATTGATGAGCCATCTCTTCCAAGATTTGGGCTGTCTCCCAAGTCTGTGACGTTAGAGTTCTTTTGGTGATATGGATGTCAGGGTCCTTTGAGTGTGAAGCAGTAATGGGCAGGGACGAGAAAAATTCTTTAAAATTTTCTAAATATTTAGAAGTCCTAAATTCAATTGATTTGTCTCCATTTATCTGTAGCTATAAAGAGAAGTACTTATGGTTTTTTCTCCCCTAAATCCATTCTGAAAGAGGAGTGATTTTTTAAAAATTCTTTGTCTTCATATTTAGTCCAGCCTCTCCTCAACTGTAAAGTAGAACTAAAATTTTCTAATTTTTGATATGCCCTCAATCATTATTGTTGTTGTTACGATTATTATTGTTATATCTTGCAGTTCAGGGGTCAGGCGCAGGTCTGTACATGGTGGGCAAGTCGATTACTACTGAGCCACACCTCCATCCCTGCTCTCAGTTATCAGTATACCTTATAAAGAGGGCTAGCATTAGAGTAAAATACATAATAGTTTTTTTAATTGGATAGTATTCCATCTAGGTGAGTTGATTTGATCAGAATTTCCTAACCCCCCTGAATTGAAACTTTTTCAAGAATCCTCGGTCACTTTTTAAGAAATGAGCTTGGATGTGCCACAGTTTATTTAAATACAGATCAAAATAGAACTTCACTTTGTATAAGTGGTATTGACAGTTGTCAGGGTCATGTTCCACCTTACAAAATAATTTTTATTTTTTATTTATTTTTTCAAGAGAGAGTCTCACTCTGTAGACTGATCCTGAACTCATTATGTAGTGCAGGCTAGCTTTGAAATCAGTTCACCTTAAAAAATAATTAAGATAAAGTTGATCATTAGGCAGAGACTCATGTGTGGGAGTTTTTGTTATTTTCAGAGTGTGTATGAGTTTTTTCAGTTTGAAAATATACATTTCAATTAACTTTATTTCTGATTTCCTTAAATTTACTTTCTGCTAATTAGAGTAGATTAGCCAGTATTTTCTTTTTGCTTTTTTCCTTCTGTTCTTCAATTCTGTACCAACCAATCCCATATGAATTTTTTGAGAAACTGAAAGTGATTATGACATAGACATAGAGCTTTTTAAAATGACTGCATAAAGATCAAACCATTTTAATCTTTCTGTGAATGTACTTTTTGAATATCTAAAATGGGCAACCCATAAAATCACTTTGTATTGATTTTTATTTATATTGCTCGTGTAGCAGCTATTAATTATGTTATCGTGGCCTAATTTTGCTCTATTCTTCACCAATACACTATTTGTTTATTCCACTTGAATATAGTTTAGCTTCTTTTTTATACATGAATTGGTTGGGTGATGGCCTGAAGTCACATTCAGGAGCCTTCCTGAGGTGATGTATTAGAGGCTGTTCTCACAGAAAAGAAAATACTCCTTTCTCTTGGAAGGCAAGTGACAGAGATAGAGTGCTAAACCTCCCCCTCCTTCTCTAGCCCAAGCTGACCTTCTGCGGCCCCTTGGTGCCTCTTGTTTTCTTATTTTTATAGAAAATCAATATCCCTTCTGACACAAACAATAGCTCAGAAACAAGAATAAATGGCAGAAAGCTGAGATCTCTGTCCATCACCTCTCACTTTAACTCCTCCAAACTCTTTAATTATGAGCATGCTTTGCTCCAGGTATTTGTGACAGTGAAATTGCTAAATGAGGACCATTTGAACCAAAGATTGGGCGATCAATAACACTCTATAGCAGTAGCTTGTTGGATCAATAGCATTCATTATTTCATGGTTAAGGTAAGTAGCCTCCTTTGCAAGTGGAGGTCATTAATCAGGAGTTACTGGAGCTGAGGAAAAGAATATATGTGCTAGATTGGGGATGTTTTGTTTTCTATTTTGTAAATAGGGATGCTGACCAAAAGTATATTTACCATTACTGCAGTTGGTAGTACTCATTGGACAGGTATTGAATAGCTAGCATAGCGTCCTTACATAGAACTGTTCAGAGTTCTGCTAGTATGTCCTTAAGAACAAGTGTTAAAAGACAACTTGGGAAAAGAATATGACACTGTGGTGTTTGAAAGTTTATCCCTTGAAAGAGTCTCCCTCTTGAAAGAAATGTTAGAATTATTTTTGTAGCTTTAGAAACAGGAACTAGGTCTCCGGTAAAAATACAGAGAGTCAAATGTAAAACATAACATACAAAAAATTACAAGTCTGTAAAAACAAAGTGAATTGTTTTACCAGGTAATGAGTTCTAGCTCAACTGGAGGGATTCAAACATGGACCTCATGACCAGTTAACATTACTACAGAGTTGAGGTTAGACTGAAACACCTCTAAGAGATCCTCTGATTCTTTACAGTCACAACCTTTTTCACACCATTGTGACTTCTTATTTTAAAAGGCATTTGGTAAGCAGCCTCAGCTGTACACTAGAGTATTTGTGAAAGAACCTAGCATTTGCCTACTTACATCCTCAGAAACTGGGCAGTAGTTGTTCTGTCACTGTGATTTCCTCCGGCTTCAAGGTCGATAGCACTGCCCTGGGGCATGCAATTTGGGGTTGATGTTAGTAGTGTGGAACCTGCCCTGAGGGTTTAATACCCTGTATCCTTTCTCCCTGGGCAGCCCTTGACTCAGAACTGCAAGGTCTGGCTCAGTGAGAAAATTGAATAGCTGCGTTTTCAGTGTAATGCTGTTCCAGCCTTCACTTCTCTGGACGTTATGATTCCACAGATATACTCAGGTGAGAAGTTTGTGGGTTTTGTGTATGTATTTGTGTTTGTGTATAGGAAGCAGGCACAGGGTATTGAGTCCTGAGAAATACAGTCTCTAAGAATAAAGTTTACTGTTAGCATGTCCAAAGAAGAAAAAGAGACCTCTGGGAGTGTATATAGGAGATTGTTGTATTTTTTTATTACCGTACTTCATTTATTGCAGACTCCTGGAGTGGAGTGAATCAGGAAGTGAGGGTTGGCAGGATATCCCATCTCAGTCTGGTGGTCCAGTATGAGATAGATGAAAACCTACCAGTGACGTTGGGAATAAGCCAGAGGCTCTGCATGTTCTTGTGTTCAGCTGTAGATCTGAGAAGTTCATGTTACTCATATCCAGGAGAGTAGAGATTGCACCAGGGTAATCTATGCAGTCCTGTTGGCAAGTATGAACAAGAGGCCTTTGAACACGTTCTGCAGTATGAGGAGAAGTGAACATCGTTCTAACAGTTGAAAAGATTACGGATCTTTTAAGATGATTGCCATTGGGAATCAGGAGACTATTGTCCAAAATCTTCATCAGGCTAGAAGATATAATCATTTAATACAGGAGCACTAAGTCATAGGAGAGAAAGATGGCTATTCTAAAACTCGGTAGTTGGGAAGGAAAACTAGAGAAATTTAAGATGAAATTACAGTACTAAAATGAAGGGCGGCTCACTGCAGAAAATTAAGTTGATATGGAAAACTTTGGAAGCCCTCCCAAAATTCAGAAGGAAGAGATAAGAATGAGAGGAAATTAGATCTGGAGAACAGATACTGAAGACCCAGTTTTTGAATAAGTAAGTATTCCTAAGGGAGAAACCAAAGCAGTGGAAAAGAAGAATTTAAAAGATACAACTAACAAGAAAAAATGCTTCTGAATTGAGTAAAATAAACCGGCTAGAGTAATGACATAGTGATTAAAGTGCTTGCCTTATAAGTGCAGGGCCCTGAGTTCGATTCCCTAACATCACATAAACCTGGGCATGGTGGTGCATGCCTGTAATCCCAGCACTTGGGAGGCTGAGACAAGAGGAGTGCTGTGAGTCTAAGGCTGGCCTAGGCTAGCGACATAGTGACCAGCCTGTGCTATAAAGCGAGATCCTGTCTCAAAAAAAAAAAAAAAAAGTCTAAGATTGAACGTAAAAACTAATGAGAAGCGATCTGGCAGTATTTTTGCTTTCTGCATTCGTAATGAGGAAAAATCTTTTATGAGAATGTAGCTGGCGTTCGTTCTTAGTGTGCTAAGTGTCAGGGGCTACATTTGCCCATAGACTGTAGAGTTTTATTGAGAGGGGAGGGTTGCAGTTCTTCCTCCTTAATGCTTACATCCTTGATGATGTATTTCATATGGAAAAGTAGCAGAAATACATTCTCAGAAATGGCAGGGCTCAACATACACGCTCTTAAAAATTTACTCTGGAAAGACGTTACATCCACCTGAAGGTGAAACACTACTAGCTCCAAGAATAGATAAATCTTAAAAAGATGGGAGGACTTTTCTGAGGCCCATCCCCTAGCTGAGTAGCATTGCCCTGAGGAGGTCTAGAGGCAGGAGGATTGCCATGAATTAATGGCCTGCCTAGGCTGCATGGTCAGTCAGCTCAGAAACAGCCTGGACTACAGAGTGAAACCATGCCTCAGGATTTTTTTTTTTTTCTTACTTGAAAATGTTATCCTTTAATTACTCCTTACGAGAGAAACAGTTCACCCTCAGAACTTGGAAAGAAGAGCATTTGAAATGAAAGTGTATTCAGGTCAGTACCAAGGTTCATTGTGTTTGGGTATAAACAGTGTTTATCCTAGAATTGTTTCATTGGTTCAATGTGTCAATAATTTGAGTGTGTGTGTTTGTGTGTTGTGCGGTGCTAGAGAGATTGAACCCATGGCTTCGCACAGGCTAGGTAAATGCTCTGCTGTGGAACTGCACCCCCAGCCCTCTGTGTTGCACTGCTAGGCTAGATTACTGTGAGAACATACTTCTGTGCAGGTGGGTGCCATTCCTCGTCCTCTGCCCTACTGAGGGGCTGTTACAGAAGCTCTGCCAGAAGATTACATTGATAGTTGGATGATGAAACAAAGCAAAGTGTTACTTGCCAGGATCTAAGTCATGATTGTGGGCATTAACTGTCAACTTTTCTGTGTGTTTGAAAAATTTCAGCAAAATATTAGTGGGAAGATCAGTAGCCCTTACCACTGCTGGTTAAGTTGACCTTTTCTGAACTTCTTTTATTTCAGTTGGATTTTGTTCAGGTGTTTTTCTAATAATGTAGTAATTAGGTAGTACAGTTGATCTGAACTCCAGACCCTGACTTTCTGTATGTCTTTTTTAAAATGACAATTACACTGCTGAGCAAAGTATGGAAACATTTTTGAGTGAAACACATGGTAGAAAAGTGTATAATATTTTATTACTTTTATTTTCATATGAATATTTTCAAAGCATTTTGTCATTGAAAATGGGATAATTTTAAGGTTAAAGTATAGGCTTATACCACACCTTATTAATTGGAGAATATCCATCACTGAAAGCTTTTACCCTCCTATCTCTTTATACACTTCTCCCATTGCCTCAGCTCAAAAGTTTTTTTTTTTTTTATAAAATGCATCTGTCTCAGTTATTTTTCTGTTGCTGTGACTCAATACCTGACATCCACAAATACAGGAGGAAAGGTTTATTTTAGCTTACAGTTTCAGAAGGTCATTCAGGGGCGGCTGGCAGCAATGGAAGTACATGGCACAGCCAGAGGTGGAGGCAGCTTCTCCCGACATCACAAACAGGAAGGCAAGTTGAGACTAGTTGAGACCAGTCCTAGTCCTCCAGGAAGGCAGGTGCAGCTTATATATTCTTCTAGGTCTCCGCCCATTGATAAACCCCTCCTTGATTCAGGTGTGGAAGGTGTGGCCACTACACGCTGTTCATCCTAACATTCACGCCTGTAATTCACCCCTCCAGACTAGGCCCCAATCTACCAACAGCACATGGTTCCATAGACAGTCCATAACATTTAAATACATGAGACTTTTGGGGGGACATTTCCAGAGCCAAACCACAATAGCATCATAAATAAGTTATGATTGAGATGTGTCTTTGTTAGTTTTAGTGTTGGTAGTAGTTACGTCTTAGATACGATAAACAATGCTTCTTGAAGCAATGTTGAGGAAAAGTGGAGAAGACAATCTTTCCTACTTACTTTCTTTTTAAAGACTTTTTACTCTCTCAGTGTGGGTTTGGATTTTTTTCCCTAAAATATTTACCCATATATTTTTCAGGAATTGCTAGAGATGAATTGTAAAAATAATTGGGAGATTTTAACACTTCTAAAACAGTTGAGTACCACAGATAACTAGTGAAAGTTCTCTCATTAATTAGAGTGAGTTCTAAACAATGCTATCAGTCTATGTAAGTAATCTAATTACTATTTTCTAATTTTGAGATACTGTTTAATATATCAGCAGCACAAATCAAGGTGATATCCACTGGCTGCATGGCAATGAATTACAATGGAAATCAAGTCCACAAAAGATACTTATGAACATAATTGTTTTAAAAATATATCTTTAATACTGTCTTAAAGGCTCTGTTACTCCTCACCTATTTCAGAGTGCTTCAAAATATAAAAGTTATAATGACAGTTGGAATAGTTATTCTGAATATTAGTAGGTAATTCTTACAGCAATATTTGTTTACTCAGAACATGTTTTAAATTCAGATATATGTAAACCTTCTCACAAAGGCAGAACACAATTCAGTCTGAGCAGAAACTACAATGTTTAAATCTCAACAGTCAGTAAAATAAACACTATGTATTAGGTTTTTTAATATAAATCATTTGTTTTCAACAAGTGAGATATAATTTATAACTTATTAAAAGTAAAAAAGTAATTTTCACATGAAGTCTTAATTAAAATCAGCTAGTCAAAGTACAAGATTATTGTACTGTGATACAGGTCAGTCTCTACTTACATAACAGTTTGTTAAAGATTTGGATACAGCTGTAAAAACAGTTGGGGAGCCCAGTGTCACTTAGTCAGAGGATAATAAGAGAGACAAGTGTATTATTTATCAGGTCTGGTAGATTTTTTTGAATAATGTATAAATTATTTTTGTAAGGTTTTGTAGCAGACTAGAATATTTTAGAAATAGTCTAGAAAAAATTTTGTATAGAAACTACGTACAGGTTAGAATATCATAAATCATATGAGAATAAGAAGTATAGAACAACTTCCAGGGCAAAGACAGGAAACATAGATACTTCTAGGAATTGCTGCCATTTTAAGAGGAGAAAAGATTTTATTACCTGCTATCTTTGGACTTCTTCTGTTTTGTCTGAAGATTCATAAAGGTTGGAATTCTTTTTTCTGACTAAATGTCAGAGGACCACAAGTGGGATGGACATTATAGTTAGGATCAGTGTTTTCTTATAAAAGGCTTATAGTAAAAAAAGTTATAAACAAATGTGAAGGTTTATGAATAAGAGAAGATATGTAGGAGCCGGGTATCTTTTTTTAGCTTTTTGACTGTCAGTCTACAAAAATACTAAAAAAAAGTTTCTTTATTGAAAGGTATAAACTTATTTTTAATAGAGTATTAAATTGAATTAGCTGAATTAGCATTTTTGTCAGCTAAAGTCATTATTAAAATTTTACTGATCAGATTTTTTAAAAAATCATTATCTTTGAGCCAGAAGTGAATAAGGGTTGCAGACTGAACAACTTCAGCCTGTTCCTTGGAAGGGGAATGTTTGTCTCTACTTTCTTTTAGTGTTACATATTTTAAAATTGCATCTATTTATGCAAACATGCAAACATGTCGTGAAGCTCCACTTTTTTCCTTCTTAGCAATTGTGCTACTAGTGTTTTACATATGATTATATTTTTGCAATGTGAATTATTCTGAGAATAAATAGATTTAGCAAATGTCATCAGGTAGTACATTTGTTTCCAGATACCTGTGGAATTGGTGATACCTGCATGTAATAAGTGTTCTTTAGACACAATTTTTTCATAAAGTAAGTACATATATGTTTCCCTTAGTTATGGTTTTATAATTCTGAGGCTCTTTCCATGCATTTTATTTAATTAACTATGTATATGTTTAGGAAATTCAGAAAAATTTGATCGAAACTCTTTGAAGAACATTGACTCT
Organism: Ctenodactylus gundi; assembly: GCA_004027205.1. Lineage (NCBI taxonomy): Eukaryota > Metazoa > Chordata > Mammalia > Rodentia > Ctenodactylidae > Ctenodactylus > Ctenodactylus gundi. Next base: position 150,786 of record PVKB01001486.1, read on the forward strand.
CTAGAAATGCTGTTGATAAAATAGTAGAACATGTATATTAGCAAGGTGCTATTCCATTTCCTGATTCAGATGCTGTGTATATTTCAAGTATTTTTTGAGCCCTTTTGAGTAGACTGTGAGGAGAGAAAGGATTCCATGTTAATAAAAAAGAGGATCAAGGAAGAACTGTATGTTGTAGTGCATACAACTGGTTGGAAATGACTGGGGCAGAGAATTGATAGACTGTGATAAGGTAAAGCAACTGTAAGTTGTTTAATTGGAAACATTCAAAAGGAGGGGACTGTAGTCATTGCAGAATAGAACTTTGTGATACATACAGAACAAGGATCTACAACTTGTCTCTTTGAAGAGCTTGGTAGTAAATATTTTCAAGTCTTGTGAGCTGTGTATTTTCTGTTACAACTAATCTTTGCAGTAGAGTGCAAAAGAAACCATAAAGGATATGTAAATGAACAAGCATGGCTGTATTCCAGTAAAACTTAATTTACATACATTGAAATTTGAATTTCATATCATCTCACACTTCACAAAACACTCATCTTGATTTTTTCCCCCAGCAACTTAAAACTGTAAAAACCATTAACTCATAGGTCGTACAAAAGCATTATTTATTAATGTCTAAATCTCAACAGTGATGCTAACAAAACATATAACATGATGGTGGAGTAGAATCTGTCCTGTGGCCTAATGTACTTTATATCTCTTTCGTATAAAGGCAAAAGAAATGTACAAATTGCTTTATCCTCGAAATGAGAATAATAGTATATACAGTAAGACTTGGTGGCATAAAACACTAATGTTCTCTGAAAATACAAAACGAACACCATTAAGTTTAGCAAACATAGTCTCTTAAACTCAGAAGTAGGAAGATTGATTTACTCTGGATTTCTTCCTAATTTTAACGGTAGAGCCCTTTGAAGACAATAGTGTTATAGATTTGTGAGACATTTCTTATACTAATCCCTGAGAATCTTCCACCTTATAAGTACACAGAAAATAAAATGAAAGACTGTTAGGGAAATAAGACTGTGTTGGGCTGAGAGTATAGCTCAGTGGTTAAAGTTTGACAAGCATGTACAAAGCCCAGCACCACATGAAAGTTTGAGGAGTGGAGTGGCACATGCCTGTAATTCCAGTACTCAGGAAGCTGGGGCAGGAGGATTGCTGAGTTTGAGGCCAGCCTGGTCTACACAGTGAGTTCAGGACCAGTCTGGACTACAAAGCAAGACCCTGCCTCAAAAAAAGAAAAAAAGGAGTATGTTTTATTGGCTCTAGCTGTAACAGATTTCTTGCATCTGTTACTCAGATACAAGTTTAAGTGAGGAAAGCACTGCTGCTAATTTTATTAGCATTTTATGGATTTAAAGTTGCCAAGATACTAGCAAATGTTGCAAAATACAAATACTTTCATGTTTTTGATCTAGGAACATAGATTGAGATTTTGCCAGCCTTCATTCTGTAGCATAGTAAAAGTGCTTTTCATTTGCTTTGGTTTCTTCTATCTTCTAGAGCAAGTGAAAAAAAGATAGCTTGAGAGGAAATACTCTCAATCTTGGTATATTTGATTTTAAAGGATAAAGAAAATTTTCTTGTGCTGGTTAAAATACGTACGGTGAAGATTAGGTGGAAGAAAACAGCACTAGAAGCAGAATCAGTTTTTAAGACAAGTTTTAGTAAGTCCAGATAGAGCTTGTTTTTATATTTTTTTTATTTTTAACCTAATCTCTTTTTTTAAATTAGTTTTATGTGTCTGCTTAATATCAAGGAAGGCATTACATCTTAGAAAATACAGCTTGCCATATTAATTCTCTTTCCATTTATGGACTTTTTTGTTTTGTAAATGTCTTAAAAGTTGCATAATTTCCTTTGAAACTGGTAGTTGGCAATATTTTTAAGTTACTTAACGTGGTTGGTAGATGTATTAATTTGTATTAATATACCAAACCAGGTGAAATTACTTGTATGAGCTTTAATAAGTATTTTATGATCCTAAACTACCAGAATGACTTAAGGTATTTTAAAAGTGCTTTGAACCGTAAGTAAATTTTTTAACATTCTCTCTTCTATTTCTTAGGATTAGGGGCTGTGGCTTCTCTGTGGAATTTACATATCTGACTAGCTAATGGCTGGAGTGAGATTAGGAGAGCCTGGGGTTTTTCCATTGGAAGATCAGGAGAACGTACAGTGCTTTTCGCTGGAGTTGATGAGTTCTCTTGTGTCACTCTTTTTCAGTGAAACCAGCAGTGTATGTAGCAGCAGCGACACTGGGCTCTTTACCAATGATGAAGGACGGCAAGGTAATCTCAGTCCCAGCATTGGGTGATCAGTACAGTGGTGATGGGAAGATTCTAAAAACTGTAGAATGCCTCACTGAGAATATGATGATTGTGTATACAGCAGTTCTCAAATTATGGGGCATGTCAGAGCCACCAGGGGAGCTGTTAAAGCTGCAAATTTCTGAGCTTCTGAAAGTCAGAAGGCCTAGAGGTGGATCCTAGACACTATAGTTTTTTTCAAAGCAACTGAAGTGATTCTTCGGTTGTCTCATTTTGAGAATCTGATCTGGGAGTTAAGAGTGTCAAGACTGAGACTTTGGAATATTTCTTTTTCTTAGAACCAGGAAGTATTCTTATACACTACTTTCTTGGAAATATTTTTATATTTATAGAGGGAGAATTTTGCCTTATTTGTGTTCTATGTGAATGTATTCCACATAAAGTGTCTTTCTCACAACTTCTAACATTATATAAGCCCTGTGAATAGGGTAGTATATGTTAATTACCAGTTCTTTATATTCCCTAAATAGTAATTTGAAGCTTCATATTTGTATAAAGCCACTTCATAAAATTCTTGACCTCTAGACTCACCACACTACCTTAGACCCGTAAGAATTTCATGCAGCCTTTTTGGATTATAGTTGTGTTTTGCTTTAAGATAGTGTCTTACTCTATAGTCCAGGCTGCTCCTGAACTCACTATGTAGCCCAGGCTGGCCTTGGGTTCACGACATTGGATTATAGTTTTCTTAATCTACATGAGGAACTTACAGATTTCTAAAGCCCTTTCTAGGTCAAAAAATCAATCATTTTTCTGCAAGGATTAAGTGACTAAAGAACAGAGAGGACAGTGGCCACATGTCTAGGTTGACCATTAAGGCTGTCCAGTAGTCAAGTATCTGAGTTTGACCGACTTGGGAAGGGTATTCTGAGGAAGGTGATTCAGCCACACTTCAGAGTTGTAGGCAGGGAGACAGTTTTAACCCCATGGAGTAGCTGTGCTTTCTCCCATAATGGAGATTGTTTTGAGTACATTCCTCCCTCTCATCCTGAGGGACCAGATGTCTGGAGACTATCTGTACTCGTGGACTCTAGGTAGGCTCTTGATTCTGTTATCTCATACTGAGAAAGTCTGCTTGTCTAACTAAGTGATCTGATATGAACCATTTAGAGTTAATGTTATTTGTCCCCTTTCTTTTCTTCTACCATCTTGCTGGAAAGTAGCACAGTAAACCTTTTAAAAGTTACGATGCGTAATTATGCAGATTGAGAAGATCGTGTGGATCTGTTACAGTAGAATGAATTCTTGAGCCTTTGCAAAGTCTGTTAGTAAAGACAGCTTGATTTATCATGAAAAATGCATTCTGTAACCCTAGCTCTCCTTTCTAAAGGTCTCAACTTTACATGTTCTAGTGATATTTAGATGCTTAGAGTTCTCAGCACAAAGTTATTTCCTGTTTCTCTTTACCTTCGTTCATGCTAGTCTCTTTCTGAAATCTTGTCCTCACCTTTCCCTTGTGAGGATGAGGCACAGTTGTCTAATTTTGCGCCTCCAAGGTATGGTTACAGACTATATCCATGGATTTTCTTGCCCTGAGTTTCTTGTTGAGTTTGGCTAATAGGAAACATCAGCAGAAAACGGGGAAAAAAATTAGTGCATTATGTTGTATTAGTCAAGTTTTAATGTGATAATGCTGCTTAACCCCACCATTTCAGTGATCTTAGTTCAACTGATCTTGCCTTGGCTCAGCTGGTCTCCAGGCTTTAAGTTGCATCTGTTCCTAATACCTTACAGTATTTAGGCTAAAGGAGTGATGGCTATATGGAGGGTGGAATTTTCCTGGCAGAAAACATAAATGCCAAGTGACCAAGCCAGGCCATGTATGCATGTGAAAAGCCTTTCTTGGAATCCCATCTGCTAATGTTCTGCTACCTATAGCAAGGTGTACGATCAAGCCCAGTGTCATTTTGATGAGAATGCATGTTCTGCCAGAAAGGGAAGGCACTATGACCTTTGGCAAAGGGCAGAGATATGGTTGAGTCATTCTTTTTAGAGTGGTAAGAGAGCTCATTGGATTGTAGCTTTTCCTGACTTCCTTTCTTTTGTGTGGCATATTGGGAGTGGTTTTGTTCCTTTGTTGAAGATCACTTCTTTTGGGGGGTTTTGTCCATCATTGCATTTCTTTCTCTGGGCTCTGCTAACCATTCTTTCCTTTGCCACCCCAGGTTTAGCGGTAGTAAACACTCCCAGCTGTGCTGGCTATGTGCAGCAGCAGCCCTGTTGGTTTTCTTGTCTGTACCTCTATACCTTTGTAAATAGTCACTTCATTAAAGTATTTTCAAGTATCCCATTTAAATTTCCTTTTCCTGAAGAGATTCTGGTAGCTTTTATTCTTTCTTTGTTGTACTCCTGTGGTTCCTTATATTCATTGCACTTTTTAAAAGATCACTTACATTTTGTGTTATTGTTTAGTGTCTTTTCCATTGAAATTTTCCTGAGGGAGAAGTTATTTTATTGTTTCCAACCACAGTACCTAACTCATTGCCTATCATGGAATGAGCTAATAAACGGCCACTAGGAAATTCAGATAAGGAGAACAGTCTCCTTGTTCTTCCTCAAACAGAATTTTACCTAGGACCTCAAATTATAAAACTGTTGAACCTCTTTTGGATAAGCAAGATTCTAGAGGAGTTGGAGGCCACGTCCCCTCAGCCTCTTCCCCACTGCCTGGCCACACTTTTGTAGGAGCTCCTGTGGCAGGCAATCTGGTGAACCCAGGCGGAAGACCACTTGTCTGGATGATCTCTCAAGTTGCCATCTAGTTGAGTGAGTTCTTATATTATTGCAAATGTTAAGTGAATGTTTGAAAACCAGGAAAATCCCATTTCATTCTGTCGTTTGTCATCAAAAAACATGATCCAACTAAATAGTCTATTTCAATAAATGTCCTGAGGAATTTTTCTGGATAAGAAAGGAGTAAACATATATGCCAGTGTCTGTCTTTGATATATCTATGTCCCTTCCTGGTAAGGTGTTTTTAAAATAGTAGCTCTCAGAGTGTGGTCCCCAGACCAGCTTCACTTTACCAAGGAACCTATTAGAAATGAAGATTTTTGGTTCTGGTGAAACAAGAAATCAGAAACTTCGGAGGTAGGACCTGGCAGTCTGTGTCCCTGACCCTCCTGGCAGGGGATCTAACCCAGGACCTTGCACCATTCTAGGCAATTGTGCTATCAAACAATATGCCTAGCCCTGACTTCGTGTTTTAATAAGCCTTCCTGATAGTTTTGTTACATATTGAAGTTTGAAACTGCTGTTTAGAGATAGCTCTTTGTAGTATGTGCTCAGAGTGGAACACGTTGAGTAACTTTTTTAGTGCTAGTCTCTGCTGCGCTTCACTAGAACATAGCTTTTCTTGCCCTTTCAGAGATTTACATGTTGATGTAAGAGTTAACCATTATCCTGGGTGATGGTGGATTCATGTGATTGGCATGTATTGAATGGTTTCTCTGGGAAACTATTAGTGAGGTGTACATTAGGGAATGAATGTACGATGAGCTCTGTAGGCGATCCTGTGAAATTTCCTTGAGCCGGGCACTTTTTAAAGGGTGTGGAGTAGCAGATGGGAAGTTACCTGTCTGATTCTTATGTTGTCAGGAATATACTTCAGTGGAAACTGAGATACTATTTTTGTAGCCAGTGGAAAGAAGTTTGAACCAAGAGTAATGGATAATGGATATAGTTGTGACTTTTGGCAGTATGGCTTTGGGCAAATCGCATAAATTCTTGAAAAGTCTTAGGGAATTATATTGTTTGTTCCTGTAATTATTTTTTTATTGGTAGCTTGGATTGCTGGTATCAGAGTGATTTTTTTTCTTTATTCCTTTAGGAGTCCAAGCAGAACACAAGGATGGGCGTACATTTTTTATTTAATTTTTTTCCCTTGCTTTCATACTGGAAATTAATCCCAGGGCTGTCATACAGAGATATATGTGTAGCTTTTCTTTTCTTTTTTCTTTTTGAGACAGAATCTCACTGAGTTACTAAGTTGCCTGGGTTGGGCTCACATTTTCGATCCTTCTGTCTCAGCCTCCCTAAGTTCTGGGATTACCGTTGTGTGACTCCATGCTTGGCTTTTATCCATGTGAAATTTTATTTATGAGGAATGTATAAATAGCAGGAACAATGAATTTTGAATTAAGGAATATTTATGGTTTTGGACCCCTAAGTTTATATCAAGGAGAATGATAAGGAAGGCTGTTTATTTTTATGGAAGAATCCTCAGGGTTTGATGTCAATCATACTGTGGGTTCAAATTCATTTACTAATTTAACCTTGACTTCACAGAGTATTAGTTGCCCCTTGTAAGCTGGGATTAGTGTAGGACTTAGAAGAGACAACATACTTACAAATTTTTAGAATGGCTCCTGGTAGGTTTGGAAAGACTTAGTAAATGGTAGCCTCATTAGTTTTTTACTAGGAATGCAGTTTAGTCTAACATAGTACAACATGCATGTGAAATAAGTTTGATGTCACAGTTTTCATCATACTGTGAATCAAGAAAAAAGGACCTGAATAATTTTTTGGTACTTTGGTTTATATAAAGATGTAATCAAAACTGTAGCACTGAGAAGCTATCCTCCTGTTTGGTTTTTCTTAGTTCAAAATCTCAGCTTAAGATGTGATCTGTTTGCTGTAGGGGATGATGAGCAGAGCGATTGGTTCTATGAAGGAGAGTGTGTCCCAGGATTCACTGTTCCTAATCTTCTGCCCAAGTGGGCTCCTGATCGTTGCCCTGAAGTAGAAAGAATGGACTCTGGACTGGATAAATTTTCAGATTCCACATTCCTTTTACCTTCTCGGCCAGCTCAAAGAGGTGAGTTTGGAGGAGACTAAATATTGTTGTTAATGTTTGTGATTCTCTTTGAGAAGAAGCATCACGCCACACTCAAGCACAGTTGTGCCTCTAACTACATAATGCTATCTGAGTTCCAGAGTTAGCCAGGGCTCTCTTAAGGCTCAGCTTGAAAGTCTCTCCGCTCATTCTCAGTCTGTCCGTGGAGACTCCCAGGGGCTATGTGAGCGTGACATTTCTTCAGCTTGCATTGTTATTTGTGCCAGGAAGACTAGGATAGCACCACAGCTATTTATCCTACTGGAAAACTGATGGCCCACTGCTTATTCCTTGGAATCCTGGAATGTTGACTCTTGGACAGGAATAGATTTTAGGAAGAACATTCACATACAAGGTATAATGGCATTTTCTAAATGAATGATTAAAAATACTCCTTTATTTTTATTTTGATGATTATATGATTGCATCCTGTAATGTAAATATATACCCTTTTCCCTTGGCTCATCTCTTAGTTGTGAGGTAGTGAAAAAGTGACGTGAAAGCCTAGAACAAGAAGGAAATGAGGTTATGCACTCTGTTGTTCTCTGCTAGCTCTTTGGCTGTATCTAAATCACCTTATTTTCTTTGGCTGTCAGGTCATCATGTAAGATATGTAACACTGAACAAAACCACTTTACTTTTTAGCTCTGTAAATTTAAAATTTTAGGATTTCCAGTAATCCTACTAATCAGCTAGTTAGTCTGTTACGAAATATTTGTTAAGTATCATATGTAGTCAAAATTACACTAAGAGTTATACATACCTGTTATGCAAAGAATTTTATTTTGATGATTTTGGGTGTTTGATACGCTTTTCAAAGCATTTGATTGTTGGTAAAGTCTGGCATGGCTGAGACACATTGTTGGCCACCATAGTAAATTTTATCAAACACTTCAATGAATATTTCTGTTAAGTTCTTTATGGACCATTTAAAATAGACACAAAAAAGCAAAAATAGTAAGAAAATAGCCTCTAACCCCAGATCCAGAGACCATATCATTGATAAGCTTTAGTGTGGATTCTTTGGGTGGTTCTTTCTCTGCTTGGGACCCATACAGCAGTTAGAAAAAAATGGTATTATACTATGCATTCTACTTTCACTATTATTTCATGAGTTAGAATATCGTTGAGATGATAACTAGCATTTAATTTAAAATTAGAAATGTTAATAATACCTTATATTTGCACAAGGTTTGCTTTTTACAAAGTGCCTTCCACGTGCTTTATCATAAAGTAGGACTGAGTGAGAATTATCCCTTTTTTAAATGAGGGTGCCTAGATCAAAGGTGAAATCATGCCCAAGATCATCCTCCATTTACAAAGACATAGGAGCAGTAAGTCCTTGGCAAGTAGCCTTATGAAGATCCTGTGTGTGAGGATTCCTGTTCTCATTGAGGAACACTTACTTGAGTGCTTATGGATTTTCCACATTCAATAACCAACACCTTCTGTTTTTAGGATACCACTCTCGTTTGAACCGTCTGCCAGGAGCTGCTGCTCGATGCCTCAGAAAGGGGCGAAGAAGGCTGGTTGGGAAGGTGACAGCTCTTGTGGTTTCCTAGGCACTGTGGGGGGATGATAGTCCCTGGGGGGTTTGTGTGCCCTATTGATAATTAGAGGTGCCACAGAGCTACCGGTAGTGAACGAAACTAACTGGAATGGTTTAGGAATTAACAAGAATGAATGTTTTGTAGGATTTAAATGGGTAAACGCGTAAAAGATAAAAACTTAGAACACAGAGAAGTTCTGACAAAGCAAGCACTATCATTATAGCCTGTGTTGTATATAAATTCATAGGCTTGCTCTCTCTTTTCTACTTCTGATTGAGCTTTTGTTATTATTGTATAAGTTAAAATGCTGTGGGATGTTTGTAGATTCTTCTGAATTCAGTTATGTGTCTTTTTTTTATTCTACCTTTGGTCTTTTCATCTAGAATTCATTAAAAAAAAAAGTGGAAAAGATCTCTGTTACCAAATTTCAAGAGCCCCCTCCTTTGCCAGGAGGGAGGAATTGTTACCATTATTATATTATTCTGCCTTTGGCAGTGGCTGTGCCAGGCACTCAACTCATTGAGTCCTAAGTACTTTGTCATAAAGGTGACAGTCTGCTGTAGCATTTGGGGAAAACCTAAGTTCAGAGAAGTTAAATAATGTCTCATGTTACCTGTTTTTAATTTCTTTTTTTGTTTTTTGAGAGAAGTTCTTGCTGTGTAGTACAGAACTCACTGAACCAGGTTGGTCTCAAAGTCATGGCTATCCTCCTGCCTCAGCCTTTTGAGTACTGGGTTACAGGCATTCACCACCATGCCCAGCTTATGTGGTACTGGGACATTGAACCCCTAGGTCCTTGCCCTTCCTAGGCAAGGGATTTAACCACTGAGCTACAACCCCCAACCCCCTCATGTTACCTGTGTAATGGGACAGAATAGAAATGTGAACTGAGGGCTACTTTATCTTCTTCTTTCTTGCTTTTTTTTTTTTTTTTTTTTTTTTTTTTTTTTTTTTTTTTTTTTTTTTTTTTTTTTTTTTTTTTTTTTTTTTTTTTTTTTTTTTTTTTTTTTTTTTTTTTTTTTTTTGAGACAGGGTCTCACTCTGCAGCCCAGACTGGTCCTGAACTCACTATGGAGCCCAGGCTGGCCTTGGACTCGTGGCAGTCTTACTGCCTCAGCCTGCCAAGTGCTGGGATTACAGGCATGCGCCACCACGCCCAGTTTATATGGTGCTGGGGAATTGACTTAGCACTTGCTAGGCAAGCGCTTTAACTGCCAAGACATTCTTCCAGCTCCTTTATCTTTTTTAATATTTATTTTACCCTTTGCGAGTAAGAAATAGGCTATGACAGAGGCTCATACACAGTCAGAGAAGATGCTGTTGAGCAGGGTAAGAAAGGGGAGCTGTGAGAGAGCACTGATTTGTTTGTTCACCTGGGAGGACTTAAGAAGGCCGGCTCTGGGCAGGCTATGCGCTGAGGCAGGCATGCAGTAGTCAGCCAGTCTGGCTCCCTTGTCCGGGCTGCTGCTGCAGGGACTATTCAGCACACTGTTTCTTGAAGCTTGAGGCATGCTAAAGAAATAAAGCCATGTATTTCCAGACAAACTCAGGTTCGTTTTCTGTAAATGTCAATTTAGATCACTGAGCAGAAAGACGTATGAAAGAACAATACCTTGCTTCTTTCGAATTGTTCGTTTTACAGGCAACAGAGTGCTGCTTTTGCCATTCTGGAACCATGGAGAGATGGTTCCACCTTGTCAGGTGATTGTTTATACCGGGTAGATAGGTTCTCCCTGTCCCTTGTCTCACATTCTTTCAGCTCTGCTGAGGGCTTTGCACTGGGAGTCAGTCTGTTCTGGTGAAGGCTCCCTTCAGCTTGCCTAAAGGGGAGTGAGGGCCGATTGTACATGCCTTTAATGATTTCAGATGAATAAGATAATATTTACTTGTTAAAGTCATCTTTGTCACCTTAAAGGGATGTTTGTCATTTCTAGCAGAGGTCACTGCTCTGCCCCCCTGCTTTTCCCTCCCCCATTTCTCTTCTCTTTTTCCAAATTGTAATCATAAATAATGAGCTTCATTCACAGCTCCCTGCTAGCGAGCTGCTAATTACGCAAAGTACTGCTTGTAATTTACACAGTAATAAACTGTAAATTTAAACATTACGGCATTTTAAGTTAATAATTTTTCTGCTGTAACAAATAGCTCATTCTTCACCCATCTTTCCCTTGGCCCCTACTATCCTGTGCCTGTAATCAGGAGGCCTGACTGTAAGAGATGAGGAGTATGAAGACTGCAGTTTGTGAAACCTTTTTATTTAGCTCTATTTCTGTCCAGATTCTGACCTTAAATTAATTTTCCTTTAGCTAGTGGTTCTGCTAAAATGTGTATCCTAATGTTTCGGCTAATCCATACACACAGATGAATACAGATAATAACATTTGCTCAGAAACAAATGTGTTCGCATCTCAGGCTTGACGTTCTTGACATTCATGCCTGTGACTTATGTTCTCTGGTCTTAACACTTAGTCATACGTGTGTGACTCATTCGTGTGCAGTTGGTGTGCTTTCCTAGGTACTGTGAAAGATACTCATTATTAATGTACTCAAGCTAAATGAAGGGTGAGTGCCTTCTGCCACTTTCCAATTTTTTGGAGATGATTAGTTTCTGAATTGCTTAGGGTATCTGGGTAGGTTTTCATGTTACAATCTTGAGAACGCTGAATTTATGAATCAGTTTATCCAAGCTTCTGTTTTTACTTTGAAGTGAATTTAAGGAACAGAATACAAAGTGACAATTTTTGTAAGTCACAGAAGTCCTTTGATATTTAATCAGATATTTATGTTTTGTGAGTAAGGAGTCAGTCATTGTCTCAGAATAAAGGCTACCAGGGACATAGTCACATAGCGGATAGAGCCTGATACCGTAGCCTTTGTTAAAAATTGGCCACTATTGAATTTTCTAAGAAACACTTTCTTTTCCTCGGTATGTTAGTAACTCCAGGAACTCTTATTCATCATATTAAAATACTGCCTATGTAAAGAAGCAATAAATGTTAGCGGGATTAGGTTTAAATTGATTTAAGCAGTACGTGATGTATTCATGTATTGAAATATCAAATGATGTCTTATTAATACATATGATTTTTGTTTTTATGCATCAGTTAAAATTTTAAAATGCCATATAATGTGAACAAGATGTATAATGGTTTTGAATCACTGGGAATAATACAAGTAAAATGTGGCATTTTTAAGGTAGATTCTCACAAAAGAGCCACAGTTTTGCTAAAGTTTAAGATTGATTTCAGACATAAGCAGTTGAGGCTGCCTGGGCTGGCCAGTTAGGGAAAGTGTGTGTGTTGCAGGGTAACAGATGGCACTCCATATATTTGCTTCTGGGGTTAGATGAGACTCTTGTCTTCCTTGCCTTTGTAGGAGACCAGCATAAGTACCCTGGGCACTGAGAGGATAAGCCACATCATCAGCGACCCCCGGCAGAAAGAGTAAGTGCTTAAGTGTTTACCGTACTCCTCCTGTGCGCCTCCTGTGCGCCTCCTGTGCTCCTCAGCAGGGTAGCAGAGGAGGGTTTTATGTAGCAACCTCCAAATCAGCTTCTGAGCTGAAAGAAGAGATCTTAAACTTTTGTGCTTCATAACAGTTTAAGATGACTACCTTAGAGCCATGTAGCAATTTTTTTCTACACTAGTTTTTATTTTCTTACCTTTACTATCTCATTATAAAGTTATTTTCTGTCTCTTAAAATTGCTATTTTTTGTTTGAAGTGGGTGGTCACTCCTGTTTTCCTCTATTTTTCAATTTTTTAGACTCTTCATAGAGAAGTAAGTTTTTGCTCTAATTGCTTGTAAGTGCAGTGATCTACACAAGCCCTTTCTCACAATAGCATTAGCCCCTAGCATGGCTGGATCTGTTAAGAGTCCTGCGTGTGTATGGGTGAGACCCAGTTACCATCTTGGGCGCATCCAATCTAACCTGATAATAAATTTATAGAATGAGCAAGATGGCCATGTGGCCATGCTTTTATTGAATTGAGAGCTACTTGTCACTGCGTAGTTGAGAACACATGTCACATGTAGTCTTAGGTTTAGTCTCACGTCTAATTATTTACATACTGCTATGAGACTTTTTCATCTGAAGAAATAGCTTAAGCAGAAAAGCATGCACACAGTCAGTATCTTTTTTTCTCCTCCGGTTACATCTTTTCCCTTTTCATTCATCTTTACTTTATTGTTCCTTGCTTTAAAATCTTTGTAATTTTCCTACCACTTCTTTTATTGTTTTCTTCCCTTTTATTCTTTTCTTCTCTTTAGTTTCTGGTTACCATCAGTGGGGAAGAGAGAACGAAATCAGGTAAGACCACTTTATTTTGATCATTTTTATTTTATCACTTGATTTCCTTTTCTTTAGAAAGAATAAATCATTGGCACCTGATTTTCCTCACATTTCTGCTTGTGTACACGAGGTAAGGTTACCTCTTCTGTACTATACTCATTTTCTTGGTGGATGGTTTTCCCTGAATATCCAACACTCACTGATAAGAACGGTAGCTAGTTTCCCATTTGCAGTTTTAACTGTATTCATCTGTTTCTTATATAATACACATTTCAAGGGAATCCCATTTTTATCTTGGTTTTAGTTTTTACACTAAGAAAGAATGAAACCCATTTACTAGTGATTTGGTTCATCCTCAAGAGTCCGTGCTGTGATTCTGATGCCTAAACATGAAGCATAGAGGGAAGGTAAAGCTGCGTTGGGGATGAGGCTCAGAGCCTGAGACCCTCATCTGCTTGGTCTTTCCTTGAGTGCCTCCCAAAGGGACCTTTGGCATATATGGGCTTTTGTGTAGGTTCACAATTTAAAAATTACTCCTTGTGGCTGTTGTGTTTATCTGTGTTTGAAGCTTTTTGACTTGGGGAGTATTTGGAGGGATTGCTCTTTCCTAATGAGTTGTAAAATGATAAAGGTGGGTAGATAGGAACTCTCAGGCTCCCCATTTGTTTTGGAGACTCCTCAGTAGTTTATTGAGTTGATGTATGGTTTAGACTTGGAATTTTCATTGTCAGGTTGCTATTTGTAAGTGAACTGTAGCAATGCAGATATGTATATTTGAGATGATTTTACATTGTAGGCATGATTTTAATTTAAAATTACATAATATAATGTACATTAGAAAAATGTAATTGTTATGTAATGGTTGTTATTTCATGGAAACATATTTAGGTCCAGGTATAAAGAAAAATACTAAGTGAATAGTAGTAGGCAAATAAGGAAAAAGTGCTAAGAGTGGCATATGAGATTCTGCTGTTAAGGACTTGTAATCTAGAGCACTTTCCCTGCCAGTGGATCCAATAGCAAAAGGGGACCCGGAACCATCTTCTGGTCTAGATTTATTGTGTATAAATGAGGAACTGGAGACCCTTAAGATTTAAATTATTTGCCCAAAGTAATATCACATAGAACTGGGTTTGTAACTTTGATAAAATAGTTTCAGTGTGCATTATTTCTAAGTACTTCTGATGTTACCATTCAAGGTAATCTTAGCCTTAGGATGCTTTTGAATACGGACTTTTGGGGAAGTACTCTGTATTGTAGGAAAAGTCCAAAGATAGCTAGCAAACATGAAGTGAGTTGCTCTTCTACACATATCTCAGTGATCCTTGCAACATCTTTTTTCCTTGTTTTTGGTGTTAGGGATCGAAACCAAGGCTGCATGTATACTAAGTGCAAGACCCACCTTTGAGCTACACTTCCAGTCTCTCGCAACTGCCTTTTTATGTTTTTGTAGATGAGAAACTGAGATTACTTTGTAACTTGAAAGCAACATTTCAGTTAGCCCTTGCAAAGGGTAAACTACCAAGACTAGTACAGTGATATGTGGAATTGGTAGAAGAGGATAGTAACACTCAAAGATTAATTTTGTTAGAAGGCAACTCAGTAGTAGGTTAGGATTAAAAGTAAGGTATTCTAATTCTAGTCTCTCTCTCTCTCTTTTACCATACTGTGCTGCTGGAGTGTCCTAAGCAATTATCTGTTAAAATGTTTGGGAGGGTGAGAGAATAAAATGATAATTTCATTCGGGAAGAGGGCTGATACAGTTGGTAATCAGGGATAAGTTCTGTTTTTTTCAGTTGGAAATATTGTTTCCTTCAATTTAAATGATTTATACTGTATTAAAATTGTTTAAAAATTTGGTTTTTTTTAAAAAAACCAAAAGTATTTTTTGAGGTATACTTGATCAGGTATGCTTCACTATTAAACATATACAACTTTATAGAAGGGTGTACCTGTGTTCTAAAGTGGCAGAAGAGTTGGAGAACTTGATAATCACAGAGTAACTAAAGGTAGGGCTACCCTTTGGGAGCAGGTCTGTTCCCTGTAAGCCTTACTGAAGCAGTCTTATTTCTCCCCGCAGTTTAATCCCCTCTCTCCCCTTTACTCCCTGGATGTTCTTTCTGATGCTTCTCACCGAAGATGTTCACCAGCACACTGCTCTGCCAGGTAACTGTCTTCTCTTAGTTATTATTTTCTTCCATACACCTTTTTATAACACTTGAGATTATAAAGTGCATTTGAGTGTAGAATCCAGTTTGCTGCTTACACCAACCCACAGGGGTAAATAGATGTTCTGCACACGGAGAAACTGAGACTGAGTGTTGAAGTATCTTTCCTGTGGTCACATGGCTAGTATGTGATTAAGTCTCAACTGGGACCTAAGTCTTCTGGCTTGTACTTCATATTATTTCTGCTACTAAGATCTCCTTCTTCAAAGAACATTATTAATGTTCTTTGTCACGACCTGCCAAACCCTGCATAATCTGATTTCTGCCCACATGTCCAGCCTCCTTTCATATAATTCTTCCTGCCTCTCTGGGGAGGGAGGTCCAACTGTTCTAAGGAACTCCATTTTCTTTTTCAAAAGCAGCAGCGCTTTCTTCTTTTTCCTGGACCTTCACTCTTGTTCCCTTTACTTGGAAACCTCTTCCAGCTCCTGCTTGTCTCAGCTCAGGGGTCACCTCAGCGAGGACCACTCAGACCATCCTAACTAAAGGAGTCACCAGCAGTTCCTCTGTGCTCATTATCATTTAGTTTCCTTTAGAGCTCTTATCACAGTCTGCAAATTTGCATATTAGTTTATTTGACAGAATTTTTTTTCCATGTCTTTCACTAGAATATAAACCTCAAAGTATGGAGACCTTGTCTTGCTCCCTAGTAAATTCTCAGGGCCTGTGTCTGTTAATTGTTAGGCATTCAGCGTGTGTTTGTGAAATGAATACATCTTATACCTATCATAAATTCTCTTAATTTAGGTGACTTAAGTAAATATAGTTTGAATGATAGCATTTCTTAGTAGGATTATTGTGTACAAAAAGGTAACTAATTGTAGAACTTTTATTTCAGGCAGCACAATTTCTTTCCAAGTTTTTGATGATTTTCTTTCTAATACATTCTTAAATAGCTGTATGCATAGGTTTTGGGTGCAGTCTGTACAACAAAGTCTTTTTCTATAGATACTATTATAATTTGCACTGTGGTGTCTTAATACTGAGTTCTGCATCATAACCACTGCTAGATCTTTGTACTGGAAAGTGACTATTTCAATAGGGAAAGTCTTTCAAAAAGAAGACCATAATAAATGGTATTACTGAGTGTGTGGAAAATTGAGGGGTGATGGAAATTAATACCGAATGCCTTTTCTCTAGAATATCTGTCATTCATTCTTTTAACATTTGTTGACTTCCCACAGTATACCTAAGCCTCTTCACATTGTACTCTGAGGGAGTTTACTCTCTCATGGAAAAGTCTTGTGTAGAAATCGACAGTTGCAGTAATGATTTGTAACCAAGTGCAATGAAACACAAAGGAGGAGCTCGTAACACAGAGAACCAGGGAGGCTTTCTTAGAGGTAGTGGTACAAAAACAAAGCCAGTGAAAACATCAAAAAACCCACGTAAGATTTTGATCCACAGGGGGCAGTCTTCTTTTTGTCTTGATACTAAAGTAATGATTATATCCTCCCTGGGATGACAGTCTAAATAGCTCCAAATCATGTCCCACACTCATAGAAGACTACTTTGCCTGCCTCCCTTACCTCTCCTACCTGGAACTGGGCTGTGCCAAGTTCAGTGTTGGCTGCTTTTCTCAGCTTTCTGTTTCTCCTGAGTCTCGTCCTGTGGCTGGCCTGGGTAGCAGCTTGTTGTTTTTTAGTGTAGCTCATTAGCCACATCACTATCTTCAGTCCTGCCTGGCAGTGCTTGTGGCTGGACTTGGAAATGTCCGGAAGTCTCAGTAAGCTTCAGATGTGTTCTGCTCTATGGAAATGATGTTGTTTCCACTGTTCAGAGGAAAGAGAAAGAACGTAGACACTTACGGATCATCTTTGTCCTTCGTTCTTAACAGCATTCCCAGAGTAGTGGGTTGTGGTGGTGTTGTGTGCAGGGTCTTTGAGACAGGAAAAGAAAATTGCTAGCCTGTATTATTACCTTATCTTGACGTTCTTCTGATTTAAATTATACATGCATACATGTAAGTCTAGTAGTACCGATTTATATTTTCTCTGTGTGTATTACATATCTAATGACTGTTTCCTCAGTGTTTTTACTCAACAAGAATATACACAGTATTTGTGTCAGTAGTTTGGGAACCACTAATGTGTCAGAAATGATCAGTACAGATGACCTCTGCAGGTATTAGGAAGTGTGGATGATGCATCACTGACTTGAGGGGAGTGGTCTCTGCGCAGCAGGTCAGTAGGAAGGCGCAGGCAGATTCCGGTGCAGGGTCCAGCAGGATCAGCTTCGAGAGTGGACAGTAGGTTTTGCGTCCTTAACAGAGGCCTGGCACCACTGCAGAACAGAAAGGGACGGCGGTGGCAAAGGGGCAGCCGAATGACTGTGTTAGAAAGTGTTTTGAATGGAAATTTTATCTTCTTGTCCCAATTTATTTGTAGTAGGGAAAGATTTCTTTCAAAGCATCTGGGCAGCACTGGGAATTTTATACCCATCATTAGAACGATTTGTGTGTGTGTGGTGACTATGTTATCATTAGTGCTATAATTTTATTTTGCAAAGAGAGAAGTGTTTCCTGTTTTATCACAGCTTTCCCTGAGGAGGTCTGGTGTATTAATTTGCTGTATTGCCTCCTGGCTGTTCCCAGGCTGTTTTTCCTCTTCATCATGGAATTTTTAATGGCCCTCATGCCTCTTGGGGAGCATGCGAAGAAGAGTTCCTCGGGGAGTGCTTCCCTTTTTTCACATGCCTATAATTACTCTCCTTTAAGAGCACAAAGAGTCTGATGATCATGCCTGAACTGTGAAGGTTCCCTCCTGGCAGGCAGTGGGCTGAGTTTGCCTCTTGCCTGGACACTGCCAGTTGTGCTTTGCCAGGGACCCGGTTCCTGTGTGAGCAGGGCTGCCTCAAGAGCCGTCTGTGGCTCGGGCTCTCTGAATAGGATGGGACCACTGGGGCAATGACTGGGATCAGGATAGTTCTTTGTTTAGTATTTCAGTACTGTACACAAATAAATAATGAGACTGCAATTTTAAGATAACACTGTATTAATGTATCTTTTCAGTACAGCTCAGATGACAGGGGGCATTTTGTTAGTCTTTAGACCATTTAATAGCCTGTCAGCTAAGAGGTTTTTTAGAAGTACCACTCTAGACATAAGTTTTGTGGTTTTTCACCTCTGACTGTACTTTGGAATTTCTTGAGAAACTTTTAAAATAAATCCAACCTGGGCCCTTCATCTAGAGAGTCTGTTTCTCTGGTCTGTGTTGAGACCCTGGTGTTGGCATTATTTTAAAGCTGTTCAGGTGACTAATACATAGCCAGGGTTGTTGCGCTAAAAGTGCATGTGGTTTTATGATGGTTGCTTTGTGATTTGTTTAACAGGGGCTCTCGTTCATAATTGGTACAAGATCAGTGCTTTGGTATTGTCAACACTATACCTCCTGGGACGTGGATCTCTGGTCTTCTCTTAGAGTTAGAGAGGCTGCGGCAGGTAAAGAAGATGTAGTGTTAGCTGGAGCCCACCACATGGCTATTGATAAATGGGGAGGCAGAAGTTTGTTAGGTGGATATATAGCCAGTTGGGTAGTTGGCAGGGTGTGTGTGGATAAAATTTGTAAACCAATGGCTTTGTTGTTTTAGTTGCTAGCATTGGGATTTGTTATTAAAGTCGTAATACTTGGTGTTAAGAATTGTCGCTGCTCAAACAGCAGATGGTGTGATTGGTGTTCTGCTGGAGACAGTAGTATTGTTGTCAAGGGCACAGTTACAGATTTGTAATAAGACTAGAGCTGCAGGCAGCTTTTCCCACAATGAGAGGGTGATTGATTGTGAGGGATTTTTCCCCCATTATTATCTATAAGAAATAATAACTAGAACTTAACAATTGCTACATCTTTCTGTGATGCACAGTTTACATGTCTCTTTTAAGAGTGTTTCATGGGAGTTTTCAGTTTTCTTTAGCTTCCTTGAACTGTTCTGGGTGGTGATTTGATAATGGCACTATTGTTTCCATTTGTTTTAAGTTCTGAAAGAACAAAGTACGTGTATAGGGTCTTCTTTTCAAATAGGCTGGTTTCTTTGTAAGTAGCCTGTTTTTCATTTGAGGCGTTTTGTTTTCTATTATAGTAAGGAAAGCAAATACCAGCCTGCTATGCAATTAAGATATATATTCTTTAATGAATAAATGAAAATCTCATAGCTTCTACTATTTTCTTCACTGTCTAGGAGATATTGACAGAGGCAGTGAGAGTAAGAGCATGGTTATTAATGTGAGGCAGACCCAGGTAAGAATCTTAGCTTTTTCCTGGGCACATGACCTGACTTCCCTATTCCTCAGTTTCCTCATGGTTACGGTAGAAATACTAATACCTTTCTTACTGGACTAGTGGGGATAAAAATGAAATAATATTAACTGTAAAAGTTTAACATCATGATAGCTAATGTTTTTTGTTTAGAGAGTTTCTTTCCTAGGATAAATTGTAATATCGATAACTTTCACTTTGGCTACCAGAGTCATTTGCTAATAAGCTGCAGTGCAGATTCTTGAGGGCCTTAAATGGCCTCAAAAAGACCATAGGAAGAGGCATTTGGATGGTGTTGGGGTGAAAAAAGACAGAGGCCTTCTGCCCATTAGAGAGTTGACGGATGATAGGCCGAGCTCATTGTGATTCATTTTAATCTGCTCACAAACGTTATGATCTGCATATCAGAGTTGTGTGCCCAGCTGGCTGTGCCACTCGACAAGGAGTTTCAAAGAGCAAGAAGAAGACTCAATTCATGCTATTAATTTTGACCTTTGGAGCCATAATAAACAGCCTCGGGTTTTACCCCAGGGCTTGGGGGAAGGAACCTTTTATTATCCTCTATGTGTTGGGGATGCTGTGATGTGCAGCAGCTCTTGCTTACTCTGTTAGTGCCTCAGTTTCAGCAGAGTGTGAGGAAGTGTTTCCACTGTAATATTGTTCAGAAGTCTACCCATGCCTTTTGGAACTTGTGGTCATTTAGTACAGTAGTACACAGCCCTCGAATCTTCTGTCTTTTGTTGGAGGGTCTCATTTACAGCAGTCTCAGCTGGCTGGCATCATGCTGCCTATGTGGAATAGGCAGTTTCTTTCTCTGTCTTTTTCCATTGCATTACACTCATCTTCCCAACTGGTGGGAAACCATTCTGCTCTTGTGGGTGGCAATAAAACAGCTTCATGATGCCCACCTTCACCTGGCTGAGGGTGGTAGATTAGGAGGATATTCAGGTACTGGCCAGACTGCCAGAGGTAAGACCTGAGAGAAAGCCATTAGAGGAAGTGCCAGGATCTCTCTCCATTAGATAAGCCACCTCTGTTCCCTCTGTAGTTGTGATTTTTCTCTGACTGCCTGCTCTTTGCATCACAGGCTTGGATCTTTCCCCAAGTGTTAGTCTGTAAAAATCTTTCCCCTACTGAGTGTTTAATAAATGTCAGATTACTCTGAAGGTAAAGTCACAGGTGAGTGAGGGGTCTTTACTCTCCTAGATTTCATCCTCCTCTTACTCCGTCACTTGGCTTGTTTCTTGGTGACAGCTCGGAGTCTTGGATTATCAGTTCTTTCTTTACAGATGGGCCTTCCCGCCACATGGGGAGCTCCTAGGAACTGAGCCTTGGTCCAGGTGTCACGTCTCTGTCCTTTCCACAGCACAGTGCTTTACGTGGGCTAGGCCCCCATAAATTTTTGTTAAAAATAATTGCTGTGAATAGATTAGTAATTAAGGAGAATAATTAGAATATTAGACTATAAGATGCACATGATGATCTTTTGTTATTAGAAACATCAGTTTTCCTTCTGATGTTTTTGTGTCTTTTAAAAGCATAGCAAATAAATGACTTTTTTACATTAAATTTTTACTTCTTTCACACATAAAAGAACTTTTGTCTTTTTAAAATAAGCCGTTTTGAAGATAAACTATTCCTTAAGTTAGCTTGCCCTTGGCAGATATACTATTTTCACTTTTAGGAGTGACTCTCAATATCTTTATTCTAAACTAACAGCAGTCATTTCAGTTACTTTTTGCCAGTGTAAGTTCTATTAGACATGCATGTATTTCTCAAAGTAGTTTTTTCTCCTAAAAGTACATTCCTGCCCCAGGGGCATGGTGATCTGCCCAGTTTCCTAAGTAACACTGCATTTTCAACAACTCACATGATCTTTCAGTTCCCCGGAGTAAAAATGAAGTAGAAATGTTCAGTTTATGTGTGAATATAAAGAATACTCTTTCAATTAATTGTTAATCTTGGCATTCACTTTTAGATTTACGATAAGAACTGCTTCTGTAAGAAATCTTTTTAAAATGAGTGTATTTACTGCTTTTAATGTTTGTTTGCCCCCCTCCTCCCCACCTTTTGGCAAATGCTGCCACAGTGGGAGACCATGACCCTCATAGGATCACAGCACTCGTGCCACCAGTGAAACACGTGCCCTAAGTGCCTGCTGGCTTGAGTGCAGATTGTCCCTGAGGCCTTCCTCAGATGAAGTGGAATGAGCAAAGCCTGTTTTTTCTTTAGGTTAATTTCTTGTATACTAGAGAACAATACTTTTATCTAAATTTATATTCGTTTGATCATTCATTTATTCTTTAGGCTAATTATTTAGGTCTCTTATTGATGAGACTGACTGAGAATTTGGTAGTTTTTTTTTTTTGAGATAGGGTCTCATATTGTAGCCTAGGCTGATCCTGAACTCACTATGGAGCCCAGGTTGGCCTTGGACTCACAGGAAACCTGTGTCTCAGCCTCCCGAGTGCTGGGATTATAGGTGTGTGCCTCCACGTCTGGCTTATGTGGTGCTGTGGAATCGATCTCGGATACTTAGTGCTTGGCTTAGTGCTTGCTAGGCAAGCATTTTAACTGCTCAGCTATTCCTCCAGCCCCCAGCTTGGTAGATTTTTAACTCAGTAATTTCCACAGTAAGTGGCACTTACCCAAGTTATCTGGGGAGACTTCAAAATAAACATATCACAGATTCTGCCCCCCACCCCAGCCCAGCCAGTTAATTTAGGATCTTGGTGGGTTGTTGTATCTTATAAAACCTTCTTGGATGATTCTAGTAGCCGTTTGCCACTCCAGTGGAGAGTAAATCTGTGACTTGGTAATGATGTTAGCATAACTTCTCCTTAGCTCCTTCCGTACACTGAGTAACTGAAAGGTTCTCATCCCCAGCATACGTGGTTTGCAACAAGATAACTGTCCGCTGCTCTTGGAAGAATGTTTTTGAAATCTGTTAACTCTTCTCTTTTTCCTTCAGGTAGAGCCCTGTACTAGAGAAGCATTGACTCTTTCCCTGTCCATTCTGCCACTTCAGTTCTGTGCTGTCCATCCTAGTTCCATTTTGTATGGTATTGGCATTGTCACAGAAAAATACCAGACATTAGATAAGTAACTCATTAAAAGAAAGGGAGCCAGGTGGCTAAATGCCCCTAAATGAAAATGGGCGTGGGGAGGAAGTCAGTCTCTTGATTTTTCACTCTCTTTAAATTTTTATGTATAAATTTGTTGACACATAATTATTTGGGGATTATTCTTCACCCCCGAAAAGGCCCACCCTTATGCTCTCAGTGTGCTGTAACAGCATTGCCAGCTTTATTCCTGGTCTCCTTTCCATCCTTTAGCTCCGAGTGCCCAGTTTGCTTCTTATTTCCTCAGCCTTGTTCTGGATCCTGTTACTTCTTGGTCTCTACAGTTTATTCCCAAGCAGGTGGATCTCTGTCCTTGAAAAATAGATTTTCCCATGCTGTGAACTCTAACACTAGTCTTTACTTAAAGCCAAAAAGGAAAAAAATAGGTCTTCCCCCCCTTTTACTAACAGTTTGATTGTTGCCTCTACTAATCTTGACTAGGTGTGACAGTGTTTTATTAGTTACTTTCTTGTTGATGGGACAGAATGCTTGAAATCCATAACTTAAGGGAAGAAAGTTTTATTTTAACTTATAATATAAATAAAGGGTGGCCCGCAATGGTGGAAACACATGGCAGAGGTCTAGCTGGAAAGATATTGTTCATGGCATGGCAAACAGGAAACCAAGTGAGTGAGGAAAAGCAGAACTACTGTATTCCCAGGTCAAGTCCTAGTGATCCTCCCCTTCTGGGTCGAGCGTCAGTGATTCCCCGCTTCTGGATTAAGCTCTGGAGATCTACCTCTTCCAGCTAGGACCCACCACCTAATGATATGTGAAATTCATGTGCAATCCATACTATCAAAATATGTGTGGCTTTTGGGGGACATTACACATCCAAACATAACATACATAGGGAAGAATTAAATATAAGTAACCTGAAGATAAAGGGCTATTCTGCCTCCTGTGAAATACCCGTCCAACCTACAGATGGGTCCTAAGAGAAGTGTTTCAGGAAGGAAGGCTTTCTTAAACTCAGTTGTAGGAATGAACATGCCATCCCTTGCTGGCTCACTGCTGTGATTAGGATCTGGAATTTGGTCGTTCAGGCTGTCACTTAACTGCTGTTTGCAGTTTTTAGTCAAGTCTGTGGTGAAGGACAGGAAAAAAATGGCAGAGAAAAATCATATCAAAGGTTTGCAGTGCCAGACCAAAATGACCTGCACTGGTGGGGCCAAAGAGCACCAGGAAATTAAAGAGATGAGCATTAAATAAAAGAAGCCAAGTACTTAGGACTATAAGAAATATGCCTGGAGGGCATCTCAGTATTCAACAAGACCCACCTTTTACCAGCTCAGGTGGCGAGGCAAAAGACTTTGCTCTGAGGAGTGTACCCCAGGGCCAAAGGGAAAATGTCTACCAGAGTCCAGAGACCTGGAATTCAACCATCCAAGACCTCGAATACCTTGGCAACATTTGTCCAAAGGGGCCAGGCTGCTGCTTAAGCCAGTGGCAGACCTTAGTGATACCCATATGGTCCTGGCTTTTCAGGCTTGCACAGTGCAAGAGTTGTGGGTTCATGGAGGCTTCCACCCACATTTCAGAGGAAGGCCTTGGAGGCCACTACCCTGGGAGGGTAGTGTTAGGGTGAAATGGAGAACCCAGAAATTTGGAGAAGCCAGGAGCATGGTTCATCAGCTGAGGATAGCTGCAGGCTGTGAGCAGATTTAACCCAAAGGAAAGAAAATAGAGATATCATCCAGCAGCCATGCTGTAGGGTCTGGGCCACCCAAGCCCTGTGGAGTTCATATCCTCACAGCCACAGTTTAACTTGCTGCAATTTACCCCAGGTGCTAGACATGGGACTACAGGATTTAACACTTACCCTGGTAGGTTTAGGAATTGTTTTGGTCCTGTTGCCTTTTATCCTCCTATCCCTCCCTTTTGGAATGGAAATTTTTACTCTGTGCTGTTGTATGTTGGAAGTGCTTAACTCTAGTTTTTATAGGAACTCAACAGCTGAGAGTTTGCTTTGCATCTCAGAGGAGACGTTGGATTTGGGCTTTCTTTTTTTTTTTTCTTTAACAGTGTGGAACTGTTAAGACTTTGGCAACTCTGGGAGAAGAACTAAATACCTTTTGCTTAAGGGAGTAGACATGAGTCTTTTTGATGGTCAGGGGCAGAATGTTGTGGTTTTGATCTGTAGTGTCCCCAAAAGCCTTATATTCCTATGGATACTGTGTGCTGGTAGGTAATGGTGTCTTACTGGAAGAGGCAGATGCTTGGTGCATGACCTGGAAGGGCATGTGCTGGTTCTGCCCTTTCTCCCAGTCTTGCCTCTGTTCTGCCATGCTTTGAGGATCTTTGTCTCCCAGTGATCCAGCTTTGGCTCTAGCTGTGGCCCCAACATGTGGTTCCACCATTTTGCAGCTGCCCACCTGTAAATGGACTGAAACCTACTGAAACTGAGCTAAAATAATTCTTTCCTTCCTAAAGTTATGCATGCCGGGTATTGAATCACAGCAACAAAAAAGTAACTAAGACACTCACGTTCTCCATTATTTGTATTTTATAGCCAGAAAAGCGTTCTGGAAGCTACTGCTGGGACCAGGTTAGCAGTCCATCAAGGCAGAGATTGTTTTTGTTCACCACTGTATCCTCAGTGTGTAGGTCAGTTCTTGGCAAAAAAGTAGGTATTCAGTTAAAAACGTTATGAACGATGAAAAAAGTAAACAGACTGCTGAGTAGAAGGGAAACAGTTTACATGAAACACACATTTTCACCAAATAAGGTTATTGATTTAGTCAGTTTTATTCCTTGGTTTCCTTAGGAAGCCATCAGCTCTTTCCTGAGTTGTAACCAGAGGGGCTTACAAAATAGAAGTTGCTTAGAATGATCATGGTAACAATGAGAAGTGGGAACTGGGTGGTAGAGGTAGACTTTTCACTGAAGAGTGAAGTTAATAAGCTGGACATTAGTAATGTAGGGGCAGTTGAGCTTGGGGTGCTTAATATTACTGAGCTGGTTTTATAGGGGTGGGGACTGAAGAGGCAGGGAGGTGTGAGGGTCACGTGAGCCATTGAATCCACAGTAGCCCCCTAAGGGCTTTGTGGAATGTAGTACAACATAACCTTTGTGCATATGATAGGTAAGTAATAATTATTTTAATTTTAGTGAAATACACCTTTAAAAAACATTGAAATTGTTAAAAATGTGAATATTTTGGCGTAGTAATCGGTTCATCTTTTTACTCAAATTATGTCATTCCTTGAAAGTGTGATAAGTATTACTGACTAGATCCATAAAGGAGTTGATAATATGGACCCTTAGCCATGTTCTTGACATAAATCAAGCATGCAGAGCCATGGAAAAAATGAAGTGTAAATTCAGACAGTACTTAACTGGATTCAGCCCAAGTTGATACTGTAGGAATTCCTATCACTCATTTTGAGTACTTTCCTTAAGTTCCTCATACTGCATCCATCTTATAAAACTCAGCATATTGTGAACATTGATCTTGAAAAACATTTTTAGTTAAACTTCTTATTGGCGGATAATTTGCCATACAAAGAATTGTGCAAAGAAATATGCACTTGAATCGTCAGAAAGTCCCAGTCAGCAACCCGAGCTGAAAATGCACATTACCTGAAAGAGCCTCTGAATCTCTCTGCACCCATCCCTCTGCCTTCTCTCCAGACTCCGCAGTCCTGACATCTGAGGTAGTTGGGAGCTGTGGTGTAAATACTTAACTCTGAAAAGGTCTGGAGGTTCCTCTAGTGAACTGAGGGCGAAGTGGAGGAGGTCACGAGCACAAATCCTTGCTCTTCGTTTGACTGTGCTCGCTTTCTGAAGTAGCTGTGGTAAAGCATGAGTAAGTGAGGTCTGATGGCCAGCGCAGTTTGAATATGGGTCCCCATATACTCATGTGCCTGGTTTTTGGAAAAGGTGGAATTTCTACCCTGCATCGGTCTCTGTTTTGATGACAATCACACTTTTGTAGTGTCACTTTCATTTTTGCTTCTGTCTTGACTTCAAAGCAAGTTACCACCTCTCCATTCACACACAGGCCCCTGTTCCTTTGGTGCTCTGTCATCTGTGTTAACTTATTATTGAATCAACTTGCTGACTTAGATGTATTCTCTGGGTTCACGTGAGATATGAGAAGCAAACTACTCTATTCTACACATTTACTCAGAATTAATTATTTTGGATTTCAGAATGAATTCATCATGGAGTATGCAACTTAAACCTTTTTATTTAGGAGAGAATGATCAATAAAGGTGGTTTGGTGGAATGTTACAAACCACTGGCCTTGTGTTGTATTATAAATCTCTCCTTGTAGCATTCTTTGCATTCTAAAAAGAATTCTTATGATTCCAGTCACATTCTTGTATTTTCTTGTTTATAATGAATTGACTTTAAGCTTTTGCTTTTTAATGAAATGTGTGAGTGTGTGTATGCTACCAGATTGAGAGTCCTCTCAATAGGAAACTTATGTCTGTTTCAACATTTGTCTTACTGCCTTCCCAACTAGGTTCTCTTTGCTTTGTCTGAGATTCCACTTTTAAGACTCTTAAGCCATGAGGTTTGATTCTGCAGCGTAGACTACTTATTAGGGGCTTGTCTCACATACTTTTATCAGATTTATATATTATATATTTTGATAATTTTTTAAAAATTGTGGTAAAGTATATGTAATAAAATTTATCATTTCAGCCGCTTACATTTTCATTGGCCATTGGATTTTTACACTTTTTGTCAGTTCCAGCCAATACATACTTGCCTAGGAGCAGCTGTGTACCTTGTGCCGAGCTTGGTAGATCACTGGAACGTGCTGAGAGAGGAGTGGAGATGACTCCTATTCTCAGGGTCCTTGTTCTTAGTCTCAGAGAGAGTAAGCCTCATTCAGGAAGCAAGAGATACATACAGTAATTAAGGGGTGACCTATGTCAGTAAGGCCCAGTGTTCAAGGAAAAGGGGGATTGCTTGATTCTTAGCCAGAGGCTGGGTCTTTAACTTGTGTGGAAAGGAGCTAAAATGACAGACCCACTATTTCTGTGGTAAGTCCATCTTTCAGAGAATCTTCTTGCTTTTTTAAGCTTTGAAGTTCTTAGTGTATTGTTTTAAAGAATAATCAGATGAGTATTCAAGTGAGGAAGCATTGGTACATAATTCATATTTTTCTAAGTCACAGAAACCAAGCTTATTTAACTTGTGATATAGACAGTATTAAATATCTAGGTTTGTAGTAGAAGAAGGTTAAACTCACTATTAAAATTCTGTGTAAATATCCGTGCTCATGAAGCATTAAACTTTTCAGTATATTATCACTTGGGAGTAGGTATTTCATTAGTGAGTTTAGAATAATTGCAGTTAGAGTTTTCATGAAAAATAATAGTATAAAAATGAGTATGTAATAAAATGTGTATTTATTGAAATTAATCTTGAATGTCTACTATGAGGTCAGGTAAAAGTTTACACTGGATGTATATTGGGGGTAAAAATTGAGTTACAGTTACAGTTAATTCTCAATCTTGTGATAACAATTATGGTAAAAGATGGTGCCCATTTTGTTAGTGAATCTCTGTAGTGAGTCAGAGATTTCATCTGGGTTGCACATAATACTTTACAATAAGAATTACAAAGGTAAATCATTTTCTTTCCCCCCACCCCCTTTTTTTTTTGCAGACAGGCAAATACACACTGGGGCCCACCATGTTCACGTGACATCAAAAGGAAACGGAAGCCTGTGGCCACAGCATCTCTCTCTAGCCCCAGTGCAGGTGATTATATGCAACTCCCCTTTACTGAGTACCTTCTGTGTGCTTCAGGCACTAAGTAATGTGTCGTACATATGTCTCATGTAATCTGTGTGGTGATCAGGTCATTCTGTTCCCATTTTACATGGGAACACTGAGACTGTGAGAAGTAGTTTGCCCCATCTTCTCTGATCCTGGGTCATGTGGCCTTCCAGAATTTGAAGCCCTGTGTTCTGCTGTTAGCAATCTCTATCCAGCAGAACTTTTGTTACAGCCCGCATAGGCAATTAGGTCCATGTTAAAGAAAATCCAGGAGGAATGGCAGATTGGTCAGTTGTCAAGGAGCCACATGGGCTCATTCTAATTTTTTAGTTGGGACACAGTACAGTACATTCCCACTGGTATTAGTTGGTAGAAGATAAAACATTGGTTATCTTTGGTATAAAGTAGTGACCAAGAGAGGATGCAGAAAAACCTAGAGTGATAGAAATGCTGATTATCATGTATCATAGAGGTTATGTGGGTCTCATGTAAAGATTACTGCACTGTACACACTCAGGTGCATGTGCTTCACTGCATGTATGCTATTAAAAATATTGTATATTGAGTATACTATAATTATTTTTTCCTTAGGAAATACAACAGGAACATCCCGAATTTGAAATCTCCAAATTCTCAAACTTTTGATCACTGACATGGTGGCCATAGGTGGAAAATTCCACACATTACCTCATATGATGGATTGCAGTTAAAACAGAGGCGCAGTAAAAATATTGTATAAAAATAACCTTCAAGCTAATGGTATTTATGAAACATAAATGCTTTTTTTTTGTTTAAACTTGTGTCTATCCCCAGCATGTGTGTATGAAAAGTCATCCAAAATTTGAAACAGTTCTAGTCCCAAGCATTTTGGATGAGTTGCCCAGCCTCTCTGTATATTATAAAGAGCAGTTGGTAGCTGAGTAGAGTGAACCTAAGGCAGACACAGAACATCCCCTTTACCATTAGTAAGTTTTAGCAATCTCAGAAGTTGACCTTTTTGAGCTTCTGTTTGGGAATGACTGCTTCATGGTGTTTCACACTTTGATTTCTTAATCACAGGCCTCAGGATTATCAGATTGTTTATGGTGTTTTCCACATGTCCAGGCCTTGAGCTAAACACTTGGCATGTGTTATTTCATGTAATCATTTCAACAGCTTTAAGATAGATGCTGTTTTTATTCCCATTACTATGTGAGAAAACTCAGGCTTAAATCGCTTCTCAGCATCACATGTTGATAAATTGCAGGGTCAAGTTCAGACCGACTTCTTTATGACTCTGGAGCTAGGATATTCTGTTTCTGTATATAACAGAATTGTTTCCCCATGTGACCTGCACTGAAACCCAGGTCTCATCCAGCTGCTGGTATTCAGAGTATTGAAATAAACTTTCTCTCTTTTATCTTTTTTATTTTTCCTCTTAGTCTTTAGTTTCTACTTTTAGCATTTAATTCTTTTAAGTCAAGAACCATTTATAAGAGGTTAAAATCTTTATTCCATGTTCCCATCAAGAGATGTCCTAAGAGGTCTTAAATAAGACTTTAGCATTGAACATTCCACTGCTCAGCCCAACTCCTCTCACTTGTTGACTGAGCCCTGCTTCACTGAGCTTTTTCTTTTTTCTACACAACCTGAATGCCCCACAGAGGTGAAGGACATAGCCCAAGCCTGCGCCATCAGTCAGTAGAACAAATGGGCTTGCTCTGCCTAACATCGGGCCATCTCGGATTCCTCCTCTTTTATAGAAATGAGTGATGAAGAGAGGTGCGTCCCGCTTTGCTGCTGTATTAATACACATCAGGGGCCAGCTCCTGGCACTAAATCACGCTACTGCATACATCTGTTATCGGACTCTTCACCAGTGTGATGAACAAGACTGCAGATAGAGGCTTCCTTGTGTCATTCTTTATAGGATTTTCCTAAAAGAATAAATAGCTCAGATCTCTGCCAACACTCCCCTGTCACTGTGATGAATTCAGCTTCTTTCTTAAACATGCAGCCACAAATCTTTCTCTTTCTCCCCTCCCCCACTGGAAGAAAGTTTTCAGTTGAAATTGACTGAATTTAAAGATGCTAATAAGGCTAGAGAGGTGAAGAGCAGGAAGAATGGTGGGTCTTCCTTGTCTTTGTTTTAATAGTAACAAAAGGTAAGAGAAAAGGATCCTTTCATAGAGTCACTAAGTAGATCCTTTTTGAGAGTGTAGCGCCTTCATTTCCTTCTCCTCTTCCCCTTTTATGGCTTTATGGAATGCAGTTTCTAGAGTATTGAGCCCCACCCCGAATTTTCGTGCCTTAGATGATACCCCAGGACAGGGATTTCCCAGCAAGTCTGTATCTCATGTTGATATGCATGGAATTCTGTAAGCTGTTAAAGGATGTATGTGGAAAAGAAAAAAAAGGTATTTTCTCCAAAATGTGAGACCAGGAAGCTGTAAGAAACATAAGGTACTCAGATGAAAGCCAGACTTCATTTCCCTGATGAAATGCTTTTGTCAGAATGGTAGATCAGAGGCATTGACATGCAAATTCTAGTCCTTTAAAGAGTAAACATGTGACTTTTTAGGACTGCAGAATTGGAGTGATGAGAAATTCTCATCAGAGTCTGGACTACTTTGTCTATTCCAAAAGCCTCTTCTGACTTTCCTGCCCTTGAAATAGGATATATTATGTTCTAAGAGCATGGTTCAGAAGGGTACTTAACAGTTAATTGGTTAACTAGTTACATCAGATCTGATTACCAAGGCAGGGATGTTAGAGATGGGTTCAAAAAGGCAGGAATTTTTATGTGTTTAGTTCACTACTATATTCCTCGAATCTAAAAGAATGCTTGGTACATAGTAAAGACTTAGTAGGTATTTGTTGTATGCATATAAATTATATGTCTTAAAGTTGAAACAGACTTGTTCACATTATTTAACCCTATGATAAATATTGAATGACTTTAAAAGAATTTTTACAGCATATATGCAATTGTAAAGAAAAACAATAGAGTTAATATCTGTATACTCATCATTCACTTTAAGAAAAAGAACATGAACTTTAAAACCATCTCGTTTTCCTTCAAGGGACAAGTTATCCTGGATTTTTAAATTGTCATTCTTTTTTTAAAAACAGTTTTAAAAGACATACATATCTCTAGGCAATATATTTTCTAGTTTTGTATGTTTCTAAACCTTGCATAAAAGAATCAAACTTTTATGACACGTTATAAGTTTTACCCAGTTCTGGTCTTGAGATCCACTCATATTTTGTTCTGCTGAAGTTCATGTATTTTAACTGCCGCATACATTTATTGAACTCTGTGAAGGTGATAAACTTCTGTTAAATACTCTTGACAAGTATTTGATTGTATCCTACTTTACGCTGTTATGAAAGATACTAAAATCTTCTCTTAGAGAACAAGTACAGATGTTCTAGGACAACTCACACCCATTCTGGTGGCTGTATCGAAAATAGAAAACATAGGGCCTGGCAAAGGTATGAATAGAACCCTTGTGTATTTCTGGTAGAAACATAAAAAAATTAAACTTAAAACTACTATATGATCTAGCATTTCTGCTTCTGGGCATATGCCCCCAAAGAGTTAAAAGGAGAGCTATAAATAGATTTTTTTTCTTTGTATCTCTGCTTATAGCTACAGTTTAAAAAGTGGCTAGCCAAGTGTAATGGTCCATGCTTGTAATCCTGGCATTCTGGGAGGCTGAGGCAGAAGGATCACAAGTGTAATAAGCCCTGCCTGAATAACTGCAATTTAGCAAGACCCTGTTTTTAAATTAAAAAAAAAAAAAAGAATACAATAAAGCCTTGGACTGTATCTCAGGAATACAACCTGGGATTCAGTTGTCAGTAAATTAAAAAAAGTGGAAACAAGCTAGATGTCCATTCCCAGATGAATAGCCAAACCACATGTGGTATATAAGGACAGTCTTGGGCTGAAAACCTTCACTGTGCAGAAACGTGTCGCAGTAGGGATGAAGAGATGCCAAGTGAAAAAAGCCAGAAAAGGCACAGAAAGATAATTTCACTCCACTTTTATGAGCTACCCAGTCATCAGATTTGTAAAAAGAGAAAGTAGAAGTGTGGTTGCCAAGCTTGGGAGAAGGAGGATGAGCAGTTCCTGCTTAATGGGTACGGAGTTTTCATTTGAGATGGTGATGACTATACAACAGTGTGAAGCAACTTAATGCTACTATACTATACACTCAAAGATGGTAAAATAGTACATGTTATATTTTATTCTAAAAAGTAGTACACATGTCAGACCAGTCCAGTTTTTTCACTGGTTTGGTGACCATGTAGTAAAGTTAAGTATAGTTTTGTGATGTTTATTTTCAGTTAAGTATGGATATATATGTTTATTAGTTTGTGTGGATGTGTGTATATGAAAGATTTGCCAACTGTGTTTCCTGCTGCTAGGACAGATTCCAGAACATTTAGAAAGCCATTGTTATTAAGAAACTCTTGTCCATGTGCTACAGAGTTAAGAGTTTGTAAGATTTCTTTTACATTAACTCACAGTAGGAAATTCATATTCACATATGTTTGTGAGTATACATGTAAACCTGAAATAAACCCTGGGTAGGCACAGATATTTTAGACTTCTTTTTCCATTGAGAAGAAAAGTACAGGTTATGACCCACTAAGTGATTTTGTGACCCACAATTGAAAAATTGCTATTATTGGTTACATTCTTAGAAGTATGATTACTAGGTAACAGGCTAAAATCTAAACCTTATTTCAGTGTATATTTGTTCTCAACAGAGTAGTGATGATGGTGGTCTGTGTGACTCAGATCAGGGGCATTTGGAAGTGTGAAGAGCATGCTTGCTTGTCAGAGTGATGGGGGAAATACTGTGGGCAATCAGATGCTAGACCCTGGAATGCGAAGTGTCGTAAATCCACAGCATACCCCTGCACAAGCAGTTGGTATTCTGTTGAGATGTCTTCGGTAACTTGGTTGAAAAACTATGCCTGATTGTGTCATTTTCCACACAGTTTCCTTTTTGGTACAGTGTTTATTGGTGACATGATTGTACTGGAGACCTCAAGTGTGGCAGCAGGGCTGGAAGTCCAGTGTCTAAGTTTAAGTCTTGCTACTTGACAGCACTATTGTATTCCTGAGCCAGTTCTTGAACTCTCCATACTGTGGGTTCCTCATCCAAAAAATGGAGTTCATAATGTCTGCTTCTAAGGTTTTGCTTTAAGAAAATTAGGTTATGAATGTTAAGTGTTCAGTGGTACAGTGTCTGGCACATTAAATGCTTCTTACTGCATTACGAATTTGTAGTACTGAATTTGTTCATTTGTTAACGTTTTCTTGGGTGGAGAAATCTTATTTTACTAAAATCTTGCCTTAATTTATTCATAAAGAATAGAAGAGAAACTTCCTTGTGTAGCCATGTGGGATAATAAGACATGAATTACAAGGATTAAGACAGTTTAACTCTTCAGGGTCTCTCATACTAACGTCTCACTCTTCTTTGTTTCCCCTTGATTGTTTTCCTCCCCACTTTTGTTGTTGCAACCAGTTCACATGGATGCGATGGAGCCAACCTCACCGGCCGCACAAGATCAGAAATCTCCAAGCTCTGACTGGCTGGTCCGGACCTCTGCAGCAGATAAAGCCACTGAGTCAGCTACAGCTTCGTTTTTTAAAATGCCACAGGAGAAAAGTCCTGGGTGCAGCTAGAAAGCACATACCCTCCCTCCCTTCCAGAAGCTGACCAAGTGTTAAAACAAGCGTTAGACTGCCTGTAATACAGTCTTGCATATCTTAATTGACATTCCGAGTCCTCTCGCCACCAGGACCAGCTTCTCTTCACACATAGCAGCCTGCTGTCTCTTAGGCACCATGTTATGAGAATCTTTTTTTTTTTTAAATTAGTAAAGTGTTGAGGCAGCGTTTTTTTTTTTTAAAAACAACCTATGTTATATTTGTTATATTACTACTATTCTGCTACTTCCCTACAGCTTTTTGTAGAGCTATTGATTTCTGCAGGTATGTCTTTGTTGTTAAAAAAAACTACTAACTTTTGTGTAGAGCTTTTAGCATTATTTGAGGAAGTCCCAAGTTTGAAGTCAGTTACAAACAAATTCCTGCATGGCATTGTGTTTGCAGGAGAAAAGGCTTGCCAGGTCTATTAAGTCAGAGTACATTAAGAAAGATCAAGTTCTCAATTTGTGGCCTCACAAGAGACAACAACAGGATAAGCCTTGGCAGCTTCTCTCTTTCTGCAGGTAGTCTGTTGGGTCGCCAGCAGCTGCACTGCACCTTACATCTTCAGCCTTGGTGTTCTGCAGAAAAGTGACACATCTGTTCACACAGACGGGTGGGATGGAGAAGTGTTAGATATACAGCAGACTTCGTAGTCATCAGTGGTTATGTCTTATGACTTCCTGTCATAGTGAGAGCTTTTATGTCCACGTGGGACTTGATTGTTAGTGTTATAGGTCAGTCACCTACAGCAGAGCTTCATACTCTATTATAATAATGGCTCCTCGGAGCCATACTTTGGGGAGGAAAATGTCTTTCTGACATGCCTTTATAGTTGGTATGTTTATGACGATTCTGCTGTGTGTAGAGTTATATATACATTGGTGCCTGAAGTCAGATGCTACTTTGTCAAAATGAGGAATAAGTGTCTGCCTGGAACTGCTAGAGGAAGCCACACTTTCTAAAAAGTATTATCAAGAGTATCTGCCATTAAGGGGCCTACCTGACAGAAAGGCTCCTTTTTTTGTATGACT
The DNA here is from genome assembly GCA_004027205.1 of Ctenodactylus gundi. Taxonomy (NCBI): domain Eukaryota; kingdom Metazoa; phylum Chordata; class Mammalia; order Rodentia; family Ctenodactylidae; genus Ctenodactylus; species Ctenodactylus gundi. Next base: position 185,878 of record PVKB01001486.1, read on the forward strand.
TGTGTATTTTCTGAAATCCTTAGAGCTGTTTGCTAAATGCTGTCTGCTCTGGTCACATAGAAGAGGAATGCCCACCTTCGCACTTGGAATTTTTTGCTGGCTGTCGGTGCTGAGTGGAACTGCACCTATTTCTCCAATCTGCAGTTTTCCTTTTCTTCTATACAGAATGTAAATCATAATAGGTTTTATCCCCTGCCCTTTAAAAATTACAGGTCCAATCAATGGAAGCTTGAGAATTTCTTAACCAGTGCATGGGCAGGTGGGTGGCTGTGAATCTGGTTGGGAAGGGGACTTGAAGCTAAATTTACATAGTACTTTATGTAAGGCTGGGAACCTGTCAGTTGGTCATAATCAGAAATGTGGTGGAAGGAGATAAGGATGGACATCATGGATCAGAGGGGGACAGTTAGTGCTGATGCCATCTGTGCACCCAGGAGTCTCCCCCACACATCAGAGTGGGCATCCTAATAGGGTACCAAGGCTGCACTTCTCATTCCCTCTGGTTTATACTCTGAAGTGTGGAGAGTGTCATGTTTCTTGGATATAAAATAGCACTAATGTCTTGTTTTGGTGATGAAGGTACGTTATGTTATGTGCATTCTTGCCTAGTCTTCATGGTGGCCCAGGGCACATACTTCTAACATCGTTGTTTGGACTTAAGGGAGAAGTTTCTGGATATGACTTTTCTTTGTGCCAAACTCTGTGGCTCATACAGAGATTAGCTCTGTGATCATGGCCTCTTGAAGGCCTCAGTAGTTCAGCCGCAAGGATATTCCAGCATCTTTCCTTCATGACATGTTGCCTACTAGTTGTCCTCTGTCTGGAATTTAAGCTAATTTATATGTAACCTTATAAACATTTTTATGAAGTCATGCCATTTTACAGAGATGAGAATAGTTATAGAGTTGAGTGATGTGCTCAAAATCATATGACCAAGTCTGAACCAAAATCTCAGACTTTAGACTTTTCTGCCTTGGAGTATGATTTGTTGTTTGTCATTTGTAGACCTGAGGCAGCTTGAGATTCGCATTTATGAAACAGTTTGCCAGGAATTTTTACCATCTTTCTTGAGTGTGCTTTTCTATCCATATTGAGTACTTTGGGCAGGGATTACCCAAGATTGCAACTTCTACCTGTAGTGAATGGGAAGAAAATTAGTTGCCTGAGTGAACAGAATATTAACACACAGACACATTCGAGCACAAGGTTGTATATTGCTTTCTTCATCTTTAGGTGCTAAATGTGCATTTTAAAGGAATTATTAATCAACTTACTTTGCTTGCTTTTTAGCCAGTCCCAGAAGCTAATCTTAGAATCAAGTGTATTTTAAATCTGAAGCTTTAAATTTCCTTTTTTCTATAATATTATAAATTAAGAAAATAACCACATTTCAAAAAAAGACAGTTTCAAAATCAGTTTTGTACTCAGCACTGAAAAAATGGGTAGCATGGCATACTTTGAGGATAATCACTGAGCTCATATGTTCATTCTCCCTGAAAGTATTACTGAATCTGAGTCACACAGTTTTTATTTCTGGGTTCTGATTTATCCCAGCTAGTTGTATAAATTGTCTTAATCCTTTCCTTGTGTTCCGCAGTGGGCAGAAGTCAAGATACTATCCACTTGCATGAGGACCATTTATAACTTAAATTCACTTACAGGGGAACTTGAGATTATTTTTCAGATGGAGTATTTTAAAGGAAAATTTTATTTGTATCAAAACTCCTGTTACTTTTTGTAAGAATTGATAAGAGTAAATTAGCTGTTTTTATGGTACCAGGTTTGGAGAGGGCAGAGTATAATTTTTACTGAGTGGAAGTATTTGGGAAGTAAGCCACATTTAATCTTGAATTCTCTAGAAATAGGTTGCATTTACGAATTTCCGACGATGTGTTGCTTGGCTGTGAAGTGGGCCCTGAGCAAGGCACCGATCACAGCTGAATGATTCAAAGCTGAAATAGAGTTTCTTACACTGCAGCGCTATAGATGGCATAGCCGTTAACAGAAGCTCAGCACTCAGGCAGGTAATCGGAGTCATTGTGGATCCCAAATAGGCTGATCTGATTTAGCTTTGCATTTTGAAATTGGGAAAATACATACATGAGTATATGATACATTGTACATATGTATCATATACTCATGTATGTATATGTATATGTGTATTTCTTTCCATAGCCCAGGAAGTTTTGTTATCGCAAAAGCCACTTGAAATTGAAAAAGTTACAACAGCGTTGAGACAAAGGAGCTTGGCTGGCTCCTTTGCTAATGTGATGGGTTTTTCACTTTGTCTCCAGGCAGAGGTTCCTGGTGGGTGACGCATGATTCATTTCTGGTCTTTGCTTTACTTTTGCTTTATTGCTGCAGTTGTGCACCACGGCCTCCCAGCACACCTCTCAGAAGTCTGTGTGGCAATCTCAGTATTAGAAGCTGTAGTCGGCACGTGTGTCCTGTGAACTTAGCTGAGCTGAGAGTGGAGTGACTGCTCCATGCAGTTGAACTGAGGCACTGTTGAGAAGCTGTGCCATGGTCCAGGGATGGTGGGAGGGAGGGTGGAAGTGTTTTGTTATTTTCGGCTGCTTCCTTTGCTCCTGCTCTAGCTGCCAGTTGTGCCCGTCAGTATTTCCTCTCACATTCCTATTGAGCCTACAGAAGTACTGCTGCTGGCAGTAGTCATGTGTTGTAACCCATCAGAAAACTGCAACAGAAGGAAGAGGCGAGGAAAGTGGGAAGTTCCACCACCAAGCCCTTAACTCAAGTGCCCAGAGACGCCTTCTCTGTTAAGATCCTGATATGAGTATCCAGTGTCTGGAAACGATAGCATGGAAGAGAAAAAGACGAGCAGTATTGCTGAAGAGTATCGATTTATGCCCAGCACAGCTATGTCCTGAAGAAGAAATTTCCCTGTAAAGACAAATAATCACATGGCAAAGTTGCCAGATTTGGGGTCTAAAGCGTTTTCAAGTACAGTATTGAAGAATGGGGCAGATCTTGAGGATGTTTAACCAGAGGGGGCGTCCATCTTGGTGAGACAGAAATGGGAAGGCAGAGGGAAGAGAAGGGGAGGAGCGCAGAGGGGTGTTCTCAAAGGCTGGACCCTAGGCTAGCAGCAGATTCCCTGGCCACACCTGCTGAACGAGACACTTGGTGAGCTCCATTAGCTTTTAACAAGCCCCATAAGAGACTGGTGCACACTGAAGTTGGAGAACCACAGGTTTAGCACAGCTAAATGTTTTTAATGTGCTGGTTTCCCCCTAAGCTCTGAGCTGCTCTTCTGTTTTATTGCTTAAGTAAAGAGATGTTTTGTGTATCATTTGCAGAAAACTGTAATGTCTTTATTTCCCACGCACATCTCACCCCTGCAAGCGCCCGAGAGATGGAAAACATTGAGAAAAGATGATGTGGAAGAAAGTGCCATCAAGACCCTGTTTAAAAGGATGGAAATAGCTTTTTTAAGGATGGGTAAACATACTGTGGTAAATTTTTAGTCTTTGAATAATAGTCACTGTTTGCTATTGACAGTCAAAAATGCTTTAAGATACTGCCACCCGTGAGTTTACTGTAGTTGTTCATTGGAGCTTAGTTTCAAGGGAAAGTATCGTGTATTTTCCAGCATGAGATGATGGCTCATAGAAATACAAAAATGGAGGAAGAAGCTATTTTGGGTACATAGTAGATATGTAAGAAACAACTGTTGGGTTTTGGTAATCGTCTAGGATTGACCCTTAGTACTTCAGAGGTCATGAAAATGTAACCACAATCCTATGTAGACTTTATTGTGTTTGTTTTACATGTCAGATAGTTGAAAGTACAGAGTTGAGAACCAAGAGCAATACGCTGTTTTTTTGGTTTAACTCAGGGATTCAACATTTTAGAATATGATATCCTCATCTTAAAGCTTTGAAAAGAAACGACCATTTTTCTTTGTATTTTCTTTGTAGTAATTAGGCTGGGCCCGAGCTATTGCTAACACCCGTGACCAAGTTCTCTAGAACATACTTGAGAGTACGTGCAGCCAAGGACTGTTTGCAGAGGAATAGGAGGTATTAACCAGCATTGTTTGCTTAAATGCGTGTGCATAAGCTGCCTAGCTCTCACTGTAATTGCTGTGGTCCTTTTAAGCCCCGTGCAGCTTTTCTTTTGTGTGTGGGTAGTGATGGTGGCGTACTGGGGATTGAACCTGTGGCTTTCACAAGGAGCTACATCTGTAGCCATTTTTACTTTGTGTTTTGAGACAAGTTGCCAGGTTGCTCAGGCTGGGCTGGAACTTGCGATCCTCCTACCTCAGCTTCCCAGAGTAGAGGAATTATAGGCATATGACACAATGCTAGTTTTCATGGTGAAAAATGCCAGTAGTTGATATTATCAAACCCTTAAAGCCATAGTGGGGTTGGGGTGTAGCCTAGTGGTTAAGGCACTTGCTAATCATGTACAAGGCCCTGGGTTTGATTCCCAGCACCACATGAAAAAAAAAAAAATAAGCATGTATGGCAGCACACACCTGTAATCTCAGCACTTAGCAGACTGGTAAGAGGATTGCTTTGAGTTCAAGGCCAGCCTTGACTTACACAATGAGTTCAGGACCAGCCTGGACTACAGACCGAGAACCTGTCTCGAAAAAAAAGTTAAAAAAAAAAAAAACCAAACCAGGTAAATTAACTTTCTCTACAGGTTCAGACCCTTGCAGACTTGTCACGCAATATTTTGAGACTCAGCACTACCTAACAGCTTGAAAAATTGGTGCATTTACTTGTTGCATATTGATCATTTTTACTTCCCATCCTCATTCCCACCCCAACCCCCACACCTTCCCTTTTCCTCTCTAATAAAAGAAAATATTGGAGAATTTTAAAAGGTCAAGGGAGCTTTAAGTTGTAATTAGCTCATTTCACTCTATATAGATTTTACATTTTGTTTCCCCAGTAGACAATGAAGAAAAAAAAATAAAGAGCAAACCGATGCCACCTCAAAAATCATGGGGACTTTTTCCCTTATGATACTGAGGATTGAGCTCCATGCCTAAGCTAGACTCAAACTAGTGATCTTCCTATTTTAGCTTCCTAGAATACTGAGATTACAGCTCTGCACCTCCAGGTCCAGCTCACGGTGACTGTTTTTGTTTGTTTGAGGGTGTCACTCTATAGCCCAGGCTGGCCTCAAACACGGGTTACATACAGTGTGTGCATGGGTCACCTTGTCTCGTTTATGTGGTGCTGGGGAATCAAACCCAAGGCCTTATGACTGCTAGTTAAGCACTCTGTGTGTTACTTCTCCAGCTCCCTCACGGTGATTATTTGAATTACTCAGTATGTATCTTAGTTAACCTGTGCCTTAGATCCTTTTTCATCACTATGACTCAATACCTGACATCCGCAAGGAGTGGAAAAATTTATTTTAGCTCACAGTTTTCAGAAGGTCACAATTCATTCATGGGCAGGCAGCAACAGTGGAAGCACATGGCAGAAGCGGAGGTGGAGACAGCTCCTCATGGCATTGTAAACAGGAAGCCAAGTCAAGTCCCTGAAAGAAGGAAGGAAGCAAGCAAACAGCATGTATCCTTCCAGGTCCCTTCCCAGTGATCCACCCCTTCTGGTTCTAGCCTCAGTACTCTGCCCTTTCCAGGTTTACATCCCTACTGCACTCCTGTAATTCAGCCTAAATGCCTGTAATCCAGTCCACACACCTGCAGTCTAAAATTGCCATACATCTGTCTTCCACCACATACCAGTAATGCACCACATGCTCATAATCCACCCCTGCAGACCAGTCTGCAATCTCCCAGCGGCACATGGTTCCATAGATGATCCATACCATCCAAATACATGAGACTTGGGGACATTCTAGATCCAAACCACAGTGATCAGCAGCATTTGCATACCGGCCATCGAAAAGCCTTGCTGCCCTCATCTCAGCCTCAGCAGTTAATCCACTGCCTCCCACCAGGCAGAGCACCAGGTGGGACTCCCATTTGTACCTCACCTATGCTCATCCCTTGTCTCACAAGAGCCTGTGCTGTCTCTCTAGATAAGTGCCTTGCTGGGTCTAGCTACAGCTTCTCAGTCTTACATTTTGATGTGGTCAGAGGCCCTCTTCAGACAGTGAGAGCCTTAACTCTTAGAACCTCTGCCTGTCACTGAAGTATACTGCTGTTACATGCACTGCATCCATGAATTCTGCAGTCAGGTCAAGTTGTGTTTAGCTCTGGCTGCACATCAAGATCACCTGGGATGCTTAAAAAAAAAATCCTGATTCTCCAACTGGAGCACAGACAGATTACATCAGAATGGGGAGGAGGGGGAGAGGCTTCAGCCTAACTGCAGCAGGGACTGAGAACCAGTCTGACAAAACCTAAGCACAGTCCTCACCTAAGCACAGTCCTCACCACCATTAAAATGGTGTTTGGCTGTGTTACACAGTGACTTCTAGCAGCCACAAGTCAGCCCTAAGGGTCCTCTTCCATACTAGCGTTTATGACCACTAATGTTAGCAATAAAAACGGCAGGGAAAGAGAAATGGGAGCATTTCCAACAAGGAAGTGGTTTGCCTTTTCTCCATTTGCAATGGTGGACAGATGGCTTGGTAGGTTGGCCTGGCACAGACTAGATACCTACCTATCTCTATCTTTGCTTGTTTTCCTTTAATACCTGTATGCTAATGAATTAAAGCAGACACTTAAGAGTGAACCGCTTACATTAATAGTTGCTATTAGCCCAGGAAAGCATGTCAGAGGTCTCAGCAGCTACTGTTGTCTCCCTAGTTCCTCCAGCCCACGGAGGAGGAGGAGCTGTTTAGAGTGGAATTATGGGTGGGCTGCCTTGCTTACTAGTGGGTGGAGCTGCCATTCATGAAAAGCTGGGATTTGACTATGGCCCTTCTGTTTTCTTCCCAAGGTCCTGGACTGGCAAGGATGCCTGACCTCACTTCTACATAAAAAGAATCCCCTGCCTTCCTCATATCAAATGTTCTTTTCAAGTTTTTTTTTTTTTTCATACTGTGGGTAAGAGTTTGAGTTCAGTAGTGAGACAAAGCCACTTCGTCACTCCTCTTAGGTCTTAGACTTTATACGGGTCCCGCTTTATCAGAGAATGTTTTATTAAAAGAGTTTTAGGGCCTATAGACCTTGATTTGCACTTCATTGCCACCAGTGTGTCCTGCCCTGGATCTGGATGTGTAGGGGCTCCACTCAGAAGGAGCCCTATGTGCTCCTGCCTTCTTTAAATCCTAGTTTCTAATTCAAAATCCAGGGGAGATAGATCTCATTAGTAGTTGAGTCTTAGGTATAGGGAGTGATGATAAGGTTTTCTGGAATGTTTGATTTCTTTGGGGGATGGAAGAATTCCTCAAATACAGAAAGGTTCTTCCAAGGCTGGATAGTTGATAAGATCAGCTGGAGCCATTACCCTAGTCACCAAACAGTTTACTGACACCAGGTTGTGACTTCCTTTCAGTTCCCTTTGTAACCACTAAGCCCTATTATTAGAGAGATTACAATTCCTAGTAATAATGGTGATGAGTGTTTACCAAATGATTATTGTGTACCATCTCTAAATAGCATCTTACTCTTCCTTAACAACTCTAAGATCACTACTTTGGTCTCCCTTTTTAAAGACATGCAACATAGTCACTGTTTAACTTGCTCAACATTACCTAATTACTCAGTGTCCACCAGATTCAAACTCAAGTCTGTTGGGTGATGGGTTAACTGATTACAATTAGTACCTCTGCTCCCACTTTTCACAATGTAAATGAACCGTGTGTCTCTGAGCTCAAGGCCAGGTGTCTGGTGAGACCCCTTTAACTAGTAGCCGAATGAGCTCATTCCCTCTGTGTGCCTACATTATCAAAAGAAAAGTCATTTCTGTGGCATCCTCATAGCAATGCATTTTGTTTTTGAAATTGACCAGAACAAAGTAAAAGTCAGCATAGTCTACCAAACCTGTGGTGGCAGTAAAAGACAATATCCTTTGTTCCCAAGGCACAGCGGCCTCTTCAACCAGTAGGTTGTGTTTATTTGAGTTGTTACTCGTAATGTAAAGTACTGTTTAGAATATCTTGCTCAAGATCCCATTTACTGCCAGCTAGCAAAAGCTGTCTCAACAGTCTGAGCTTTTAGAAATGCCCTTATTCAGTGATATGAGTAGTTCACATCTTATGCCTAGCTGTGCTAGGAGAGGGAGAATATTACTGCTGTCTTGAAGTTCAGTCTTCTAAGGAAGAGGCAAAGAAAACAAGTATTACCATATGGAGTGATAACTGTAGGATAAGAGTAGCAGAACATTTAGGCAGTGATGAGGGGGTACTTAAACTGAATAGAAGGAGGAGTCAAAAAACACTGATTCGAGCTCCATAGGATGAGCATGAGGCAAGAGGTTGAAGCCTCCAAGGATAAGGAGCATGGTTTGATGGCAGCACCACAGACATAGGCATATAGAGGAGCAGGGGAAGGCATAGGAGACTGAAAGTGAAGGGCGCTGTGTGCACTGGCTCTGTTATTGATTTGGAGAACTGTTGTGGAATTCCTCTGCTGAGCTCACGTGGAATCATGGGAACTTCCCTCCACATGGCCCATGTGTAAATAGCAGGAACAAGCTCATTTGCATCCCCTTGATGGACTTCTCTGGGAGGAATAACCAGGGAGCTACTTACATGCTTTAGAATAGCTGAGGCTGAATTGGAAGTAGTGGTTTATCCTGTGGCTGCCCATGTTCCAGCATGGTACCAGCCTGGTGTCATATCCCTTGAACCACTTGCTTATTTTGGTAGAATTTAATGTAGAGGCAGAGCTGTTACTACCAACTACTAGTTAAGAATTATGAGCTTTGTTTCTCAATAGTGACAATAAATTTGTATTGATCTGTTCATACCTTTTAGACCGGACACTTAATGATCTTTGACATCTTAAGCCTGCAGAAAGTACTCAGAAGGTAAGACAAGTCCAGCTGGCTCACAATAGTAAGTTCTGATCTTGTGATTTTGGTCTCATTAATACCATACTATAAAGTTGGCTAAGCCTTTCAAAACTGTGGAAAAGTGGAATAATTCTGTGGTTTTGGCCAACATTTTTCCTGAATATCTTTTCACTTGCCAGCATTTAAATTTAGGCATTTTTCAAAAAAAATGGGAAAGTTTCATTATTAAAATATTATGGTAGGAAGACAAGTAAATGTATTAATTCATCATTTCTTATAGTAGGGAATTAAGGTATATTGAAAGAGAAGTTAGGGGAGTTATATGAAAAGTATAGAGATAATCTAGAGAGATTCAGAGTGCTAATTATGAGGAAAAGGCATATCTATATGCAAAAGCCAAACCACAAAAGTGATTTTAAAACTATAGATTAAGGCCAAACATATCTTGTTATCTTAATAAAATTAAAATATAAAACACTGATTCCATGATCAAGAATCAGAATGATTCAGAAAAGTTGAGCAAGGTAAACAAATCAAAGCTAATGCAGATTGTAGACTTAATATGAGGCAATGTTAAACTAAAGGGGAAAAAAAAGAAGAGGACCTTATGTAGTACTAACGGATGTATCTTGCAATGAAGGTATAACAGTTAACAGATACCAGCACACAAATAACAGAATAGCTACTTACACGTTAATAGACTATGAAAACACAGAAAGAAAGAAACAATGTTAGTTGGAAATTATAATGCAACTATCAGTTCATGATCAAGTACATAACCTGGGAAGATTTAAGAAAATGTAGACTCACCTTAAAAATACTGACTACCCCTTATTTTCAAGTATTCATGAAACATTCCTCTCCCTGGCTAAATTTAAAGCACATAGAGAACATATATAAATTCCAGAAAGGAGAAATAGTACAGATAGCATTTACTGATAAAAATGCAACCAAGTGGGGCCAGAGAACAATGCCCTTTGCACTCTAACATATTTTTAAGCTCAGTTATTCTTGGGTTGCATAAGAAATATAAAGCATAAAAAAGCATTACTTTATACTTAAAAATAGACCTGTTTCTATGAGATTCAAATATTGCAGTGCCCAGAGGAAAATTCATAGCCCTAAAATTTGTGTATTGAAAAATAGAAAAATATAAATGCCGGATATACAACTTAAGATGTTGGGAAAAGACAGCAAAATGAATTTTTGAAAAGTTGACAAGAAGAGAGATAAGAGAATTAGAAAAACATGGGAAAATAGGTTTATTAAGAGCTGATTATTTTCAGTATGTGGTAAAATATACATTTTAGCTAACATAATGACAAGGCAGATAAAGTAAGAAAATTACCAAGTACTGAATAGGAGTCATAAAATATACTTTTATCAACTCTATTCAAATAATTTAAACCTTGGGCTAATGGAAACTATTTTTTAGGAAAGTCTAACTTGCTAAAATGACTTCCTAGAAAAATAAGTGTCACTTCAATTAGCATGACAGACTACCTCAGCTCTCCCAACAACAATAACAACAACAAAAATACATTTGGAAGATTAAAAAACTCTTGTATTAATTTTTATTATAATTTCTTTTGCAGGAAATATAATATATTGTAAAGTCCCACATCTTACAAAATCCAAGCAGAGTTCATTCACCAGAATTAAGATGAGGACAGTTTAGGGAGTAAGAATAACCTGATCCTTCCTTCCAGTGTTGTGGTGCACTTTAGTGTGACATGGACCCTCTTCTCCACATTCTCTGAAACTTATAATCCAAGCCTTAAAAAAAAGAAAAAAAAAACTAAACTTACAGAAAAGCTGCAAAAGAAGGGAAAAAAGTTTCCATGTGTCCTTTTCCCTAATTTTAACTTAGTGTATAATTATCAAAAGCAGGAAATTAACATTAACACAATTCTATTAGTTAGATGACGTTATTAGAATTTTAACCCATTTTTCCAAACTCCAGTGTTCTTTTTCTAGTTTCAGTATCCAGTCAAGAATTTATATATACTTATGTCTTTCTGGGCTTCATATTGTATTGCACTGATATCATTGTCTGCTTGTGCCCAGGACCACACTGTTTGAATTATAGAAACTTAATAGCATGTTCTAATGATGAATGGGACTTATTTGCCTCTTGTATTTTTTTTTCAGTATATTCCTGGCTATTTTTACATATTTACTTTTCCATGTGATCTTTAGTATCAACTTGTCTAACTCCACTAAAAAAGGTCTTGGTAAGCTAAGTGTGGTGGTGCATGCCTGTAATCTCAGCACTTGGGAGGCTGAAGCAGCAGAATTGCCATGGGTTTGAGGCTAGCATACATAGTGAGTTCAGGAGAAGCCCAGACTAAAGAGCAAGACCCTGTCTTGGAATTAATTAGTTAATTAAAATTTATTGATATTTTGTTGATATTATATTCTATTTATTAATTTTAAAATACTAACTAATTTAAGAGGAGAACTGATAGCTTTACAATGTGGAGTTGTCTTATCTAAGAATAGGGGATGAATTTCCCCTTATTCAGATCTATTTTAGTGCCTTTCTGAGGTGTTTTACATTTTTTTTGTATAGGGTTTATATGTTTCTGGTTATATTTACTCATGTTTCTCAGCATTAAACCTTTTTGTTGCTAGTAAGTGAGGCTTTCCCTGTCATTATATCCTCTGCCTAGATGTTATTCTATATAAAAAGGGCATTAATTTCTGAATGCTAATTTTAGATCCTGGTATTTTTTAAGGTTAGTTTTGTCAACCATTCTCCCAAGGATAGGTAGAGGATAGGTGGGTGTGTGCACCAGTACTGGTCTATGGCCTAGGAAGGACCAGGCCCCTGGGACAGATGAGCTGCCCACAGGAGATGAGTGGATAGCGAAGCTCCGCCTCTTGTCAGCATGCCCCTATTAGATTCTAAAGCTGTTGCTGATCTGACAGGAGGAGGCACTTGGCTCCCTGTTCCCCTCCTGCTGCTGCTCACCATTTCAAAGCCCTCTAGTAACCTACTGTGTAACAAGTACCCCTCCCGACTTTGTCCTTGGGAGAATGGTCTTCAGCCTGGTCCCTGGTATCCAAAAGGATGGGGATCACTGATCCACAGACATTTATATTTATAAGTGCACAGTGGAATAAAAAGAAGCAAAGGAATCTTATGAAGATAAAAAATGATGAAACTTAATCCTAGGCAGGCCAGTGAGATGGAAGCCATCTTTCGCCTGAAGGTGTGCACTCATGCCAGTTATCTGAGCCGTCATGGCTGGGACGGGCACAGGAGGTCAGGCAGGGCCTGTTTGCAATGAGGCATTTAATGTGAGATCACCCACAAAGGATAGAGCCTCAAAGTGCTACACTCAGTGTGAGGGTGATGCTAAACCACTAAGCAGAAAGTACACAAAGGAAACTTAACCTTTCTTGATCTTGGCACTGGTAGATGTGTTTTTGTTTTATTTTGTTCACCTGGAAATGTTTAATAAGTTGTTCTTAAGAAGGTTTATGGTTCAAATATATACTATTTGGTACGACCTGCTGCAAGTAGGGATATAATTTACAGTGGACCCTGGTCAGTAGTAATTCCATACAACTACAGAGGCAGCTACAGCGTCTTTTTGGAATCCAGGCATCAGAGAATTACTGCTAATATAGAATGGAAGTAACTTTTTTGGTTACCAAACCAAAAAAGAAAACTATAGCTATGGCAGAGTTTAAAAGATTAATTAGATGATGCTATAAGTAACTTTAGCCAGTACAATTGAAAGTTAGACAAAAGGAAAACATTACCGGAAAAAAAATTGACCAAAATTCAATCAAGAGAAATAAAAAGCTTGATTATTCCTGTAATGAAGGACATCTAATCAGTAGTTTAAAATCCAGGACTGTATTTGTAGAAACACTTTATGTGATACCCCAAAATACCATAAGTTCTTTCTCTAGAGCTAGGGATGTTAGTGATACTGTTTATTTGGAAGTAACAAGACTTAACCCAACAAAACCCTTAAATGCCTTGAAGGAGGAGGTCTTGTTTTATTCCATATTAAAACATAAAACATCTGACTCTGTACGTATGCTGCAGGTGTGTCATGAACAGAGCAATGAAGTGAAAGAGATAATTAAGAAATAGGCCCGATTGCATATGAAAATTCACAATGCAATAAACATGGTGACCTACATCAATGAGGGAAAAGATGGACTGTAAGAATGAACCATGCTTGGACGACTGGATATTGTTCTATAAATATAGGGAGATATATAAGCCAGATAGGAAGTCAGATCTGTTTCTCACACCGGATTCCAGGATAATTTTTAAATTGATCAGAGATTTAAATGTACAACTTTGAACACACAAATATTGGGAAGTGGAAGGATGAATTTCTCTGTGACAAGAGCCTGCAAGCTATGATCTGTGGGCAGATCTGTCGCAAGTCCAATTTTGGGGCTGCTGTGACCTGAGAATAGTTCTTGCCCTTTAAAGGACTTAATAGTAATGAAAAAGAAAAAGATAAAAAGAAAGGCAGCATGAGAGAGAACTATATGGTTGTAGACTCTAGTTATTGTTTGATGTGTCTGTGTGCTTGCACATGTGTGTTAGTGCTTGCTCTATGATGGGGTGGGCGAGCTTTTCGAGCTGTGTTAGTCAACTATTGCACAGTGCCATCAGCCAAGCAGCTCTGATCCAGTGTTTTATTCTCCTTGGATAGTAATAAAACATGCTCCACCTCTCTGGTAGAAAGAATTGTAAATTCATATGGCAAAGGGACAGAGAAAAGTGTTAGGACCAGTAAAGCAATCTTGGACACAACTACTGTAAAGCCTAGATGCAATCAGAGATATGCATGACTTCTTAATTAAAAAGAAAAATAATCTAACAACTTCTGCATGCAAATATACTGTAAGACTAAATTAAAAATGATAACTGGGAAACACGATTGCAACTTACATCACAGATTAAAGGCTGAGATCCCTAATTTGTAAAGATTTTCTAAAAATAGAAAAAAACTACAGAAAAATGGAGAAGAGATAAGCATAGACCATTCACAAAGAATACAAATGTCTGCTAAACATGTGAAAAGATGCTTAACTTTCCATGTAGTTAGTTGCTTTTCACAACAACCTATCGAGGGAATATTATCGTCATCATTTTAAAAGATAAGGAAACTGACTAATCTAGAGATATTGTGCCCAAATGCAAGTAAGTAATAAATAGCGATGCTAGGATTTGAACCCAGTCAGATGTCTCTAGATAAAAGAGTAATTCACCATGACTAAGTGAGGCTTATTTCAGGAATGCAAGGATCATTTAATATTAGGAATAGCTGGGTGTTTCCTTAATATGATAAAATATATTTATCTCAATCCAAAGTCAGTGTCGTGTTTAATTGAGAGTACCAGAAGCAATTTCATTAAAGCCATGAACAAGACAAAGATATCTGCTAATCATCACTATTATTTAAACGTGTTCTGCAGGACTTAAGACAAAACAGTTAGACAAGAGAAGGAAATTAAAGATATAGACATTAGAAGGGAAGAGAGGATAAAATTATAGTTTTCATATGATATGATTGTATTAGTTACCTAGAAACTAAAGAGGACTAACTAAAAACAAATAATTTAATAAATTAGCATGAAATCAATGAACTCTGTTTACACAATGTATAATTTTATGATATTCAGGAAGAAAATATTCTTTTTTACAATAACATCAGAAAACATGAAAAAGCTGGGTTTGGTGATGCAGACCTGTAATCCCCAGTGCTTTGGGAGGCTGAAGTGGGAAATTTAAGCTTGAGCCCATCCTAGTAAACAGCAATTTAGAGAGAACCTTTTCCAATAAACAATAAAAAGGAGTGGCGATGTAGCTCAGACTGAAGACTCAGTGTTCAATCCCCAGGACCACAATAATTAGGAAAAAGGTTATATTATTGTAGAAAACTTTAATAATAATAAGGTACACATAACAAGACCTAAACAAATAGTGACAGCGTGCCTTGTTCTTACAAGAAATGATCAGTGTCATAAAAGTATTGGTTCTCCTTAATCCCCAAATTTAACATGTTCTGCAATAAGTATACCAAAAGAATTTTTAAAAAGGCTTCACTTAAGCTGATTTTCAAGTTCATATGGAAAAATAAATAAGATCAATAGGGACAGTGATGGAAACTAGTTCTACTAAACATTAAACTGTATACATCTACAACCGTTAACACAGTGTGGTAATAACTTTGAACAATCAGCTGGGTATAAAAGTTCTAAACAGATCTAAATATGTATGGGAGTTGAGGCTGTGTTACGGGTGGATTTTCCACCAGTGGGGAAAGATTATTTAGTAAATTGGATAGGGGTTATACTGTATGGTGTTCTGGAAAAGACAGTGTAAGGCCTTTCCAAATCTGATCAAAATCCAGAAGCCATCAAAGAAAAAGTTGGTAGATTAGATTTCACAAAGCTGAAGTTTTCTTCATAACAGTAGTACCACAAGAAAACAAAAACCTGGACATGATAAATAAAATTGACTCAGACATATGAAAATGCTTAACAATAGCCTATCAAAATAAAATTTTATGATATACTATAACAGCAAGCCTGCAGTTAAATAAGCAATTTCAAATATAAAGTGATAGCATGTTTTGGGTACCAAATTGTGAAGCTACATCTTGTTTGTTTTGAGACAGGGTCTTGCTTTGTAGTTTGGTCTGGTCCTGAACTCACTGTATAGCCCAGGCTGTTCTCCGGCATGCCTGCCTCAGTTTCCGTGGTTTATCTTGTAACCCAGCAATCGTTTTTCCATAGATACACTCAAAGCTACACATGCAAAATGACTTTTGAGTGTGACTAATCACTAAAATTCACTAGAGACTAATCAGATTCAGGGGAGGGGATTTCCAATCTTTCACCTCCAGAAGGAGGAGATGACCTGGGGGGGGGGGTCCTCTTAAAGAGGCTTGCATATTAATGGATAAAGATTTGAAAAACCTGAATCTATTGCTTCTGAGAGATATGCTTTACGTACAAAGAAAGACTAAAAGCAGAAGGATGAGAAGAGATAAACTAAGCAAAGACTATCCTGAATAAGGCCAAAATAGCTAATGTATATCTTCTGTGGTAAATATAAGTCAAGAAGCATTATTAGGTGCTGAAGGAATAGCTCAGTGGTTAAAAGTGCTTGCCTAGTAAGCGCTGCCCAGCAGCGTATAAACTGGGCATGGTGCATGCCTGTAATCCTAGCACTTGGGTGGCTGAGGGAGGAGGATTGATGTGAATGAGGCCAGGCTGGGCTACCTAGTGAGCTCAGAACCAACCTGGACCACAGAGTGAGACCCTGTCTCAAAAAAAAAAAAAAAAAAACATTATTAAAAACCCAAAGGAAAGGTGCAGGTTGTACATGCCTGTAATCCCAGAACTTGGGAGGCTGATGCAGGAGGATTGCTGTATGTTCAAGTCAACCTGGGCTACATAGTGAGTTCAGGATCAGCCTGGACTACAGACTGAGACCTGTCTCAAAAATAATATAATATAAAATAAATAAATAAAAGACCAGGAGGACATTTCAAAAAAATTAAACCTAACAGGAAGAGAGAGTTTATTTTGAGATACATGGAGCTTCAAAATAATGGGAAAAAATTACTAAATGATAAGTACCTTACAGTGTAATCCTCATTAACAATATAGAAGATTATGATAAAAGGAATAATTTAACAAAATTTGTGTATAGAATACTACAGGTGACAATGTTGAAATATGAAATCTTTCTAAATACACTATGAGATGCTACTGAAATCTCCCATGTGCTGGTCCTTAAAGGAAGAGTCTCAACAAATTTCCAAGAGTAAAATAATTTAAAATATGTTCCCTGACCAAAATGGAGCTATGAGATAAATCAGTTTTTAAAAAAGAATTGGGAAATCCTCACATTTTAAAATTATACCTCTAAATATCTGATGGTCAAAAAGAACTTAGAATGTATGTTAGCATTTTGAATTAGGGACAAATTTTAAAATGACTTATCAAAACTTGAAAAATAAAAAAGGCTAAAAAGTTAGTCTAAGTATACATTAATGAAAAAGTAGTAGAAAAAGATTAGCAACAAACTCAAGAATTAGATCTTTGAGAAGACTAATAAAATTGACAAACCTCTGACAAGTTTGTTACAAAGAAACGGAAGGAAGGAAGGAAGGAAGGAGGTAAGGAAGGAAAATCTAGTGAAAATTAGAATTGAGTAATAAGAAATGAGATGCACTGAAAAATTACTACCTGTAAAAATACTAGTAGAGTTATTATCCATATTGGATAGCATATCAGTATATTTTTCATTACGGCTAACTATAAAGAAAAGGTTTGTCTTGGCTCACAGTTCTGTAGGTACCAAGTCCAGGGACCGCATCTCATGATATCCTTGCAGGAAGAGGTAGCACAGGGCATCATTTGGTAAGACAGGGAGAGAGAAGAGGTAGAGTGAGAGTGTTTTGTGGTCTCTTGTCTTACAAAGCCACCAGTATTCAATCCTGGGGTCCCCCCCCCATAATGACATTATCTAATCCTAGGTCTCTCAGTGACCTCACCCCAAACATCATAGTTGAATTAAGCTTACACCCTCTTATCATCTCACAATGGAGGATTAAATTTCAACATGTTCACCCCTGGGAGACACAGTCAAAACATATCCAAACTGTAGCAGGTTCACATATCTTGCATAGAACACGCATTGCTTAGTTCCACCCACAAGCAGTTGGACAACACACATGGCTCCTCTGTTCCAGTGTGCCCCAGGGGAGCCCTCCACAGAGTCTAAGATTTGAAAGCCCCTTGTAGGTCCTCTGTCCAACCTTTCCCAGGAACAGAATTCAGGCCGTGATTCTTGGCCCCTGGGAGCAAGGGGAGTGAGAAAACCATCACTTTCTCTTCTTTCAGAACAAGTCTTGTAGGAAGGGGAAACCGCAGCAGCCAATCCTGGAGGTTTCCAGAAGCAAGCTCAGTGTCTGTGCTGGCGTGCTGCAGCCCTGACGAGGTTAAATGCTACTGGGAAGCTCTGTTGGAGCTAAAGAGTGAGTACAGTTTAGATACCTGGACACTTCTGCGTTGCATCCCCACTTAAAACAATCTTCAGGTAGTGTTGCTTCCTCTTCACCCTGAGACCCCAGAAGGAATCACACTTCCCCTTTCTGTCACATCCAGGATTCTCAAGAGTTTTGTTTTGAATGTTGAGTTCCTTTTGGGGACGGAGGAACACAAACACTTTGGGTGTTTGATGTGTATATGTGTGCGATGTGTGTGAGTGTGTGCGGTGTGTATACAAAGAAAGGGGTTGCTTCTTTCCTCTCACCTCCCTGCATGACAAGTCTTTGCCTCTTGCTCTGAACTTGTAACTGTCAGTATTGTGCCAGGGGGCATGCAGTTTCTAGGCTGTCGGTTTTCCAAGGTCATCCTTTGAGAGGAACTGACTGCTGGATGCATGTGTAATAAGTCAGGCGGGGCTCCTTCGGCTCACTCAGAGGCTCTTCCCCTCTGATCCCAAGCTGCAGGGAGTCTGAGTGTAGCCTGTAGACTGTTTAGCCGCTCTAAAATCCTAAAAAGAAATTCCTAAAAGAAAATGAAAGCTAGTATAGTTTCTGGCACCCATTTCTTCTGCCCCTTTCCTCTTGGTCCCTTGGCGAGCGTGAAAGGTTCTAACAATGCCTGGTAGAATTGGGAGAGACAGAAGCAGAGGCCTGTGGGTTGGAACGTGGGGAAAGAGGTTATCCTAGGATGAAATACCAAACCATATCCCATTGATTTTCCCTCTAGGGGGCCCGGATATCACATCCTTCCATTTCCCTCCAGTCCCTGCCTGCCATCGACAGGAAAGCATTAACAGGGAATAATCAATGATACTCTGTCCTGAAAATAAAAGGCTTGTCATGTCTCTCCATTTGGTGGAATGGATGTGGGACCAGGGGTCATGTGGCTGCTTCCATCTGTCTCCCATCAGAGGCACTGACTCAGACATGCTTTCCACCCTGAAGCCCTTGGCCAAGTGACCGTGAGCTCTCCATGGGCATCCAGAAAAGCAAGACTTCAGTTTCTTTGAACTCTTGTGTCAGGAGCTTGGCTAGCTATCAAACATGGCAGCTCGGAGTGGCATTAGTGAATTTTGATTTCTGAGTTTTCAGTGTGGATTGATGTTCCACACTGAAAACATGCCGGGTGCTGTGCATGTGCTTAAAACTAGGCTGTGCACTCAGTGCTTCATTGCAGGGTTGCAGAAATGCAGAAGTACAGAAGTGACGGGGATGTAAGCCTGCGGTCCAGGCCCATCCACATCTGGTGTGTAAACTCACTGATGTACCACTATTGCCTCCTGTTGTTGCTTCTCCCTTAGCAGAAAGCTGAACTATTATGGAGTTGCCCAGTGGCTACTTGGCCAAAGGCTGCTTCTGGGGTGCCTGGCTATCGCTTACAGTAACTTCATCGAGTGTCCCCACCTCTTTTACTTAGACCCAGTTCTTACTTGGTTCACAATCCTGTGAAGTCTCTGATGTAGGTATCATATCTGGTCATTCATCAGAAACTCTCATTTGGAAACATGCCAAGGGCTTTTTGGTAGCTCCTCTGCTCCTGTCTGACACCTCACCCTTCAGCCTGGGGGTACGTGGGCAGCATCGCTCCTACTTTTCCTGTGTGACACACATAGCTGAAGGCCCACCTAGCTGGATTTAGAAGATATTCTTTGGACTTGTTTTGAGATATGTCCAGTGTGAAATCTCTTCACATGTCGATACCTGCTCCAACCGAACCCATACTCTTCTATCTCATACCTGCATGGTTTGGTTTTATTTGGACCTGCACGAAGAACCATACAACTATTGCAATTACAATTTATCTTGTAGATTAGTTTGTTGATCCATCTTTTGGATCTCTATGAATCAGGCTCTGCCCTTCAAAACGTTTACTGTTATTTTCAGTGTTGCTTAATCTGCAAATGTTGCAAGTGTTTCTTTTCCATCTTGGTCTCCATCACTGGCAGAAATGAGAGGGTGGGATGCAGGAGACCCTGAGGGCAGTTGTACAGCTGAAGAGAGTGCAGGGCTGTAGAGATGCTGAGCCAATGGCTAACTTGCATTTTTCTCCTTGTTATAGGGCACAGCCCACCTCTCTGTGTTACTACTCAGCAGAGAGCAGGGGTCACATTCTGCCACAGGCAGACAGACCCAAAAGGCAGAGGCCAGAGGGCCGGGCAGAGAGTGTCCTATTGCTTCTCAGCACGCACCAGTTAGAGAATGTATCGCATCCACCATCTTATCCATGATAGTAACATCTTAAAATTACTTCCTCCCTTATTCCCTCCTTTACTCCTACCTTGATTGTTTCTTGGGGGAAGGAGTACTTTCCTCACTTCAGTCCCCTCCCACATTAACATGGGCCCTAGAAGTAGGGGTTCTTTCAGCTCCCTTGTCTGAGCTCCTACAGAGATGTCTGTAAGCTGGTACATTCATGTTATTTTCCATCACTATCCTGATTTTCCTCTGGAGAGGAGATTCTGCCATCTTCCATTCTTGCGTCATGAACTTTCAATGAAATCTCCTCTTTTGTCAATGTAGGAAGAGGGCAATATTATTAAAGGCCAGTGTTTTAATAACTTTATTGTTACTGAGACAAAAATACTAGACACCCATGACTTAAGGGAGGAAAGGTTTGCTTTAGCTCATGGTTTTGGAAGGTCTCAATCCATTCATGGGCTGCTGGCAGTGGCATAGGGCTTGACTGGAGAGAAGGTATTGTTATGAATCAGGGCCTGGGAGAAGCCAGGGCAGGAGCATATCCTTCTAGGCCACACCCTCAGTAATCCATCCCTCCCACCAGGCCCCTCCTCCTAAGGGTGCGATAGATAATCCACAGCATCCTAATACATGAGGTGTTTGGAGGGTGTTCCAGGTCAAAACCATAGTACTAAGTGTCCCTGTTTCTTCATGGAGACATCTTGGTTCTGGGCTATGCGTTCCAGCTAGACAGGCCCAACTAGGTCCTTCTTCTGGCCAAATGAGTCCTGCTATTCTTGCCCTGTCCAATATCAAGTATGTGAGTTCTGTAATATTTTTACTCAGGAAAATCCTCTGTTTCCCATAAATGTGTGAGAGTTGTAGTCCATTACTTACAGCAGAATAACTCCAAGCACAATGAAGCGCAGGTTTTGATAGTAACCAGGCTCTGAACCCAGCCTACCTCAACTTAGTGCCTAGCTCACAACCTTGCAGATTTCCTGGTTGGCACCTCTAGCTTCCGCTGTCTGTGAAAGGGCAGCCAGCCTCATGCCTGACAGGGAAAGGGATGAGGAAAGCATTTGGAGAAATACAGATACATCACATCCAAATGCCTAATCATTATGGTACATGTACCAACCTTCTGTTATGTGTGTGTGTTTTATAAATGAGCCTTGCATGGTCCCAGGGATCGCCATTTTGTTTCCTAGGTGCTCAGAAATTATTTAGAACCTGAGACTTTTGTTTGGGAGTCAGTAAACTCTGAAGTTTGCAGAATGAATCATCAGGGGGAATGGGGGCAACCTCAGCTTCCTCCACCAGAAGATGGAAAGCATATTTATATTCCTCCCACTGAGCATAGTGCATGAGGCACTAGTATGGTAATATTTATATATTTTCATTCTATGTAACTTGTCTATTGGAAGAATTAACAAGAATTTGTGTGAAAATACTTAGTGTAATATGATGCATCATTTCCGGGTTGTGTGTCTTTTGTTGTTATAGAAGAACCAACCCTCATTTTCCACAATCTGTTGTTCTCCGGGTACCTCCAAGATCCCCCACAACAGTTCAGCAATCCCCTTTGCAAGGACTGTCACCATCCTGGGACATAACACATAGAGGAAAGTGACTTTAATTCATTAGTTTGTGTGGCCAGGAAAATGGGGCATTTATTGTAATCTCTTACATGGAGCCTTAATTCTCCCTTATCAACATTTCTGTTGCCCATTTTGTGGTAAAAGATTTCATTTGACAGTGAAGACGGAAGCTAATTTGAAAGTCACTACTGTTCCTAAACAATGGACTGTGTCATCTTTTTTTTTTTTTTCCTATTTGCTTCCAATTTAAGGGCTTTTTTTTTTTTGATACTTGGACTTTTCTTTCAAATCTTAATTTTTTTACTGCTTTAGCTTTCTGATACTCTTAAACCTAAAATGATCTTTTTCTTTTTTAATTAAAATATGTGTTAGATGACCTTATATCACAATGACAAAAGCCTGAGATAATCAACTTAAACAGAGAAAGATGTTCTTGGCTACAGAGTTTTCGAGGTTCTAGTTGCTTCTGGACCTACAGTGGCACTTCATGATGGACATGCATGGTGAAACAAAACTGCATTCCTAATGGAGAGGAGGGGGGAGGGAGAGGGAGAAAGTGAGAGAGAGAGAGGGAGCACACAAGTGCATTGGGGTCCCAGAATCACCTTCAAGGGCATGTCCCTCCCAACACCTTAAAGATCTCTCACCATACCCCACCTCTTAAAGTTTTCACCCCCTCCCAGTCACCCTAAGGGAAGGACTAAGCCTTCAGTGTACCATGGTTCTTTATGGGGACTTTCAAGATCCAAACCATAGCAAGGTTTTCACATTCCACTCTGCTAAGACTAACTACTAGAAGTCTGTGAGAACAGAGGCAATATATAGGACAGTATTTGAGAATGCCATCATTTCAAGGCTCTCCTTGTTTGATTCAAGAAATGAAGCACTTGCTGTTGGTATTTTTAAAAAGTTAACAATGTTAATTAACTTTCTCTGATACCTTATATGAACAACTTAAAAGGGAAAAGGTTTATTTTGGTTCATAGTTTAGGAGGATTCAGTCCATGGTTACTTGTCCCTGTGGCTGTGTGCCTGTGGGAGCACATGGTGGAGGAACCTCTTTGCTGGATGGCATCTCTGGGGAAAAAAGACAGAAGAATGGGCTGGGGTCCCAATGTCCCCCTCAAGGCACACTCCCAATGACTGAACTTCCTCCAACTAGGCCCTGCCTTTGAAAGGTTCTACCACTCCCAGTAGCCCACAGGTTGGGAACCAAGACTTATTTGTTTCCTGTTTTTTGGAGACAGAGTCTCACTCTGGGTCCCAGACTGGTCCTGAACTCACTATGGAGCCCAGGCTGGCCTTAGATTCAAGGCAATTCTCCTGTCTCAGCCTCCCAAGTGCTGGGATTATAGGTGTGTGTCACCACGCCCAGCTTATGTGGTGCTGGAGAATTGAACTTGGGTACTTAGCACTTGACATAGTGCTCGTTAGGCAAGTACTTTAACCACCGAGCCATTCCTCCAGCCCCAGGTACCAAGACTTTGATTCACACCTTTGGGGAAAATAGTTCAGAACAAGCTACAGCAATGTCCCAAAAAGAGCTCACAAGAACAAAGCCTCCTTAGGGATACACACCAGTTGTCACCAGGAGGTTCTGTTCGGCAACACCTCCTGCACTGCCCTCAGAACCTCACACTGCCTGCTCTGCAGTCCCGTAGTTGTGCATTTTTTCTTTCTGCTGTTTATATTTGTCTTCCTGCTCCTTTAACGCGTGCTTGTCACAGCAACTTCTGTAGTTGGTAAAATTTTCCCACAATTCCATCACTCTTTACTTTTCTGTGACAGTTTCATTCTTTCATCAGGTTTGAGGTTTTTGGGTTGTTTCTAGTTACTCTGATTTAGATTCTCTGAAGGCTTACGTACTGAGAGCTCCGTCTCCAGTATGATCATATTGAGAAAGAGTTTTTAAAGAGGGGCCACCTGCTGGGATGTAATTAGGTCATGAGGGTAGGCCCTCAGGAGAGGTGGACTAGGCCAGGACTGGATTGGTTGCCATGAGAGCAGGTTGCTATGACATGAACTCCACATCTCTAGCTCTCCAGACTCTGCCTTGCTGCTCCCTCACCACATGAGCTCTGCCTTGTACACTATCCCACCATGGCTTGGCACTGTGATTTTGGGCCTCTAGAATTATGAGCTTAATAAATCTCCTTGTGCGTGTGAGTGTGTGGTACTGGGGAGTAAACCCAGGGCTTCTATACTGAGCTACATTGAGCTATACTTCTAGCCCTTTTTTAGTTTTTTGACTTTGAGACAGGATCTCACTAAGTTGCTAAGGTGCCCAGGCTGGGCTCGAACTTGTGATCCTTCTGCCTCAGCCACCCAGAGTGCTGATGCTAGGCCTAGCGTCTCTTCTTCCCCCATTCCAGTTTTATTAATGTATATATGTGATACATAATGGTTACAGTGAGCCTGAGTATTTTGTCCACATATGTATCACGTCTTTATAAAGTATCCAGTCTCAGGCATTGTATTATAGCAACACAAAACAAACTTAAAACACCAGCCATGAATTACCTTTCTTATGTTATGAAATTATACTTAACATGTAAAATTAAAAACTGAATATATGTACACACACATTTCTGACTACCAAAGTGAATTACATATATCAGCATGGTGTAGACCATTCAAAAATTTTAGAGAAATAGAAAACAGAAAAAATAAAATTATTACATAATATTGCTACCTCAGAACAGCTACTGGTATTTTGATATAATTTATCTGGACATTATTCTTCATGTACTTAAAAATGTGCACATAAATAGGAACAACAATATGCATTAAACATTTTGTGTTGGCATTTTATATAACTTTCCTGTCATGTCAGTATAAATTGTTTTATAAGACTGTCTATTTGTGGATCTGGATATTGAACCTAGGGTCTCATGCATATTAGGCAGACACATACAAGGGAGGTCATACTTCCAGATTCTGAAAGCACTGTGTTTAGTAGGTTCGGAATACTGAGTATGTGAAAGTCATTCTGCTCCGCTACTGAGCATGGAAGTTGTCCTCAGATGCTTTTCCTTCATGAATCATATGGCACAAGATGAGAGGGAGCACCATGCATAAGACCCCCCATCTCTGACACCAGCTGTCAAGTTAGGGGACAATTTACAAGACTACCCTCACTTGTGACATCAGCTAACAATCTAGTGGAGAGCCAGCGAGGACCCTGAGGCTTGCTGAGGCACTAGAAGGCCTTACAGAAGTCACTGACAACTCTTAGCTCACAGTCATGGCACCTGCAGGACACAGAAATCAATCAATGGAGGAGATACATGGGGCAGAGCATAGTTGCAGGTGTGGAGTTTCAAGTTATCCTTCATCTGTGGAGCCATACGTAGTGATAATGTCCCCACACTGTGGTCACTCCTGCAGAGAGCATTTAAGACTCAGTGTCCAGAGTTCTTCCTGAGGCGTCAAGGTTGACCACTTTCAATCCCCAACCCCTTGAGAGGTAGGGCAGAAACCACATGACCCACCCCACTGTCATTGTTATAAATCACAGGATTAAACTGTCTAGCAACCAAGGCCCTAGACAAATAATGATAATCTTATCAGGTAAGACATCCAGAGACCTAGGGATCACTTTCTTGTTGCTGAGGTCATGGGTCACCCTGAGAGGCAGGTGAGCCAAGTTCTCTGCTACTGTCCTGTAATGAACATCATTGGGCATAAAGTATCATCCATTTTGAGGGTTATTTTGAGTGTAAATTCCTGGGAGGGAAATTATTGTACTAAAAACTATGAATGCTGTTAAGATTTTTGACATCTACTTCCAAAATGCTTCTGGAGAACCTTACCAATTTATTTTCCTCCCCTCCTCCTTGCTCAGCAAAGCATCAGAGTATCTGTTTTATCAGATCATCATGTGAAATGGGTTTTGTCATTTAAAATATTTTTCTGTCAATTTTATAGGCACAAAGTAATTTTACGTATTTTTCATTTGCATTAATTACTAATAAGGGTAGATACTTGACCATAATTTAAAGGGTTTATAATAGAGAATTTTGAATACTCCTGGATGTTGGTAGAATAGCTTAACGAATCCCTCATGCCTGTCACTCAGGCCCCACCACATCAACACTGGAATCCTTCCTCATCCCCAGGCCCATCTTTTCCCACTCCCCTTTTTTTTTTTAATTTTTATCAGAACATCCCTGGATGTGTCATTTTACCTTTAATATTTCAGTGTAACTTCAAAAAGGCAAGGACTCTTTATTTAAAAGTTCACGAATATGATTCTCATGCTTTAATCATTAAAAATCAATCCTTGGGGCTGAAGGAATGGCACAAGGATTAAAGAGCTTGCCTTGCAAGCACAGGGCCGTGAGTTCGATTCCCCAGCACCACATAAAGCTGGGTGTGGTGGTACATGCCTGTAATCCCTGCACTCAGAAGGCTGAGGCAGGAGGATTGCCTTGAGTCCAGGGCTAGCCTGGGCTATATAGCGAGTTCAGGACCAGCCTCAGCTACAGAGTAAGATCCTGTCTCAAATAAATAAAGTCAATCCTTAATGTCATTCATGTCCAGTTGGCATTCACTTTTCCAACTATTTCATAAGTATCAGGGTTTCTTACATTTATAAAAACAGGATCCACATGAGATTCAGATCTTAAAATTCACCGAGTTTCACAAATCATATGTTTAAATCAAACATATATCCTTAGATCCTTTAATCTGTAGTTGTACTCTCTCTGCTTTTCCTGAGGACGTGATTTACTGTTCGTTGCTGTATCTGTGGTGCTTAAGACAGGTGTGACAGACAGGATCTCCGATGTCCCTGTGATTCCTGTCTCTCTCTGTTTTGTCTGATTTCTTCCCCTGACTATGACCTATTTCTGAACACTAGTATTTGGTAAAAGTGATGGGATGTCGCACCCATGATTGTGTATGTAAGGGATCCTCCTGCTGGTAGCTGTACTTTCTCTGTGTTTCTGGCTTTGAAAGTGGAGCTGCCATGAAGGAAGTAGCTGTGTTGGAGAAGCCCGTATGGGAAGTAGTCTCTAGGGGCTGAGGGTCAACTCCAAGAAGATTGGTGAAGAACTGGTTATACATTGTGCTTTTAGCTGAGTGAGTCTTCCATCTATTGCCTAGATAGCTGAACACTACCGACTGAAGTGGCTTTGTGACCCACATGAGCAGTGATAGAGCTGACCAGGCCCCTTCCAGGCTTGCTGAATATGGTATACTCCAACAGTTGTTTCACTTCCTTCCATTTCTCCGTGGCTCTCCTTGCTGCTCTCTACCTTTGACCTTTGGTTGGGTGTTTGGAGAGGTAGGCACCTTCAGGACAGTCCTGCTCAAGGATGTGCACCTTCTTAATAGACTGGGAACTGTCTTGTCTAGTGTGAACACACAAAGTGTGTAATCTGTGGTGTCTACCCACACTTTCCTCACCCTATGATTATTTCTGCCTTGGGATAATTTACCTTGTTCTCTGTACACAGCTTCCCCAGTCTGATTTTTGGATGTAGTAAATTACTCCCAACAAAAAGCCCTGGAATACAAGCATGCAACCTTGACCTGGCCCTGGTAGTCACTGTGTGCATGAACTACCCTGAGAAGCTTCCTCAGCCTACAACCCAGCAGGAGTAGATCTCTTTGTTCCTGCAGCCCAGGGCTTCTTAAACTCTGTTCTTTCTAGCATTCTTCCTGCCTCCTCCCCTAACCCAGCCTGGGTGTTTGGAAACAAACATTGTCATAATATGCCACTTAATGCATTTTCATTTTTTATGTAAAAAGAGGAAGCAAAGACTAGCGGTGAGCTTGCAGGTGAATAATGGAAGAATTCCTCACAGCTGCTCAGGGATATATATTTTTTCTGCAGTGGAGTGAGACAGATTCCCATCAGAGCTCGGAGACATGTTTCATGAAGACCCTCATCTGTCATGCTGGGGCAGGGGAGGACAGTGGAGAAGTGTTATTACAGATGTAACTGGGCTCAGAAATGACTGGTCAAGGTTGGTACTATAGTCCTCACAGAGCTGTTTATACAGATTTTCCTGGGAGGTGCTGCTGGCTAGTGAGCAGCTACTCTAAAGAATCTCCAGTTCCTTTCCAGTCAGGCTGCCTTGGGGTTGAAGTAAGTCCCCCCAGGGTCACACCCCAGGGAAGATACGCTTTCACCTGTCCCAAACAAGGTAAACTGAAAATCGAAGCAAGCATTTCCTCAGGTTTTGCAATAAGCTTGAAACAGGTGCTTCTGGCCAGCTGTTTCCTGTCCTGATGCCACTGGCCTGTCTTGCCCAAAACTCTGAATAAATGACTTAGCCTCAAAGCAAGGAGGATAGAAATTGGCCCATCTCACAAAACACAAAAGCTAGGCTGCAGTTTTCTCTCTACTTTCTTTCCCAACCCCACAATATGACTTGTGCAAATTGTCCTTCTATCACTAAAGCCATGCTTCCCATCTTTGAGCCAGACACAGCAGCCTGATTACAGCACCCACAGCATCACAGGAGGCCCTGGGGAGGACCCTCTGTCTGACTCAAACTTTTTCTCTCTGGTAGTGGGGATTGAACCCATGGCCTCTGCATGCTAAGCAAGTGTTTTTATTTTGAAACAGTCTTGCTAAGGTGCATAGACTGACCTTGAACTTGTGATCCTCCTGCCTCAGCCTCCTGTGTTCCTGAGATTTAAGGTTCTCCTCCCAACGTTTTCAATTTGTAGAGAAGGAATCTTTCTCCCCTACCTCACCCTTTTAAATATATTTTAGTATTTCCAGCCTCACTAAAAAGGATTTGAAATATCTGAGAAAAATACAAGCAGTTTAGCAAGCTAGACAGTAAGGGAGAAAAACCAGGCAGAAGTAAGGGCAGGAAACATCAGACAAGGCCACACGAGGCTCTTATACCAAAGGCTTATTGATGTCTACCTGCTAATTTCATTCTGAGTTTTCTGCAAGAAGGAAACATAATCAGTGATTCCCTTCAGTGTCCGTGAGATAAAAGCAAATGAGTTGTTTAGGAGAAAGTTCTGAAGTACCAAACATATCTCTGGTGGGATGTTTGTTCTTTTAAAGATGTAAGAAACACCCTCAATAAGGAGGAGTTTTATGGGGCATCAAATTATTTAAAAATCTGAACTTTCTTATTAAGTCTGTGTGAAGCTCAATTTATAAGTTTGAATTTTGAAATTATCTATAGACAGAACTGATGTCTTATAAATCAAGCTTGAAAATACACTGTTTTTAAAAATTGTTTTTCCTTGTCTTCTCTCCTTTCCCGTCTCCCTTTATTCTCCTCATATTTTTTCTTGGAAGGATGCTAGGCATTTTCCACTTTGTGGAATGAGGGAAGCTGTACTCTGGTGCTGACTCTAATGCCATTGTCTGTGTCATTGTGCTGTGTGCCTATGTTCCAGTCTCTCTGTGTGACTTCTATAGTGGTATATTTGTGCTTGAACTAGAACAAACGGTACTGTCTGGTCTCACTACTTGACCAAATTATATGAAGTGAGTTGGAGGTGGGGATGTTGTTTCAGAGCAGGGACTCTCAAACTTGAGCACATATTAGTATCTCCTTCAAAGTCCAGTAAAAGACAAATTGCCTGGCTCATCTCAGAGTCTCTGACTTGGTAGGTCTGGGGTGAGCCTGGAAATCTGCATTTTTACTAACTTTTTAGATACTACTAGTGCTTTGGGAGCGGGAATCATACTTTAAGAACCCCTGGTATAAAGAAATGTCTCTTCCTTTTCCTCTAATTCATCCTACATAGGACACCAGTGTGGTCCATTTGGAAGTTGCTATCTTTTGTTTTCATCGTGAGCCAGGGTTGAATGGCTTTATTTTTCTAAACCCAAACTGGAGTCTGTGTGGGCAAGGTTTAGAGCAACTCACATTGGAGCCATAAGGAAGCCAGTATTTAGACTTTGTGAGTGGGCACATCTTATAGTAACTAGTATTAGACTCTCCCAGGATTCTCACCTGGGCAAAATATTATGTGTTGTGATCAATCAGATGATACTTCCCAGATACTTGAAAATGTTTTGAGAATTAGATACAAAAAAAATTCTCAATTTGTGGCATATATGGGCATGTGAATATAAACTAGCCAGTTACCTAAAGAGTCCTGGCCAAAGATTTATTTTGCAGGCTAGTCTTCTTTCCCAACACTGTTCTCTGAAGCTCTAAGTTCTTCCTCATAAGCATTCACTTTGAACAATGCCTGGCCATGGTTCTTAACCAAGGAGGATTTAGTAAGGACAAACAAATAGGGATGAGATTTCATAGTTGTGGAACTTCTCGCATTCCCAGGACTGCTTTGCCATATTTGCTGGTGTGTCTTCTGTGGTCCTACTTCAGGGACAAGGTAAGCCAGAGCTGGACATTAGAATCCACCTGCTGTAAAGTATATATACAAATTCTGTGGTTCTCCTCCCTTTAGGCAATAATGTTTAGTCCCTAGCCTTTGAATGTAGGTTTTACTTAGTGAACATTTGATAATGAATAGAATATGACAGCAGTCAGATTTTATCTGAAACTTGGCCACTTCTGAAGGGAGGTTATAACAGGTATTTTGGTTTCCTCCTCTACCACTTCCTGGGATCACTCACTGGCTGCCGGGTGGTGAAGATGCTCAAGCAGCCCTCTGAAGAGACTTGGTGAAGAGCAGAAGGCTTCTGTTAACTGTCCTGTGAATAAGTGACCTTACCTCAGTGTGGACTCTCCAATGCCAGTGATACCATCAGTGGATCACAACCTTAGAAAATATCTAGACTGCGACATCACAAAAGACCATGAGATACAACTGTCTAGGTAAGCTACTTCCAAATTCTTGACCCACAGAAACTGTGAGATAATAAAAGTTTGTTGTTTGAAGGCTCTAAGTTTGGGGGTAATTGGCTATATAATAATTAATAGCCAATAGATTACATCCAGACAGACCTTTCTACCACCACTGCCAAGACTATGATCATGTGACATCCCTGTAAAAACTTCCAGTGATTTTTTTCTTTTCTTACCTCAAAATCGAGTGGTCACTACTCAGGTGACCACGATCTTCCCACATTATCTCCCAAAACTTACTTAAACAGACCCAAATAGACTATTTACTGTACCTTACCACCTCTCAGACTTTAACATTCTGTCTAGAATTCTCAAGCTCCCAGCACCATCTTTTAGAGTCCTTGCTTTCTCTAGGTTCAATATCCAAATCCAGTCTTTTCATGAACTTATCTTTGAGTCTCTCAACTAGATGCTCCCTTGTTCACCCAACCCTGAAGGCTGCAGATTTATAAACACAGGAAGCAACCCAAGGGTCCATTCTGATTTTCAGACCATGAATTAACTAATTGTGTAGCTGCCCTACCTCTGGACTTCATAAGATGTGAAGTTCCCATTTAAATATTCTAGAGTAAGCTTGTTAAGTTGGTTTTATTGTTATTTGCCACAAAAAACATTCTAATTAGCGCAAAACTCTGGTAATACCTTTTAGATTTATATTAAAAGTATCCTTACATTTATTTTTTCTTATACCCTACCGTTACCTAGGGTAGTGAATGTATTTTGTTAAAGTAAAATGTACATACGGAAACATACCTAAAGTTCAAATTTTTGCTTGATGAATGCTCACAAAGTAGCCCTCCAAAACACAAAAACATCTCCAGCACCCAGGAACCCTTCTACATGACCCATGTGAGTCACCAGTCAAAGGTGACCACTATCCTCACTTCAAAAAAAAAAAAAAAAAGATCAATGTGGCCAGTTCTAAATCTCATGCAAGTGGAACTGTATGGTGCATACTCTGTGTTTTTGCTTATTTGTTCATTATTATGTCTGTGAGATTCCAATTTGTTGTACATGCAGCAACTCTATCATTCTCATTAAGAAAGAATATTCCAGAATACTACTGTAGTATAAATCTACTACAATTTACATGTTCAGTCTACTATTGATGGACTGTTCCAATTTGGGACTATTACAGAGTGTGCTTGTATGAGCATCTTTATATATTCTCCTGGTGAGTTTGTGTACACATATCCAGGAGCTGGATTGATGGGTTGCAGGGCAAGTACATGGTCACTTTTACTTTGCAAATGCTAAATGATTTTTTTTCTGGTTCTGTCTTTTTATTCATCTTTGGTTCCTTATGCTTGCTGTCTTGTCCCTCTCCGTTCAAAAAATCTACTTTGTTCATAATGGCTATGTAACAAATAATCAGGGTATTATCACATACATGCTTATATAATTATATATATATGTGTACATAGATACATATACACATATGTACATACATAACATGTATCTTATGCACACATGTATGAAGTGTGGTCGGAATGTACAGTGAATGCTTAAAATTTTTTAAATTGTTACAGTAAAAGACATATTTCAGTTAATCCCCTTCAAAACACTCTTCTCTCACTTTGTACACCTTTATCCCACTGCTGTTGCTACTTGCTGAAGTAGTTTTGGAAGTTATGGGTATTTTTTGTTGTGCTGTTGTGGCTGCCTCAGTGTCTCAATTACTTTTTCATTGCTGTGACTCAATACCCGACATCCACAAATTGAAGGGAGGAAAGGTTTATTTTAGCTCACAGTTTCAGAAAGTCGTAAGTCCGTTCAGGGGCAGCCAGCAGCAATGGAAGTACATGGCAGAGGCAGAGGTGGAGGCAGCTTCTCACGACATCACACACAGGCAGGCAAGTCGAGACTAGTGAGGCTAGTCCTAGTCCTCAAGGAAGGCAGGTGCAGCTTATGTATCCTTCCAGGTCTCATCCCAGTGACCAGCCCTGCCTGGATCCAGGTGTGGAAGGTGTGGTAAACCCCCACTGCACACCTGTAGTCCAATTTACATGCCAATCATCCAGCTTACACGCTGATAATCCACCCCTCCAGACTAGGCCCCAATCTACCAAGAACACAGAGTTCTATAGACAGTCCATAACATTTGAATACATGAGACTTCTGGGGGACGTTGCAGAGCCAAACCACAATACTCAGTATCCTGAATTGATTTAAAATATTTACCTTTCATGGTCATTTAAACTTTAAGGATGAGCCAGAAGTTGCACAGTGCCAGGTCTAGTGAATGAGGTGGATGAGAGCATGCCATAAAATTTTTATTTGACAAAAATTTTCATAAATATTTAATCAATGAGAGAGATAAAAATATGGTGAATGTTTAAATTTTTAAAATTTATTATGGTAAAAGACATGTTGCCATTAACCCTTTCCAAAATATTCAGACTATTTCCCCTAGCTTTGAACGAACTAACCCAGTTATATCCAGTTGTTCTTGGGAATGTATCTTTTACTATAAGAAGGTTTTTAAACACCTAAACATCACTGTATTTTTGATCACCCAGTATGTATACATATGTGTACATGTGTAACTTCCATGCTGAGTATAACAGAAATGAGTATAACAACAACTAGTAAGTCAGCTATAGTATCAAAAACTGAGGCTGGCTAGGTGTGGCCAGGGACCCCCATTCCTAACTAACTGTGGATTTATCCACAGGAGTTTTTCAGTTGCCTTTTATTTGAATTTTAGGAGTTGCTCTAACTTAACATCTTTCTTTACAATATTGGACTAAATGTAAGCAGGTCTTTGTAAGGAGGTAGAGTTAGTGAAGAAAGGGATTTTTTTCTTCTACAGGGATGGAATAAGGGGAAGATGAGCCATGTTAGGCTGTTTGGAGCAGAAGACAAGATTTTCATTGAGAGAACAGACCAGTAAGAGCTGTCAGGCCAAGGTCTTAGATGGAGTATTGATTTTCTTAGAATCATTTTTGTTTTCAACAAACTATCTTTTCCTGCATGCTTTTTCCTCATTCAACCTGTAGAAAGAAGGTTGAAAGTAATATTAACACAGGTCTTCTATGAACTGTCTGGAAAAACCAGGGACAACTTTCACAATTTCACTAAAAGAAAACGTTGCCATGTTGGATTTTTTTCTTTAGGCCACAGGAGGACTATGAAATATGTAGTACAATTTGCTCAATTTTGATTGGCCCCATGGAAAAATTTGATGCTGTTTAGAAATATATAATTTCCTATAGTTGTTAAATTTCTGATATTAAGTTGTCAATGTCCAAGAATACCATATGCCCATAGAAAGGTCCAGAACCCATGACATTGGCTGACCTTCTATTACCAATTTCTATGAGAAAAATAACCTCAATGATTGCTGCCTGGGGAATCTCTCTGTCTCTGTCTCTCTCTCTCTTTTTCTCTCTCTCTCTCGTGTGTGTGTGTGTAGTGTCAAGGTAGGGATGATTGCCACTTGAAGGTCAAAAACACAGGTCTTTAAACCAAGTAGTTGGAAGAACGATACTTTAGGTAGATCTATACACAAATACTACAAGATTCGTAGCAAACTAGTTGAGTATTTTTGAAGCCAAACTAGCAGCAATTAATAACTTAAAGGAAAGAATGATAACTACAAAACAACCCTGAGTGATTTATGGCAACACTAATGATTGATGGACACTGGTAATAATTGTCCTTTTGAAAGCTGTGGGATCCTGATACTTGTGTAAGTGATTGCTCAGGAGCTGCTGTGCATGTGGCCAGGGCCAGAGAGCTCAGCAGAGCCTGCGCTCAACGTTTCTTGTGAACTCTGGGCTGTGCTCACGCAAGCTATGGCTTTCAAGTTCTCTAATCCTTAATAACCTTCTCAGGTGGCGTGCTCAAACTCCCTAACCATATGGGGAGTGTCTTTGTAGTTGCTCATCCTTTGCCTTGAAAGTCCAAGAAAGGAGCTATGCTAGTTCTTGACCCAAAAAGAGACCCCACACAGCCTAGCTACAGGACACTGGGAGTCAGAGTCCTGTACTAATAGAGCAACACAGGAGTGGAAGTCTTGATGCTCTTTGTGGAGATGTGTTTAAGTCTTCTGAGGACTTGGGTTGAGATGAAGGGTACCCTGAGGGACCGCTACAGAGGACAGTGCTATCCTGGCTGTGCAGAGAGTCCAGAGCACTTGTAGCTAAGCACATGTGGTTGCAATTGGGCTTCAAGGTGACACAGGAGCTCTTAGAGGTGGCCTGGGTGGGGAGGGGCTAGCTTAGTATGTGGTCTGTTCATTTCTGTCTTCTTTTACCACAGAAAGAGGTAACTTACTGGTAGCTGCCTAAAACAGTAATCAGTAAGCTAGGGATTGATTTATAGCTGAAGCCGATTTCTAGGCAAGTTGCTGGGTTCCAAATATGTATTTCAAAACTCTGTGTGATACACAGGCCCAGAGAGATCAGAGAACATTCAAAGAGCCGATCTTGTCATTTGTGAATTTGGTGAATTATACTATTTGAATTATCATTTGGAGCCTTGGAGTCCTACAAGCCTTAGGTATATATCTCAAAATAAAGGGGTCTTCAGAAATACAAGCATTCAATTGCTTCTCATTTTCAACTTCTTAATATATTTTGCATTAATACCTACTTTTCCTTTTTTGGTCCTCAGTAGCTAAGCATTACTCTAACCAGATTCCCCAGTTGATTATTTTTGAAATGAGTGTTTCTCTGCTTGTGAAGTTTGCTTATAAAGCTAGTTGCACATCCTGAGCTCCTGGAGCATATCAAAAGACAGAATTAGACATGAACCTCTCCCTCTGTGCTCACCAGGAAAATATTAAATAGGATAGAGGGATGAGGAAGGCATGAGCACACACATCTTTGTAGTTGTGTTTTTCTGTAGGATCCTGTGGATCAGTCTTCGTTTTATGGAATATTTTTACAAATGTGTTTATTGGCTGAGTTTTAGAAAGGTAGGTGCACCTGTGGCTGGTTCTGTGTTAGCTACCAGTAGGTTTAGGATTGCCTGCTTAACGTGTTAACTAGATGTCATGAACCTGTCACACCTAGCAAGCAACAGAAAGCCACTGGAGCCTGAGGAAATGCCTGATGCAGGGACAGCTCTATGACTGACTTGTTGACATATTGAGTTTGGTCTTGGAACAAATGTGGACAAATTTAGAAAGTCTGTTTCATTTCTGTGGTTGGTAGTCTTTATTTCTCACTCTAAACTGTTGAACACTGTTCTGTCAAGCTCTAATTTTTAAAGTATTCTGACCTGCTGTAATGTCATTAGAAGTTGCCAAGTATCTCACAATTATTTCTACTTAATATAAATTGACTTTTAAAAACAAAACCACTTTCTAACATGGCAGGGGGAAGAGTGAACTTGACTGAAATTATGAGTTTCCCTTCTTGAATGTCTGGACTTTCCTAAAATGTGACTGAAAGAGGCACTTGGTGAGATAGGAGAATCTCCTAGAAAGGCAGGTGGGAACGAAGGCTCGGAGCTGGGTGAAGAAGGCTGAATTGAGGGTGAGGCTGAAACAGGGATGGAGGCAAGTCCTGGGGAAGCTAGAGCAGGGCTGTAGTTCAGACAGTAGGTGCAGACAGTTGGCTACTCTTCGAGGCAGAGAGAATTATGGTACCAAGGACTTGCCTTCTTCTTACCCTGGGCACACATCTCACATGCCCAGTAGCAAGGAGCCTTTGCAGTCAGGGAGAGAAGAGGCACTGAACAGTAAGGGGGATTCATTCTGGTAGGGATCTGTCTGTTTCTCTCTCTCTCTCTCTCTCTCTCTCTCTCTCTTTCTCTCTCTCTCTCTCTCTTTCCTCAGGCCTCAACAAGTACCCGCAAATATCCGCCACCTTTTTCTTTTTTTAATTTTGAGGTAAACTCACTAAGTTCCCATGGTGGTGTGGAACTTGGGGTGATTCTACCCCAGTTTCAGAGTAGCTGAGGTTACAGGCCTGTACCACTGAGCTCCACATTCTGATTTTTCAGAGCATAGATAATTTTTCATAGATAGAATAATTATTGCTTATAACATTCTATACTATATTTCAAAAGAAGAGTACAGAAGTCCCCAACATATAAAAATGATCAGTGCTTGAAGAGAGCTCTTACTACTTTCATTAGGTCATTCCATGACGTAGACATGTACCAATTATTCTACTGTATCCTATAAAGGTGTGCAAATGTTATGTCTGAATAAAAACAAAACAAGCAGAAAACAATTAAGCAACCAGAGCCATATCTCTTCCCCCAAAAGTCCTTTTCTACCTGAAGGAAGCTGCCTACTGGACTCACTCTCAGAGCTCCCTGTTTCGTAGCTGGCTGTAGGTGGAAGAAAGAGGCCAAGGAGCCAATGTCACTGTTCCCAGATTCACTGAGAATGTCTTAAGACATTCTAATCCCGTCATTAGAGTGACTCTCGTTGTTTGTGGTACTGAGGATTGAACCCAGGGCCTTTGAACTGAACTACATTCCCAGCCCTTTTTATTTTTTTATTCTGTGACTTGCTGTGCCATTAAGATTCCCAGGTTGGGCTCAAACTTTGGATCCTCCCAGAGTGCTGGGATGCCAGGCATGCACTAGCATACCTGGCTTCCTTCTGTTTTTGTAGCACATTTGCTCCTTGCCAGTGGAGTTTTTGCCTTGTTTCTAACTGTGCTTCAGTGTCTAGGAATCCAAGAAAGATGCTGAATTAGTGCTAGTGATATCCTAAAAGGGCAGCAGTTCATTTCTCAGAGGCTGGTTATGACAGCGGAAGGGACAGGTTTGTGTCCAGAGAAATGTTTATCAATTTTCAGATGTATGGAATGAAGCACACACTGGGACCATTCTGAAAACAGTTATGCAGATTTTCATTTAGTTTTGTCATTGATCCAAACAGGCCTAGAAAATGACTGAGACACTGGTCATTGAGGCACGGGCCCCTCCCTCTGCCAGGGCCACTGA
Organism: Ctenodactylus gundi; assembly: GCA_004027205.1. Classification (NCBI taxonomy): domain Eukaryota; kingdom Metazoa; phylum Chordata; class Mammalia; order Rodentia; family Ctenodactylidae; genus Ctenodactylus; species Ctenodactylus gundi. Next base: position 223,311 of record PVKB01001486.1, read on the forward strand.
GGGGATGGGCAGAAGGCAGACAAACTCTCAACTCACCCGAAGGTCATCTTAGAACAGCCATGACAGGTCTTTCTCCCGCCAACCCGTCCAGCTCAGGAAACATCCCTCGATTCTTTCATGGAAAGTGCCACTGATAACGTGAACACCATTGCACTTCATTCTCTCTTCCTTTTCTATCCTTAAATATCTCCATTTAAAGAGTAGAGAGACCTTCAACTAGATCTCCAGGAGGATCTGCAGGGCAGGGGATCTCCCTAGAGACTGTCAGCAGGGCCGTTCCTGCTGGGGATGGTTACACAGCACCCCCTCCCCTCCCTCGCCCTCCTCTCCCGCCTCTCCCGCCCTGACCCTAGGCTTACTCACCGGCGTCACTGGAAGTGGTGGTCGTGAGTGGGGAAAGATAACCCTCCCCGCACCCACAGCCGGCCGTGACCTTGTTTGCTCACAGTATGCGTGTGAGAGCGCGTGCCTGCGCGTGCGTATTTCTCTATTCTCTTCGCATGTACCTCTAATTGATCTTGAAAACAAGGGACAGTTAAAGAAGACGTTAAGGTGAAATGAAGCCATAACTGCAGCTGGAGACTTTTATTAAGTGTGGCAAAGTTCCCTGGGCCGCGCTGAAATTGTTTATTGATTTTGGTATGGCTGGGTGCTCGGGAGTAATCGCCCAGAAGGCCGCTGGAGAGAGCGGCTTGTTAGCTCAGTCCTGTGGCCCAGCCCAGCGTCCTGGCGCTTGCCTCTTTAACCTGTAAATAAGCACCGGTTAACTCCCAAGGCACCTCCACTGGGACCAGGGCTGCCTCTGACCCTGCGTGCACACCCTAGCAGCCCCGAGGACTGCCGGGTTTAATTTCTTCCATCAGTAAGGGGAGTCCCAAGGGGGAAGGGCGGCAGGGTCAGGTGTGATGCTGAAGATGCACAGGATTTTCCATATTTGAGGCGCATTTCCTTTTTAGTAATAAGTTTGATGAAACAAAATAAACTGAGATTTTGTTTTTTCTTTTTCCCCTGATGTTTGCTTTGCCCTTCTATCTGTCTTTTCTTGGGTGTTATCAGTTTCAGGCTTATCTGTGGCTGAAGCTGTGTTTTGTCTGTTGTCCCTGACTTTCGTAACTCAACTTGCCCCTCCAGGCCTTGACAGAAGAAGGGTTGAGCCTGGGAGCTGGTCTCTACATGCAGCCAGGGCTGCCTGCCCACCTCCAGGCGATCCTGTGGGAAAGAGGAGGGTGTCGGCCTGGCAGATGTGCTGGCTCCTGCCTGTAATCTGCTCTGGGAGGAGGATTACAAGTACAAGTCCAGGCCTGGCGACTTAGCAACTTAGACCTTGTCTCAAATTTAAAAACATAGCTCAGGGGCTGGGGGAATGGCATAGCATTTAGGGCACTTACCTAGCAAGTACAAGGCCCTGAGTTCAATTCCCCAGCACCACAGAAAGCTGGACATAGTGACACATGCCTGTAATCCCAGCACTTGGGAGGCTGAGGCAGGAGGATAGCCATGAGCCCAAGACCAGCCTGGGCTACAGAGTGAGACTCTGTCTCAAAAACAAACAAACAAACAAAAAAACGTAGCTCACTGCAAAGACCTGTGTTCAATTCCCAGTATACACACACAAAAGAAAGAAAGGTGTGTGCTGGAGATTGTATGGCCGTGTCCCCAAGCTGGAGAGAGGTGGGACATGAAGTTCCATTACAGGCTCATCTTAAGAGAGAAGGGACCAATTGGCTGGAAGTTTTGGTCACCGGAAGGAGTGCTGGTTTAACCTGGTGTGTCGTACTCCAAAGGTAGGCAAGGTTGATATTGCATAGGGCCCCCAGAACAAGATTATATTCCTGAAGGTATTTTGCTTCAGAATTAGTCTTGACAGTGAGAGGGAGCCAGATATCATTTGTTCTTGTGGATTCTATTCCACATTATCTCAGGAAGTACCCCCCCAGCTGTCCTTTCTTTGCCTCCTGAGATCTTCTGCCATTTTCCAGGCATCACTCTTCCCAGACCTCATGGCCATGAGCTCGCAGGCTGCTCATAACACAGTCCCTAAATTACTAGCTGCAAAGCCCTGGGGTCAAGGTCTTACATCAGTTCTAAGGGACTAGTAGCTCTTCAGGAATTCTACTTCTAGGAATTGTCCCTCTAGTTCTCTTTAAATAATCTTTCTTGATGCTGAAGTAATGTTATGTCATATGTGAGCCTCTCTGTGTTCCCTCCCCACACCCCACTTCTTAGCTCTTTTTTCTTAAAATCAAGCAGTAGCCTTTTTTTCTATCCTTATTCTTACCACAATGAATTTTTCGCTGGATTATGAAGAAAATCAGAGATTCTTAAAGTATTCTTGATGCTTTTATGACTTCCCATCTCCCTCAACTTGAATATAGTATCACCAAGCCCAAGTCTTAGGGAGTTACTCTGTCACTGGGGAAGGGACTAGAAATGAAAGAGAAAGGCATAGAATACTTGGGTTTCATTGCCAAATGATCGTAGATTACACGTTGGTGTCTTAATCTCTTTTCTGTTGCTATAACAAAATACCTGAGACTATGTAATTTAAAGAATAGAGGTTCACTTAGATCATGGTTCTGGAGGCTGGGAGCACAGCACTAGTAACCACTGGGTAGCTAGTTTTTTGCTGCATAATACATGAGCCAGAACAGGCATGCTTCAACTCAGAGCTCACATTCTCTTTTTGTGTCGTCCTTAGTTCCATTCTTAGTCCCTGCCCTGATGACCTTAACTAATTCTAATTACCCTGCAAGGCCCCACCTCCAAATAGCATCAACATATGTATTTGGGAATTAAGTTTCCAACACATGAAATGTGAGGGGTTATATTTGTCCTCATCCAATTGGTCAGTGTTGGTCAAGACTAAGGAAGAAGCAGATGTGATCAAGAGGAAATGGACTGTAAGTTTACCCTGTTCAAACACCACTACCCTGAAATCCCACTGGAACCTAAAGATTTCAAGTCCTAGGATGATATTTTATTTAATCTCAACAACTATTAAACTAAACAACATTTTTTGCAAAACACTGGGATTTCAATGGTACTTGGGCCAAAATTGACTTGGAGATAGAGACATGATTTGTATAGTTATTTGATCTACATAGATAATATTATTAAGAACAATCTTAGTATTTTCTCCTTTAGGAAGTAACACACATCTCTTGGACATTTAACAGTAAGCAAACGTGTATTAAATCTCAGCACCATCTTTGAATCTGATGTTGAGCAAGTTATTTACTCTTAAGAGGTAAATCTTTCTTATATAAAATAAGGTTGTGAGAATCAGCTAAGATCCTCCAGGTCATGGGTTGGCCAACTCTCTCTGTAACAGGCCACATAGTACATGTTTAAGGTTTTGCAGGCCAAATAATCTCTTCCACTGCGACTTAATTTTACCAATGTGGCAAAATAGCCATAGACAAATACATAAATGAATGGGCACCAACCACTGTGTTCCAACAAAACTTTATTAATAAAAAGGCCAGTGACTGTGTATGGTCACAGTTTGCCAAACCCTGTTAGAGATCTGGCAAATTATGTGCATACATAAATATGAAGTACCTACATGACCTGTATTGGAAAACACCAGGCTAAAGCTTTTGACCCTTCCTTCCTCCCTGATTTGGCGCTGGGACACTCTGGTCTTCCAGCACTTACCCAGTCCACATCTTTTAGAGAATTTCAAATTCCTGTTAGAATTCCTCAGTCTGCTCCCTCCACTGGAAAGAGTTATTTTTGACCTACCCTGACCCCGTCTTGAACAACAATAAAATGGGGATTGGGAGAAGTGTGACACAAATCAATAGGTTATCCCAACAGACGTAATCTTTGAAGCTGTTTTTCTTGGACACTTGCAGCAGTAACAAAGATAAATAGCGACTCCCTCACACTGCCATTGGAGCAGTAGGTGGCTTAGCGAATCCCAACTCGACCTCTAGGCTCGTGAGCAGCAGGATGAGGAATGGGGAAGAACCAAGGTTCTGGCCACCAGGAGCAAAGAGGAGGAGGCTACAGGCCTACTGGTGTCTCCCTTCCTATATGTAATTATGGGTAGCATGTGTGTTTCCTCCCTCATTTTCTGTTTGCTGTGCTCATTTACACCTTTACTTCTTCTTACTGCTTACTTTAATTAATTCAGTAAGCATTTACTTAGCACCCACTGTGTACAGGGCACTGGCATGAAGTGCAGGAACATTAGCAAACTAAGGCTCTCACCAGATCTAACCTCCAAGTCCTCCACTGGCTTCCAAACCACGCACTAAGACTGCTCCCTTCCTCTCATCCTAAACCTTGGTTCTCTCTCCCTCTCCCGGTGGAAATGTGGCCATCTGTCAGAGCTGTCCCCCCTACTGTTTTTCCTCTCTCTGAGAGCACCTTGAAGCTGCCACTGCCCCACACCGAGACAAAGAGTGGATTCTTACCCTTTAAAAAACAACTTTCAAACTCTTTAGTTTAGATGTTAAGACCCTTTATAATATAGGTCTTATTATACATCTTATGTATTTATCCAGTTCCCTTTAATCTCCCAACTACTTCCTGGTTAGACTAGTGTCCTTCGTTATCTCCTCTCTCCCGTGTGTGTTACGTTCATTCCCAGCTGAGTTGTTCCTTCGACTGGGTTCCTGTCCTCTCTTTTATTCACTCTACTGATTTTTCAGGAAGCCTGCTTGCCCACCAAGCCTTGTTGACTACTTCAGCACCACATTCTCCCCCGTTTCTGAAACTCTTCGCATATTCTCATCCAGTCTTGAAAGGTTGCCACTTAGTGGCTCTTACCATAGATTGCAAGAAAGAAAAGCCATATTAGTCAGGATCTACTTGGTAAATGTCTTAGTTACTTTTTTATTGCTGGGACACAATACCTGACCTTTACAACTTAAGGGAGAAAAGATGTATTTTTAGCTCACAGTTTCAGAAGGTCTTAGCCTATACAGGGATGGCCAGCACTGGTGGAGGAACTTGGTGGAGGACTAGTAGGACACAGGATGTTCATAGCATGGCAGCATGGCAAGACAGAAGCCACGAGACTGAGGAAGAATGGAGCTCATGTGTACCATTCTAGGTCATGCCCCAGTGGTCTGCCCCATCCAGGTCAAGCTCCCAGTGATCCACCACCTCCCACCAGGCTCCACTTCGCAGTAGCACAGGAAATCAGTGGACTAACTTCCTGATCAAATCTTCTTCCTGACACATAGCTTTTGGGGGACATTCCTTATTCAAACCATAACAGTAGCTATATCACTTTACTAGTACTGCCATAACAACATACCACAGTCAAGGAGGTTTAAGTGATAGAAGTTTATTTTCTTACAGTTTTGGAGGCTTAAATCCAAGATCAAAGTGTTGTCCAGTTTGGTTTCCTTGGTTTGTAGATGGTCTTCTTTTCATTACATCCATAGGCTTTCCCTTGCTTCATTCTCTCTTTGTATTCAGCTTCTTCTTTTTATAGTGACACCTGTTGGATTGGATTAGTAACCCCCGCCATGATCTCATCTTTTTTCTCTCTCCTAAGGTTTGAACCAAGGGCCTGTATACTTAGCTGCAGTTCCATCCCTTCTTTATTTTTGTTTTGAGACAGGCTCTCACTAGTTTTCCCAGGCTGGGCTCATACTTGGAATACTGCCTCAGCCACTCAAAGTGCTGGTATTTCAGGCATGTGCCACCGCAGCAGGTTTCGGCCTCATGTTAACTTAGTCCTTTAATTAAGAGACTTACTTCCAAATACTTCACATTCAGAGGGTATGGCCTTAATGTAAATTGAAGTAAGTAGACATATTTTATCCCCTAACAATAGCCAACTCAAAATGAATAAAGCCAAAGGGAAGTATCACGTTCGACATCTAAAAAGTTAGAACTGATCCAAATGTATCCCACGATATCTACAACCTTCCTCTGTCCCTCTCTCCCTCACCCCTCTTCTCTCATGGTTGAATCATTCCCAAGCAAGCTCTTCTTCCACTGTGGCAAAATGGCAGCGACTTGTATTCTACCAGGTAGGCAGCTCCAGGGAGTAGAAAGCGTCTGTCTAAATGGTACCAGGAAAAGTCTCAAGACCAGTTCTCATTGGCCCATACTCTGCCCTAAGCCCATCACTGAACCAATCACTGTGATTCTTTTTGGCCTAATTTGGCTTAGGCGCCTTCCCACCCTAGACAAAAGGTAGAGACAGTCTGGTCAAGCAGTGTACTGAGAGAGCAGTGTTCCTCACAGACAAACCAGGGCATTGCTGTGCAAAAGGAAGACGGGATGCAGAGCAAGGAAGATGAGAGATGTTTGTTCCTGTGCTTGACCATTCATCATAGGCGAAAAGCAAACTTTAGTATCTGACCCCACGAAAAAAGGAAATTCAGCGCAGGGAGGATAAGTCTCATCAAAGAGCTGGTAAATTGAAATCTAGATTCAACTATTGATTTGAATCCGAAACCGAACTCTTTCCACCTACTGGATTGCCACTCCCACCTTCTTCTCCAGAGAGATTAGCTTCTAGCTTCCTCAACAATGGTGAGAAATCACAGGTACTCAGTTACGTACACAGGCTCTTTGTATGTGTTGAAGAGCACTAAGCCTTCGATGCCAAGGACGGGCAGACTGGGCACAGGTCTAGGGACAGAGAGTATGCATGGGACTTCAAAAGCTAACCTCCACAAAAACTTAACTAGTAAAAATGGAGCAATTTTACTCATATTAAACAAGGATTCTTTGGTGTGGAAATCTATAACCATGAATGATCCCAAATGTACCTTTAATTTCAGAATACATATATTTGTATTATATATGTTAATACATATATATATATATGTCAGTAGGTATGCTTTCTAATCATGTTTATAGCTTAAATTAATATGGAAATTAACCCTAAAACTCCAGAGCATTTCAAAGCCCTGGATTTTATAGACCTTGAACTACTTTAAATGTTGAAAATGTGAACTGCATAAATAATAAAATCTGATAGTATTAGTTTAACTTAGTCTCCATTACAGATACCAGGAATGATCTGTGGCATTTTTTAAAAGGAAAAAAGAAAGCATGTGCTCAGTTATGGGCATGTACCACTTATAAACACAGGCTATTTGGATGAAAAATAATTCTTCTGTCAGAATCAAGTTTGTTTCTGGATCCCAGCCAGGAATAAAGTTTCATGGGTTTCACTTGAACAGTCATCTGAGGGATGTGTGGCTTTGTGCAGGACCACTGCATACCTTTAGCAGTGCAGAGCTGCCCACCCGCTTGCATCCTGTTTCAGCTTCTGGAGTCTGAGGATGTCCTGCTCCCTGGGAAAGAGCTTCAGATTGCTTACAAAGGATGTGAAGCTGCTCACTCACAAACACTTATTGAACAGTCCCCATGTGCCTCATGGTTGTTACATGTTTCGTGAAAATAGTGGTGAAGAGGGCAGACATTCGCTAGCTTCCTGGGATTTGTAGCCCAGAGAGAGGGAGAACCAGGAAAGGAATGATCGCAAGTGACTGCACAGTAATCACTGGGGAGCACAAGCTTGTGAGTGACTATGGGAAGTGACATTTAATTTGGCTTTTGAGGGGTGCAGGAAAGGCCTGAGGAAATGACGTTTAGCTTGACATGCAGAGAAAGACAAGGACTTTGCCTGTTCATCCTGTATACAAAGAACACATGTGCGCGTACATGCGTGCCGTTCTACAGGCATAACACTGAGTTTGCAGGGACCATTAGCATATCATGTGGTTGCCTTGGGGGTGGAGGGTCAAGGTGGGAATTAGGAATTCTGAGCACTTGCTTTCCGTCCTTTCTGCCCAACACACTCCACCTTACCTGGTGGGTGAGGATCTCAGACAGTGTGTCACTTGTTCCTGCTCACACATCTGGATGAGTAAAAAGCTGGAACTTGAACCTAGATCTCTGCTTCAGGGCTTGTTTTCTTTCTCCCCCATTTCAAGTCCTCTTAGGAAAGAGCTCCCCAATTTTTCCCCAGGCCCCACTTGACTTCCAAATACTTCATTAAGAGATTCTCTCTGGTGGTTGGAATTTCAGCTGCCTTCTTCAGTTTAGGCTGAGAGAAACAGGTCCTTATGCTTTCCAAAGGTACACCCTGGGCCAGCAAACCTGAGCTGCCCACTAACACCCTGTTGGGAGGCTGCACCTGTCTGCATGCGGGGTCCTGGCTGGTGGGCACCTGGCAGAGAACAGCTGTAGCCAGAGTCCAGGGGTTCCTTGGGAGGTGAGAAGGGTTCTTCAGTGCCTGTATTCCCAGTTAAAGCCTGCAGAGGTGAAAGAAGGAATAAGGCTGGAGGCTGAGAATAACTGGCTGAGGGAAGAGATCAGGTCTGTGTTGTCACCTGATGGGCTGCCACATCTGTGCGGGTAGAAGAGACACAGAGGCTTTCTAAGCCCCAGAGAAGAGCAGCACCAGTCTTTAATCTTTTTTTAAACTGACTTTGTTTTTTTTAAAGAATTCAGGCATAATTGCATACAGTAGTTCCTCCTATCCATGGTTTTACGTTGCTTAGTTTCAATTACCTGTGGTTAACAGCCATTTGAAAATATAATGTTCTAGGAATAAACAATTCATACACTTTAAATGGTGCCATGTTCTGAGCAGCATGATGGAATCTGACCCAGTCATACTCTGTCCCACCAGAGACCTGAATCTCTCTTTGCCTCATGTAGCATCCGTGCTGCAGCCTGCTCACTGGTCACTTAGTAGCCATCTTGCTGGTCAGATCAACCACCACAGTGCGAGTCCTTGTGCTCAAGCAGCTCTTATTTTACTGAGTAGAGCCCCACAGGGCAAGGGTAGCGATGCTGGCAGTGCACATACGCCAAGACAGGCTGTGGAGAGCTTTCTTTAAGTGAATGTTGGAAAGCTTGCCATATAGGAGAAATATAATATACATAAGATTTAGTAATCTCTGAGGGTTCAGACATGGGGTATCTTAATCACTTTCTTGATACTGGGACCAATACCCAGCTCCTGCAACTTAAGGGAGGAAAGGTTTCTTTCAACTCACAGTTTCAGACAGTCTCAGTTTGTTTATGGTTGGATGGCAGTGGCTGAAGGGAATGGTGGAGAGGCTTGATGGGGAACGGCTGTTCATTCCAACATGGCCAGGAGGCAGACAGAGGAGAGAAAAGGAAGGAGGGACGGAGAGACAACTAGAGAGGGAGAGAGAGAGAGAGAGAGAGAGAGAGAGAGAGAGAGAGAGAGAGAGAGAGAGAGAGAGCTAGTAAGGGAGGCATACCTTTCCAGGTTGTGCCCCAAGGATCCGCACCTTTTGGCCACATCCCACCTCTTAATGGCACATGAAATCATCAATGGATTGCTCCACAGATACAATTAACTTCTGTGATTCAAGCTCCTTTCAAATACCTGGGGGTTTGGAAACCCCAAACCATAACAAGGGGTCTTGGAACATATCTCTTGTGGATAATGGGGGATTATTGTATAGTGCAATGCACATACCTTAAATTCAGTTCAGTGGAGTGTAGAAATATATATACCTGGGAAACTGCTCCTCCAGTAAAGATGTAGAACATTTCCAGAGCTTCAGAAAGTTCTCTTCCCCTTTCCAGTCATTCCCCCACTCCACCACAGACAACCGGTATTATTACTTCCAATCATCATAGGTTGTTTCATCTCACGGATTTCACATAAGCAGAATACATTGTTCATTTTGGTGGTCTGGATTCTGACAATAACCTAGTGTTCACAAAGTTTATTTTGTTGCATGCATCAGTGGTTTGTTCCTTTGTTATTGTGGAATACATTCCATTGTAGAGCTATACCACAATTTGTCTACCTAGTCTACTTGGTGGGCATTTGGGTAGTTTCTGGTTTGGGGCTGCTAGGAACATTTGTGTTAAAAGTCTCTCCGTAGTCATGTGTTTTCATTTTTTCTTAGCTGAATACTTAAGAGTAGAAAAGGTAGGCCACAGGGAAGCTGTGCTTTATGTACCGTTACTCTCACATGGGAAAGAGAAGCGGCAGGGAAACACAGCCTCCTCTTCTGTGGCTTTGCTGTGTTACGTGGTAAAATTCAGGGAGTCCAGGCTATTTCCATTTAATCTCTGCCTCACTCTAGTGATGATCAGACAACACGATCAAACACACACGGGTACACATTGGTCAGTAGGATGACTGAAAAGACTACTTCTCACCCTAAAATCATCTTTCCTTGGCTTTATTCTCTTGTTCACTGTTAGTTCTCTGACTCCAACAGTCTAACCATGTCCACATGCTCTCTCCTCTGGCGGCAAGAAGGTGTTGTGTAATTGGCCAGCCTTGGAGTCTTAATGGATTTGATATTCTGGCTCTGCTACTTATAAAAGCTAAATAAACTGAACAAGTTACTTAATATTCCTGATGCTTGGTTTCTACAAATATGTTATCAACCGACTGAGGGTTCTTTTCCTTAATTCAGAGAGAAATCATGAATAGGCAAATTAAAGCTCCTTTAGTTTGTTGACAGCTTTGATATTTGAATGCTAGTGGCTCTCCTCTTTCAGTGTTAGTGGCCCTCCTTGCCACTTTCTTGACAGTTTGTTGTTGCAGCTACCAGTTGTCCTCTGGAACTCTTCCAGCAATTAGAGACAGCAGCTTCTAGTAGTTCTCCATCGCTATCCATCATTCTCTGGCTTCTATCTGCCCTCAGTGTTGGTGCTGGTGCCAGAAGCCTTTTGTGTTACCAGATCTCAGTATACAGTTTAGCCTGGTATATCTGAGATAGACGTTATAAATAGGTAAAAATGCTCCACCAAGAAGAGGCTTTATGAGGCTTATGATGGAGCCTCAGAGGGAAGAATGCACAGATTGATCTGATTAGAAAAGTCTAATTATATGGGCAAAAAGCAAGTTTCATGCCTGCAGTGTCCTACCATTTAGTCATGGTAGGGGAGAGTCTTCTTGTGGACTGTTTTGAGGGCAGCTGCAGAAAGGTGAAGTCACCCAGAGAGGCTGTTGGGTGAAGTCATCTTGGATGGACCCATAACCAGAACTTAATTACAGCCAAAGTAAATGTGATATCTCATAGGGCTGTGGCTGGCTTCAAGGTGCTTGGGGACAACCATGGCTACCAAAGATGGAAGAAAGAGAAATAGGAAAGCAATGTACTTCTTGGAAAGTGTTGAGCTCTTCTCTCCTTCAAGTGGTCTGAATAGTAGTGATGGAAAGTACATGAAAGCTTCCCCATAGGACTTTGCAGGTTACTCATAGCAAAAGGTACCCTCTGCATGCATGTGCTCCATTGTGGAGCCATATTTCCAAGCAGGTCTGTGTTGACAGGCAGGAATGGTTATCCTTGATAATTAGTCTGCCAGAAAAGGAAACTTTTTCAAACTTTTCTACCTACATGGGATATCTTTTTGTGCTTCATACAAAGACAGTGAAACTACAAGATATACTATATGTCACATTCAGAAAATATAATATTTAATGAGTGGCAGCCATTATAAAACAAACTGCATCAGAAAAGATTTTTGGTCGCAAGCAACTGAAATAGTCTTGGGGCTTTTTATGGATAAGAGGGCTTTAAAAGAGAAAGAATCACAAAAGCTCACAAGCTTTTAAGAGATGGGAAACTTGGGGATATTCATATCCAAGATGGAGGACTCTTTAGTGGACTGAGCAGCAGGTACTTTCTTTAAAGCCGCTTGAGCAGGAGTTGATGGAGTAGTGCCCTGTAGTGGCCACTGAGATAAATATGGCCTCCAATTGTCCTACATCTTGGTCTCACTCTCACCAGGGAGACAATGCCTGGATGTTCAGTTGGGACATATGTTCCTGCCCACTGTTGAGGATGGTCTGGAAGAGGCAGAAATGAACTTTTTCACCTCTTTACTGATGAGCCAGTTTGCTCTTTCTCCAAGATGTCACTTCGTGATAGTGAGCAGGATTTCCCACACTGGGGTGGTAACAGGACGTGACTACATGCCAGAGAGTGAACAAAGTTTCTTGCCCACTGTTTAGATCAGTTTTGAGGGGAAGGAGATGCTCTGCCTTACACCAGGAAAGCTCACCACTTTGTAAACTGAGACTCAAGAATGCAGGAGCCATCATGCCAAGTCTCTTGAGTTGATGGCAGACAAAGACTTTCAGACAGAGCAGGGCATAGTGCCACAGCCTTTTCTACTCAGATATTGGGAAAAAATACTCACTTACCAATATTTTTAATGCAGAATCACCTAATCACTTAAAGGTACATTGTGTGTTACCCTCCACCTCCAGGAAGATGTATTCCTCGCAGGAATCACTGTTGGTGCAGCAGACTGAATGCACCTTCATGGTGGCGATGAGGCTGACTGAGGATGTTATTGGGGAAGGTGGAAGTGTACATTTGCAGTATTGGCATTGAGGGGTTGCACATGGGTAACCCTGATACTAATTGCCTGCAGGAGGGAGTTCCAGGAAGAAAACAAAAGCACTTAGCAAATGATGCAAGATGACAGTTTTTAGAGAAGCACATATACCAAGTGTCTTAATTACTTTCTCATCTCTGAGACTCAATGCACAAAACCCACAACTTTAGGGAGGAAAGATTTATTGTAATTTACAATGTCAGAAGGTCATAGTCCATCCACAACTGGGCAGCTGGAAAATGGTGGAATCACATGGCAGGGCTGGAGCAGGATTAGGGGCAGAGTTGGAGCTCAAGGGCCAGAGTTGGAACTCGAGTTCCAGAGACAGAGATCCTTACAGCATGACATAGAGAAGTCTGGGAGGAAGGGCAGAGCCAGCACACACCACTGTCAGTCAAGCCTCAAGCATCTGCCCCTTCCAATCAGGTTCCACCTCCCAACAGTACACAGTATCCATAGGTACATAAGGCTTTTGGGGGACACTCCAAATCCAAACCACCAAACCAAGGCACAAGGGTTGTAGATTCTGGGCTGTGTGAGGATGCAGTGAGGTAGGAAGTTGAGGGTAGGATGAATGAACTTTGTGCCTCAATTCCTGGAGAAAGAAGGCCAGTTGTGCATGGCAAGGGAGAGCCAAGTGCTACTGTAACTGGGCGCTGTACCCAACATGTCACCTATGTCAACTTGTTTAACCTCCACAACAACTGGGTGTGTAGTGTAGTACTAGTATTACCACGATACATGTGATAAAGCATAGGCTCAGGGTAGCCATGTGCCCTGCGTTGTGATCTGGTTCAGATGGGGAGTGCGGGCCCCAAAGATCCCTCAAGAGTCTGCACATGTTCAATAAGAGGATTCAATGGAAAAAAGGGTATTTTAAAAGATAGTGGCAGCTACAGGCTCCAAGACCCTCATCCACTCTGCATTTTGATGATGATCCTTGGTCACTAACCCATCACAGTGGCCTGCAGGGAGCTGGCTGCCGGGCAGCTCACCTGCGATGGCAGGAGAGGCATGGCACCTCTGCCCAATGCTGATGGCTGCTCCTGCGCCCAGGGCCTGACTGGCTGATTCAGGAGAGGCCAGATGAAGTGGCACTGACAGGCCCATCTGCCACCTCTGCCTGTCTCTAAGCAAACACAGTAGCTGGGGCAGCAAACAGGCCTGCGTTTCAGTGGGGTCCCCAGCCTGCACTTTGAGCTCTGAGCCGATCCTTCCGCTCACCCTTCCCATCTTTGCTCATTCTGAAGAAACACCCCACCCAAAGTGCAGACATCCCCAATGGCCTGGAAAATGGCCAGATTATTTGCTTAGTAATCATGTTTTCTATTGAACTTACCTCTGCCAAAGGTATCCAAATAACCATTCCTCACCACACCCCCCCCCAACCCCATCCTGTCCACTGTGACTAAGCATCTTTCCCTCACAAGCACTAAGTACCTGCTATGCTGTGCAGGCACTGTTGCTATGGGAATGATAAGCAGGCAAGCAGGCACAGTCCCTGCCCTCAGGAAGCTTTCAGTTAGTTATTTTATTTTATTTTATTTTCCCTTGAGACAGCATGCCTCACTCCTGTCTAGGCTGGCCTCAATCTCCCAGCAATCCTGCTTCCTCAGCCTCCTGAGTGCTGGGGTTGAAGGCATGCACCAACACAAAGGCTAACAAACCATCCTCTTCTCTTGCTCCTCCCCTGCTAGCCCCAATGCCCACACTGCTGTCTCCCGGCCCTCATCCCCGGGCCCTCCCTGCAGGCCAGGCACCGCAATGACAAAGGCTGGCTGCTCATCAAAGGCTCCATTGACCATGGCCTCCATGTGTGGAAAGCAGCAGCTGTTGGCTCTGAACCTGACCTGGAGCAGCATAGGGGTTGGCATGCTTCTTGGACAGCCCTTCGGGATGGCCATCTATAGCCCTCTGTTCTTCCCTTCCCACCTCCCGGTGTTTTCTGCCAGCTTCAAGGTGTCACTTCCATTTGGAAGGCATGGAGGAAGACAGGTGGTGAGAGGACCCGCTGTCGCTGTGCCTGGTGGCCAAAGGTGGAGGTCAGGCATGGCCAGAGGACAAGTGGCACCTGTGCTGAACCAGCCCAGGTACGTGGAGTGGCTGGTAGGGAAAGCTGGGGCCATAGGCCCCTCCACAGCAGTCCCTCTGGTGCTTTTCTTCTGTGGATCCTTCATCCATGTCTCCACTCGTGAAAACTGCTGTATTTCCCTCAGTAGGGTGTAGTGATGGGGACAGGGGACAGTCCTGACTCAGGACTGAGCAGCTGGAAATTAAAGGGAGTTAAGGCTTTGGGATCACACAGACCAGGGCTCAGCTCCCATCTGTGACCCACTGCTAAGGATACACCCAAGAGAAACAAAAGTGTCTGTCCATGCAAAGACACGTATGGAGATGGTCGTAGCAGCATCTGTCACAAGAGCCAAAAATGGAAACAGTACAAATGTCCAGCCAATGAATGGGCAAACAAAAGGTGGTGTGTCACACACACCCTGGGCTTTGTGTCACAGGAATGAAGTGCTGATGTGTGCTACTGCGTAGATGAATGCTGAAATGCTGTGCACAGTGGAAAAAGATAACAAGTGGCCTGATGCTGTTTACACCAAGGGTCCAGAGGAGGCAACTCACGAGATACAGAGAGCACATTAGTGGAGGGCAGGGAGCAATGCAAGGGTCAGAGGGTGGTCTTCTCAGGTGACAGAAATGTTCTAGGATTGGATGAGGGTAAACATTGCACACCTTTGTAAATGTATTAAAAGCCAGGGACCTAAACTAGGTAAATTGTATGATATGTGGATTCTACTCCCAATAAATCTGTTAGAAAAATCCTAATTATATCACTTACTAGCTGGCAGACTTTGGAAAAGTTACTTAACTATTGAGTCAGTTTCTTCACCAATAAAATGGGAATAATTAATACCTGCTTCATAGGCTTATTGTGAAATTTAAGGACGCAAGTTACAGTGAGTACTCATTACATGTAAATGAAATCAGTTGACAATTATTGCTGCTACTGCCAGTTTGAGAGAGAGAGAGAGAGAAAGAGAGAGAGAGAGAGAATGTCTTGGTAACAATGAAATTCTGAAGGTTTCATTCTTGAGTGTTCCCTCTGCACATAAAAATCTGTCTAGGACAAATAAAAATTCAGCCAGAAGTATGGTAGAGGTGTGGGGTTGTCTCTAGATGTTCTGATCCAGAGGGGCTCAATTGTGCAGAGGAGAACGCGAGGGAAACTTCTGCTTCAGGCCCACATGGTGCCCAGCACTCCCAGTCTCTTCCATCTTATTCCACCTGTCCATTTTCATCTGTGAATCCAGGGAGGTTTTGGAATTCACAGAGACCTGAGAGACCCCCCTTTGCCTCTCGGCTGTTTTCCTGCACATTAGCTTCAGCTTCAGGACCCTGCTCCCCTTAGAGTGACACCAGGATTCTCAGCAACCCCAGGCTCAGATGCACTCAGCTTACCAACCTCAAGGGAAGTGAAGTCCTAGGGTTTATTCTCATTGAGTAGTTGGCTCTCCTGCTCCCCTGAACTAATCAGTGTACTTGGGGGAATGCAGCACGCTGATTAGTCAGGCCTGGGGGCAGGGCCAGGAGGACACAGAGCTCAGCCACTTTGACAGAAAGAGAAGGGGTGAGGACTGCGGGAGGGGAAACTAAGGATTCTTATAGAGGGAGGACAAGGAGGGGTAATGGACAGATAAATCAGAGGCCCGCTAGGACCATTCACCTGGGGGCCAAACTGCTGTTTGGGGGACACCTTGGCTCATGGCTCCCCTAGTCCCATTTTCTAGAGGTCTCAAGCTTTCCCTGAAGTCAAGTAGAGCAACGGCTACCAACTTCATTTTCCTAAGAGAACGTTAATCTCATTTCTCATCTGGCTTATTTTCAAGGCATGTGTTTCAATACTTAATAGAAATACAATATAGTCTCTTAATTATACATTCTTGCTAAGAGATATAACCCTAAAGAAATAGCTGTCCAACTCATGAAAGTTTTCCCATGTGAATTCCCATGGAGGACTGTATGGAGCTTTTATAGTCTGCCAGTTCTTGTAGATATTCCACAGTGGTCAGGCTAGACCCATCTAAAAGCGGTGTGCTTTGGCTACACAGATTTGATCTCATGATATAGCTATCTTTTGGGACTGTGTCCTTGGCTTTAATTGAAGTGTGGAATAAACAGCAGTTGGATTAGTCAGAATATTCCAGGCCACAATGAGACAACAGATAAACCCTCCATTCCCAGGGGCTAACCACAGTAAAGGGAGAAGGCTGTGTTCACTTTACCACTTAATGTGGGACATGTGGTTCTCCTCTAAAGGGGACGTGGAGAGCCAGGATGCTTCCACCTGGCACCTTGGCCACCTCTGAGATATATTTTGTTTGTTTCTCATTCTGGAAATGAGAGGGAATTGGAGAGCAAGTGAGCAGAATTCACTAACACCTCACCTTTTCTAGCTCCAAGATCACAACCCAAGTATAAGGGAGTGTGGGAAATGTAGTCTTCTTAGTACAAGAAGAGAAAGCAGGATGGGTAACTCACAGCATCATCTTTGCCACCATTGGTGGTGGTAGGAAATTCATGAGCATATTTAGGAAAGCTGTTGAGACAATAGATTCTAGATTTAGCAGAGCAACCTGAAGCACACACATTTATTAACACCCTTCCCCCAAGCCATCTGAAAGTATTGTCATAGAAATTTTCAAAGGGCACAGACCATAAAGATAAAATGAAAAGGAGATGGTAACAAACAGTGGAAACTGGAAAGCAGATGAACAAGTGGTCACAGGACAGGCACACTAGGGGACGCAGAAGCTGAAGCTGAGTTGGGCTAGAGAAGGGGAGGGGGACAGAGGAGCTCAAGAGCAGGTCACAGGAGATTCCAGAACCCCAGCAGGGATAGCCAGCAGAGGCAGCAAGTACCACTGAAAATGGGAGGACATATGGAACTAAAAACAGGCCTGGTTTAAATGTGGAAAAAGCAGCTACTACATGATCCCTACTACTCCTTTCTAACCCCAGCATGGATGAACAATTTCCCCTCCCTCCAGCCAATGGAGAGGGCTGTATCTTCTAGAGAAACTGAGCCAAAAAAGCTGTGGATTCTCCAGCTGAAGAAAATAGAACTGTTGAGTAGATATTTTCACTCTGGAAATTAACGCTTCCCACTGCCTCCTGCTTGGCCACTAACACTCTAGCAGTCAGACTTGCATAACTCAAGTTGTAGTAAGAAGATTCCTCCCTGGGGAACCCTTGAAACCAAGAGAAGACCTACCGGAGCTTGGCATTTGCTGTCTCTTCTGTCTCTCTGCTTGATAAAAACTGGGAAGAAATTTCCCTCAGACCTTAGCCATGCTCTTATTAGACAGCTGAGGACTGCAATCTTAGTAACACTGTGATCTGTAAGGTTGTTATGGTTGAGATCTAAAATGCACCCCCAAAACCTCGTGTGTTTGGAAGGTGATTGAACCCTAGGAACCCTATACTCATCATTGGACTCATTCGCTGATGAGTTGAGTAGCTGAATGCGTTCTTCCAAGGTGAGGCCTGCCTGGCTGGGGGTGGGGCACTGGGATCATGGCCTGAAATGGCAGATTCTTGTCTCTGGTTCTTCCTTCCTCTTCCTCTGCTTCCTTGCCACCATGTGGTGAGTAGCTTTCCTCCACCCGGCTCTTCTGCTACATGATTTCTGCATTGGAGCCATCCAAACATGGATTGAAGCAGTGATTCAAAATCAGGTTGCCCTCTTTTAAGTTATAGGTGTCAGGTGTTTTGTTCCAGTAATGGGAAGTGACTAATGAAGAGCTAGAATCCAGAGAAATGGGATCATTGCTGTGACTATATCTGATCGTGTGGTTCGGAAGCCTTTTACATTGACTGGTGGAAGGAGCCTGGAAAAAATTGAAGATGACAGTGGGCGAAACCCTAGGATGCTGTAAGCCAAGCTTGATGGAAGATTTTGGTTAGGGCCAGAAGACCAGAATGTTGGTAGGAATGCAGACAGCAAAGGCCAGTCTCAAGAGGATTTAGGTGGGAAAAAGGACTCCGCTAGTCCTATGTGCTACACCCTGGCAGAAAATTTTTGTCTTCATTTTGCCCATGCCCTGAGTCTTGAAGGCACCTCAGAAATCAGCAAGCCCCCGCCCTTCGTAGGCTGATGAATGCAAAGCTATGAAGCTTTCCTCTGAGTAGTGGACTCTTGAGTCCTGTGCTTGAGAAGAGCTGCCTAGAGAATTGGCTCACTGGGATTTGTCTTACAGTGCTCAGCCATTTAAGCACCTAGAAACTTCTGTGGTAGTTATTGAAGAAGACCTTGCTGTTACTTAAGCAGGCAGCTGAGCTTGGCATCTTCCACATGGTTCTAGTTTTACGGGTGTGCAAAATGCAAATGTTACAGAGTCATGGAGGCTTCCACCCAGATTTCACAAAAGGCCTGGGGGGCCAAGCAGTGTGCCCTGGGAGGGCAGTGTGTGAATCTGTGAGAGTGACATCGAAAGTGCAGGGAAGTTCCCAGGAAATTGGAGATGCCAGGAACTTAGAACATCTGCTGAGAATAACTGCAGGCAAAGAGGACCCTGCCTGAGAGAGAGGCCATGAGGGCTGCGACTGGCCATGCAGTCAAGGCAGGACTGCCCAGGTCCTTTGGAGCTCACATCTCACCACAACCTGCTCTGGGTGCTAGATACAGAACTACAGTGCTTAAAGTTTATCCTGCTGGGTTTCAGTCATATTTTGGTCTGATTTCTTTCTGTCCTCTTATTTCTTCCTTTTGGAATAGGAGTTTTACCCTGTGCCATTATATGTTTTAAGTGTTTAATTTTTTAAAATAAGGGCTCATAGCTCATCTCTCTTTCATGGTTTTTGTTAAGAGACTTTTGACATGAACTTTTCAGCAATATTGGAACTATTAAGGTTTTTTTTTTTTACTCATAAGAGGTGGACTAAATGTGTTTTTCATGAGATGGGCATGAATCTTTTGGAGACCAGGGGACAAGAAGTATGGTTTAGATCTAAAATATTCCCCCAAAGTCTCATGTGTTTGGAAGGTGATTGATTAGATTGTGGGGATGATATAGTCATGAATTGATGAGTTCAGTAGCTAAATGTGTGGATGTGAGGTAGGGCTTGGCTGGAGTTGATTCACTGGGGACACAACCTGGAAGGATATATTCTTGTTCCTTGGTCATCCCTGTTTGCCTCTTTGCTTTCTGGTTGCCATGCCAGACAGCTTTTCTCCACTAGGCTGTTCTGCCATGTGGCTTCTGCATGGGGCCTGCTGACCATAGACTGAAACTGTGAGCCAAAATAAGCCTTTCATCCTTCAGGTTGCAATGTCAAATACTTTGTTTCAGTAGTGGGAAATTGCCTAATACAAAAGGCATCCTGCTTTGCTTCCTCTCTGGATAACTTTACTCCAAATGTTCTGCACATCTCAGGGAGCTTCATGGTGATTCTGTTACTATTTCTTTTCTTTTTTTGAGATAGGTTCTCACTCTGTAGCTCAGGCTAGTCCTAAAAACTCACTATGTAGCCCCGGCTGTCTTGGATTCATGGCAGTCCTCCTGAGTGCTGGGATTACACGCATGTGCCGCCACACCCAGCTTATTCTGTTATATACTTCTAAGCTCTGAACTTATGCCTGACTATCATGCCACCATGGTTCACTCTAATTTTCATCTGTCATCCACTCACTCATGCAACAATGTGGGTGGATTGGGTGTCTCTTGTGTGCTAGACCCTGGGCTCAGTGCTGAGGAGCAAGGACCAGCTGTCCCAGTCCTTTCACACTGGCATGGTACAGATTTGGTAAACATTCTTAAAATCCATTTTGGAAATGTATGTGGGTATGTAATTAATATAAATAAATATTACAGTATTGGCCCTGATCTGAGGTTTTGCTTTTCATGGTTTCTGTTATCTGCAGCCAACTATAGCCAAAAAAATTAACTAGAAAATCCCAGAAGTAAAAATTTGTAATTTTTAAATTGTTCTATATCCTGAATATCATGCTATAATCTCATGCCTCCAGGCTCCATTCAGCCTGCAATGTGAATCCTCTGCCTGTCTGGTGTATCTGCACTATACGTGGTACTCACCCATCAGCCACTTACTAGCATCTCAGTTATCCAGTCGCTCTCACAGTATGGCAGTGCTTGGGTTCAATTCCTCTTTTACTTTATAACAGCTCCAAAGCCCAGTAAGGGCGGCCATTCAGGTACGCCAACGAGAAGCCAACAAGTGTGTTCTTTAAGTGAAAAAAGTTCCCTACTGAATTATGTCGGTTTTGGTACCCCTCCCTGTGGTTTTAGGTTTCAACTGAGGATCTTAGAATGTAGCTCTCATGGCTAAGGGACAGCAGTAGCATCCAAAGAACAGAGCTGGCCATCCCATGGCAGTGGTGCCCTCACCTCTCCCGTGTGGATGGTCGGGCACATAAGGGAACCATGTGGAGGGGAGGATTCTGGGACATGTGTGCCTTCTTAGAGAGAGCTCATGCTTCTGGTACTTGAAATGAGCCAGACAAAGAAACGAACTCTTGTTCTTCCCACTCAGGCTGCTCTTTAAAGCAGACATGTCCAACCTGCAGCCTGCCTTTTTGTTTTCGCCCTTTGTTTTTCAGAGGTTATAAGGAATAATTTGAAAAACGAAGTTTTGGTACTTAAAGACATTAGCTATATTGTGTAGTCTCATTCTGCGTGTGATCCAAGACTTGTCCCCTTCACTCAAACAAAAAGAGGGGGAAGGGTAAAACAAGAATGAAAACCAAACCTAGCTGACCAAGGCTGGACTGCTCTGAGGCATCTGCACTTGGGATTTCAGCCCCTGGGTGCCTGAGGACCCCAGCGGGGCCACAGCGTAGCAGACTGTTGCCTGTGTGCATGTCAGGAGCCCTGTGTGAGTCCGGTCACTGCCTTTCTCCATGGTGGACTCTCACTACCCAGTCCCACCCACCATAACCCCTCACTAGCTGGTGGAACCTGGGGCATGCAGGGCTTCGCTGGGCGCCCCAGCTGCAGGGCCCACGGGCGGAGGGTATTGGGCAGCCTGCAGTGCCGGCAGGGTGGCAGCCCACACCCTGCAGCTCCCACTGGACCCTGCATCCGGGCCCTGGACCGCACTTGCTCACGCGTGTGCACGCTCCTGCAGGGAAGTTAATAGAGATCTACAGCCCTTGTTAACATTTGCTTTCATAAATAAGTATATTAAATCGGTGAGCCAAATTTATTTCCGGTAACAGCTTGCCGGCGACACCTCTCCCTCTTCTTCACAGTCCCCGAAGCAACCCCAGTCTCCCCTGTCTCACCCCACCCCCAAGGCACGACTTTCTCTCTTAAAATTTTATTTTTAATTTGTTGTGATGAATGAGTGACACCTCTGACAGCCGATTCGCGGAGATTAATAGAAACGACACAATATTTACGTCGGCGCTACGAACAATTATCCTGCCATCTATCTCTGAGATTATCTTCCTGATTGAAAACTACTCATCCGTGTAATCGGAATTATTTGGAATTAGAAGGGAATTTATGGCCCTCCGGAGCACGCGCGCTCCCCGGCATCCGCACCTCAGGCTCCGCCCGGTGCTCTGCTTGTCTCTCCAAGGGCTGCTTGGCAGGGTAGTGGGCATGTCTCCGGGGTGGGCAGGCAACCGAGATGCCAGCTAGAAGCACGCTGGGAGGGAGGAAGGGTCTCCGTGGTAGAGGAATCAGGGTCAGTGAGGCCAGCTTGCCAGCTCCAGATAGAAGAATATAATGTGAGGAAAGAGGTTTAATGGGGAGGTGGAGGAGAAAGGTGACTTTGGAAGGCGCGTGGGTCAGATTGTGACAACGGTAAGAAATCTCCAGGGCTGGCTGGGGCTGGAACCGCGATTGGCCATTGCCATTAGGAGACTTGTCGGCTGGGGCTGCCTGACAAATACCCCAGGCAAGGCCTTCCACTCGTGTGCAGTCATCACAGCTCTAGGGACTTTAAACTGGAGACCAGGGTGCCAGCATGGTGGGGATCTTGCCACGGGCCTCTGCAGGCAGATGGGCCAGCCGTTGTGTTGCTTGGTTTTGTTTTGTTTTCCTTCACTAGCGAGGATTGAACCTGTGCTAAGCGACGTCCTCAGCCAGGCAGTCAGTCAGTCTGTCTTTCTTTCTTCTTTCTTTCTTTCTCCAAGACAAGGCCTTACTAAGTTGCTAAGTTTCCCAGGTTGGGCTGGAACTTGAAATCATCCTGCCTCAACCTCCCAAAGTGCTGGGATTACAGGTATGTGCTGCCAGAGCTGGCTACTGATGGTCATTTTTTTATTCCTGTAGGGAGAGTAAAGGAGAGAGAGAGAGAGAGCAACAGAGAGATTCTAGTGTCTCTCTTTGTGAGGGCACCAATCCCATTACAACGGCTCCATGATTTTTTATCTCCCAAAGGCACCATCTCCAAATACTACCACATCAGGGACTAGGGCCCGGTGTATGGAGTCCAGGGAGATGCAGACATTTGGTCTGTGGCAGGCAGCTGATGGGTGAGAACAAAAGAGGGCAAGCTGTCTGGTCTGAAACCTGGTCCCCACCCAGGCCCACATTTGGGTTGTGGGTGGAGACCAGGAGACTGGATAGCAGAGTGTGCTGATCTGGGGAAACCAGTGGACCTGCTGCTCCAGCCCAGGAGCTGGAGAACAGAGTCATTGTGGCTGAATGCACATGCCATGAGTCCTCTCCCTCAGCCTGGCCCTGCCTCTTAGCCCATTGGATGCATGATTGGCCACTGAGTCAGACAGACCTCAAATTGACTCCCCATTCTGATACTTTAACGCTACACAACTCCAGACAAGCTTCTTACCCATTCTGTGCTTTCATTTTTAACTTGTGAAGCCCTGTTTTAAGATTTTCTTTGTTGGGATGTATACACTCTGTGAGTTGGAGGTAGCAAAAATACCTGCCTCTCATGGGGGGAGGTGTGAATGGGGTGAGTGGACCATGGCCACAGGCTCATGCACGTTGCTCAGTTTTTGGTGCACAGGGAAAGTTCCATGTGTGAAGCTGCTATGGATGAGGTGAACATGAGCCCTGGGCCCATTAGGAGTAAAAGACCTGGGTTCCTATAGTGCCCCTGGATCACTGGGCTCCCTCCCTGGCCAACTCTGGCATCGCACATCCTGGTGACCTATAGTCTCAGTTACTTATTCATTGCTGGAACAGAATACCTGACATCCACAACTTAAGGACAGATTTATTTAGCACACAGTTTCAGAAGGTCTCAGTCCCTCCGTGGGCAGCTGGCAATGGTAGAAGCACATGGCAGAGGCTGGCCAGAGGAAGAGCTGCTCACCGCATGGCAGACAGGAAGTCAAGTGAGGGAGGAAGCTGGGAGCTAGTATATACCCTTCCAGGTCCTGTCCCAGTTATCCACTCCTTCCAGGTCAACCCCAGTGTCCTCCCCTTCTGAACAGGCCCTACCTCTTGATGCACATGATTCCATAGGCATTCTACAACACTCAAACACATGAGGCTTTTGGGAGACATTCCAGACCCAAACCGTAACACCTGTCCACCTGCAGCAGGGGTGAGGAATCTTTTTTTCTGCCAAAGGCCCTTTAGACACTTATGACATCATTTGCAGGCCATGCAAAATTAACAAATTAAAAACAAGCCTGCTGGATTTGGTAAAACTCATCCCTACTGTGATGATTGCCTTGGCCAGGTCAGCTCATACAGTCCATATGCCAGGTGTTCCCTATCTGTGACCTACATTCTCCCCTTTGCTTTCCCCATTTTCCTCCTCCTCCACAAGCCAGCCACCATGGCACTGGGGTGACCTCTGCAGTGGAGAGCAGGCAGGGCCCGAGCTTATTGGGCATGTAGGATTCAGAATCATTGTTCTTAATTTCTGTTCTCCGAGACTTGTAGTTGCTAACATGTATTGAACATGAACTCTTTCCAGGTACACCATAAATTGTTATGTATACTTATATTCAAGAATTCTTAGAGGTCATTATTAATTATCAACAACTCCGTCTGACAGATGGGGAAACTGAGGCTCTGAGAGTTTAGATAAGTCACAAAAGCCGCGTGACCAGTATGGTAGGCAGCCTCTAAGATGCCCTCAAGGTTCCTCCTGAGATTTCCACCTTTGCTCTTTAACACCCCAGCATCATTCCCTTCATTTGGGCATGCCCTGGACTTAGTGACTTACTGATAATGAATACAATTTGAGGACTGGAGGTGTAGCTCAGTGGTTAAAGCATTTGCCTAACAGGTGCAAGGCCCTGGGTTCAATTCCCTAGCATCACATAAAAAAAAAAAAAAACCTGACTGTGTTGGTGTATGATTGTAATTCCAGCACTCAGGATAATGAGGCAGGAGGATCATTGTGAGTTTGAGGATGATGAGACAAGAGGAGATCTGCAATTTTGAGTTAGAAGCCAGCCGAGCTCCACGTTGAGTTTAGGACCAGCCTGGACTACAGAGAGAGACGATATCTAAAAAACAAAACAAAACAAAACAAAAAACAAAACAAAAACCTTTGATCAAAATCATGAAATATCATTTTAGAGAGCTATCCTGTGGGAGCTGAATCCTGCCAAGGACCAGGCTAGGGATGTGGAGTTGGAAATGACAGCAGTCCTAGTGGACACATTTGTTGTGGCCTGGAGAGAGATGCTGAGAAGAATCCAGCTAAGCTAGTCTTAGATTTCCTGACCCCACAGAAGTGATAAGAGCCAGAGTGTGTTAGATATGCTGCTACTCTTGGGCTCACTAGTTATGCGGTAGCATCTTCCTGCACAGCAAGGTACAGCCTGGCCAGGATTTGGACCTAGGAGTGCGCACTGCAGAGCCTTTGTTCTAGGCCTTCGTGCGTCATAGCACGTAAGGAGCCCTCGGGAAGGCAGCCACCCAGGTTCTGGAGCTGTATCTGATGGGGGCAGGCTGCTATCTCACCACCTTCCCAAAGATTCAGGCTGAAATTAAATCCAGACCCTGGTGCAGGGAGTTCTGCAAGTGCCGAGTGGAAGTTGTCTCTTCTTCCTTTGGATTAATATAGCCCTATCCGAGGATTAAATTAGATGGGCTTTAGGTCTAATGGAGCTTCATTCTTAGGTGACTGGTGAGTGAGGAAAAGGCCCTCACTTTGTAATACATGTGTTGCTGTGGGGATCCTCAGGACCACAGCCTATGGAAAGAATCTCTGCCTGTGACCTCAAGGAATGCTTCCACCACCAGGAGGGCTTGCCTGGCATGTAACCTGTCCTCACCTCAGGCTCTGAGAGGGCTTTGTGTACCTTACAATGACAACTCAGGGCCTGCTCACTGGAGTGGAAATAGAGGGAACCCATCTGGATACATCCATGTGCTCTTTCAATAGTGGAATTCTGCTCTTTTGCAGGAAATACAGACAACATAAACATATCATGTTCTTCATTTTTATTGAATGGCTTCTTTCAGTTCAGAAAGAGTTGGCAAATTCCATCAAAGGAGACTTGGAGCCATTAGAACTCAGCACAGTCCTGGTTCTACCATTGAGTGATAGAAGGCACCAACATGAAGGTCAGCGTCAAGTGTTCATGACATGGGAGGACCCAGATGGGACTGGAAAGATGACACATGCTACTTACAAATGACAAGGAAGCAATTCGTTGATACTTGGGGAAAATATTAGTATTTTTCAAGTAAGGTTTTAGACTTTTTCTTACCCCCAAAAATGAATTCTTTTGGAGAGTGATATGTGCACCACTTTGAAGGGCTAGTGTCTAGGTGGCTGACCTCCCTTCAGCTCACACTGAGATAGCTATCAAGAAGGAGCCCAACCAGGAGGACCCATGTCTCTCATAGAAACCAGTCCTTTCCCAGCCCAGGAGTCCATTAAAACTTGGATGGGACTAGGTGGGTATAGCTCCATAGTTAAAGTGCTTGCCTAGCAAGCAAAACCGTTGGTTTGGTTCCCTAGCACCATATAAGCTAGGTGTGGTGGTGCCCACTTGTAATCCCAGAACTCAGGAAGCTGAGGCAGGAGGTTGCCACATAATGAGTTCAAGGCCAGTCTGGACTACAGAGTGAGACTCTATCTCTATAAATGAAATAATAATAGTAACAAAACCTGGGTGGACCAGAGAAACATGGGCCATCTGCTCAAGGCCTGGTCTGGTCTGCTCCTGAAGGATGACTAGCTCAGACTGGGACATCTCTTAAGGACAGGAAGGTCAGAGCCAGGAGGAGCACTTCCTGTGTGGGGGTGGCTCCCAAGGGAGGAGAACATTCTGGAGAAATAGTCTGAGAAGGAAGAGATTTGGGGACGTGACAGGCAAGAGCACAGACCTTCAGCTTTTAGGTTGCACTTTTATTTGGAAGTCACCCTGAGTGGGCAGAAGTCCCACAAATGTGGCCTTAGGAGACAGAAGGGAGAGGCTGGTAAGGGGTGGTGAGACCACCCAGAACATCACATCACCAGCTCTGTAGTACCTGGTTGTAAGCACCAGAAACTGACTGTTCTGGTCTGGATCTGGAATGTCCTCCCCAAAGTGGGGGTTAATGGGAACATGTGGACTAATCTGTGACTTCATGAGCTGGGAGGGGTGGATCACTGGAGGTGTGGCCTGGAGGGATCTGCTCTTGCCCCGACTTCTCCCCAGTCACTGTGCTTCCTGTCTTGCCACAGCTTTTCTCTGGCTGGGCTCTCCTCTATGCTTTTCCACCATTGCCAGCCAAGTACAAATGGACTGAGACCTCTGAACTGTGGCCTAAAATAAACCTTCCCTCCCTTCCGTTATGGGGGGTTGAGTATAACATTTCAGTGATGAGAAAAGGACTCAAACGCTAAGTAAGCTAATGTCAGCAAAGAGAGATTGTAGTGGGGCGAGGGAGTGACTTACAGAGCTAGCAAAGTCTCAGAAGGGCCTCTAGCCAAAGATGGATATAGATCTGTGTCCCCTTGGCTGTTTCCAGCTTTGGAGTGCCCAGTTCAAGATTCAGCCGCTTAGAAAACCTGAGATTGGGCCAGCTTGCCGTGTGACTGACAGTGGGATCAAGGCTCCAAATAATGGAGAAGCTACTGGGAAAGGGCATGCTGGGCAAAGGAAACAAGCCATCTACCACACTCCTGTCTCTCTTCCCCTCCCATTTCCGTGTTCGCTTAATAAAGTGCTATTGGAGAAAGATAGCTTTCTTTCTGAGGATCCAAAGCTTCCCAGCAGAAATGAGGTCATGTCGTTTACAGACACCCCTCCACCCCTTTTAGACCCCGTCAGCACTCCGGTCCCTGCTGTGACTGCCTGTGTCCATTGGGTGCCCTGGGGACAGGGAGACGCTGCTCCGGACAACGATTACTTGGAATACTGCATGGCTCCTTGGATGCAAATGGAGGATTCTACAGAGGACCAGGGCAGGGCCCTGGGGCAGCCACTGAGCCTTATTTAAAATCGAGGATGCGATGTCTGTATTTGTTTAGAGCGTGGAGAGCAGGGGCAGGGGGCATGAGGAGGTGTGTGCTGTGCTATAGAGCCTGGGGACGAGGCCCCCAGTGCCACATCTGTCACAACTAAGGAGCTTGAGCTTGCTTGTGCACGGGCAGCACCTGCTGTTGGAAGGGAGTCTGCCCGAAGTGAGTCCCCAGGGGGCGACCTCTTCCTAGGAAAGGGCGGGGAGGGGCACGTGGAAAGCCACCAGGGTAACCAGCGTTGATACAGGCAGAAGATGAGATCGGAGTGGGCGGTGGGAGCAGGGGAGTTGGAGGGCAGGAAATGACTGCGAGAGAAACAGATGCAGTTGAGCAAGACTCCTGGAGATGGATTTCCCTGCCTCGGTCCAAACTCAAATCCCTGCGCTCAGATTAATTAGCAAGGAAATATTTTCCTGTCTGCAGAAAAAGGCTGCTGGATTGCCAGTGGGACATGAGGGTGGGCAGTCTATCAAATAACTACTAATTAGGTTACTTCCCACTGCTGTTGACATGCTGGGGACATGTTCCTGGACCAAAATAAAAGGGGGAGGAGGGGAGAGGAACAGAGGCAGAGACAGAACAGACCCGGTCCTCTCGGCATGCTTTAGAGTCATTGCCTGGTATTAAGAAGGAAGGGGGAACCAGAACCCACAGAGGGGTGCCAGGAGGGAGCGTGTGGGTGCCGACGCCACGGCTGCGTCTGTGCCCAGGCTCCATTGCCGTCTATAAATGAGCCGAATGTATGTGCCCTGGCAAGCTCCAGTGTTGACGGTGGGGATCCGGATGATGCAAATGAAGACACAGGCACCTGTTGAGTTTTGACCTTCTCTCAGGACCTGTCTACCTCAGCGATCCATTCATTCAATCACTCAACAAATATGAGAGGATGCCGGGAAATTAACAAACATTTCCCTCATTTATTCTCACAACTATGGGGAAGGCATTTTAGCTCTTTTGTAGAGTTAAGGAAACCAAGGCCCGGAGAGGTTTAATAATTCACTCATGGTCACACAACAAGTAAGTTGTGAAGCTGGGTTTTGAACCCAGGATCTTCCTGATGCCAGTCCTCCCCGCCCTTGATCACTGCTCTACAGATGAGGTACCTTTACCAATCCTCTATCTCTTCCTTCTTGTTCCTGTGCCTAAGTGTCCTAGCTCTTCCCTGGAGTTCTCAGGGCTTGTATTCCTCAACAGGTCACATGCGGGAACTCTGAAATGGAAAGCAACATTTCCCCCTGAGGTGAGTGTAGAGATGAGTAGCGACCCTGAGAGGCCACTGTTTCTCTGTTTCAGCCAGAAGCTGAGCCAGAACTGTGTTAAATGGATGAGTGCCTACCTTATAGCAGAGACCCCTCAAGGGCAGCAGTGCTCCCTGCCCTGTGAACACCAGGGCCAAGCTGTCTTCATTGTACCTTTGTGGACCCCATCCTCCCACCCCCATACCTCTCCCTCAGTACTGCTGCGCGAACCCAGGTATTTAGCCCGGAACTATATACTCCTACCCCAATTTATTTATTTATTTTGATTTTGAGGGAGGGTCTTGCTGAGTTGCTCAGGCTGGGTTCAAACTTGCAATCCTCCTGCCTCAGCCTCCTAGAGTGCTGGGATAACAGACCTGCATCACCAGTCTTGGTTTCTTTGTTTGTATTTTGTCTTTGTTAGAGACCAGGAAAGTGACTCAGCTGGTATGTGAGCAGTCACCCCCAGCTGTCCCGTCTCCCCAGTGACCTCCGCTCTCTGGACTTCTCCTTGAAAGCTGGACAACAGGACATCCCTGCTCCTCTCAGGGAGCGGCCCCTCTGGTGAGCTCTGGTTTTCAGTGGTGTGTGATCCTCCTACCCGCGATGTCTCCTGTCTCATGCTTCCGGTAAGGCAGCTGTCTTTCACTGGTGTACCAGCTTTGGACTGGGGCTTTGCTCCTTTGTTCCCTGCACTAAGCACTGTAAAGGGAGCCAGGCAGGGTGACCGAGGCTGTAATCCCAGCTACTTGGGAGGCTGAGTCAGGAGTTTGAGCCCTGTCTGGGGCTGCCTCCAAACACAAACTTAAAAGATGTGGAGATGTAGCTTGGTGATGGCACGTCTCTGAGTTCAGTGCCTAGGACCATGCACACAGGATCCTAGTGACAGGTGTCTAAGGAACATTTGCCAGATTGGAGTAAATGAGTTAATGACTCTGTGGCTGTCACCAGCCTGCCTCTAAATGTCCTTGTAGTTTTTAATGCTGCTGCTAGACACCCCCATCCTTCACTGGGGTATCTAGCTCTTCCATGCTGAGTACAAGGAAAGATAACATTGTGCCCAAGATGCTGTCGCCCTGCAAGGATCCCACCCAGAGTCCGGGATGTTGTCATACGGAAGGCGCCACTCCTGCAGGTCAGAGATGGGAGCGGGCGCTCCGCTGTGTATGGCAGACCTTGGGAAGCAGACCCAGCCTGAGGGGCTGGGGAAGGGCATGGCCAGGGGTCAGGTGAGAGCAGCAGCAGGAAGGCTGGGAGTGAAAGAGTGTCCCCGAAAACCTGCCTCCTGGGCAGGTCTTGTGTGAGCAGATGCGTCCCCCTGGGGGGTGAGATGGCTGAGCAAGTGGGTTACCTAAAAATAGCAGGGCTGACTTCCCACAGTGTGGGATGGTCCTCTGCGATGCCTCCTGCTGCTTCCTGCGAGATGTATCACCAGTCAGAGAAGAGGATGAAGGTACCTAGACAAGGCCACCTCTTCCAAAAGGAGCAACGGGTGGTGGGCCCAGGAGCAAGGAGCCGGGCCGGGCAGGCTGGGGGCTCCATCAGCCGGCCGCACTTGCCTTCAGGCTTCTGACTGCTGACCCTGGCCACAGGAGCTTCCGGAAGGGACACATAGGCACATGTTAGTAAGTGTATGATAGACACAGCTCTCCAAGAGTAAGTGAGGTGCTGTGTGGAAGTCTCTGGGCCCAAGTCACTAGCCTGATGCCATACACGCTGTAGGTACTTTATAAATTTGAATAAAAAAGTCCAGCAGGGGGAGGTTGAGGTCAGGACAGGAGGCAGGGAGAGAGGAACATCATCATCACATCATCATCATCATCATCATCATCATCATTATTATTATTATTATTATTATTATTATTATTATTATTTTGTGAAGAAAGGGGATGGATTGTATTTCAGGGTCAGGACACCGTAGGTTCAAATCCCAGCTCTGCCACTTGCTGACTCTGGATAGTCAGAGGAGGATTTTCCCTTGGGAGTGTTAAGAATGAGTATGATAGTCTATCTTTTTGTGTTTCTGCAATTAAATAAAAAAGTAGATTATCTGTGCTGTGGTTCAATAAATTATTGCTCTTTTATTATTTTTAAAGAAGACCATGAACAATGAAGATTCTTAAATAGTCTTACAAATGGAAAATTTTCCAAATTATATATTTGGTAAGAGATTAATATCAAGAATATATAGAGAAGTCTTAAAATTAACGACAACAACAAAATAAGTTACCCAGGGGCTGGAGGACTAGCATAGTGGTTAGAACACTTGCCTAGCAACCACAAGAGCCTGGGTTCAATTCCCCAGCACCGTTTAAGTTGGGTGTGGTCACACATGCCTGTAATCCCAGAACTTGGGAGTCTGAGACAGGAGGATTACCATGAGTTTGAAGCCAGCCTGGGCTACATAGTGAGTTCAGAACCAGCCTAGACTACAGAGTGAGACTCTGTCTCAAAATAAATAAATACAAAAATGGACAAAGGGCTTGAGTAAACATTTCTTCAAAGAAGACATTTAAATGGTCAATAAAGGAAACAATGTTCAATATCAATAATCATTAGAGAAGATATAAATTTTCATGAATGTTCACATCCAGAGCAGTACACAGCAAGAGAAAAGGTAACTTAAGGTTAGAACAATACATTTGCAATATTCGTAACTGACAAAAAGCCATGTCCAGAATGCATGAAGGACTCACAGAAATAGGAAAAAAAAATGAATCATTCAAGCTTTAAAGTGGGTAAAGGATTTAACTAGCCACACACATGCACATATGATTTAAAACATACTAGTCACATTTAAAAAGATACTCAATGTTTGTTATCATAGGGAAATATAAGTTAACCACAATGAGTTGTATGCCACATCTACCGGAATGGCTACAATTACAATTCATCAAGCTATTTTCATGTGATGTGTTCATTTTCTGTATGTAAGTTTCAAAAAAGTTAACTTTAAAAATTACCACCTATTGTCATGTGTGTTACTCAGTTTATTAAGGTGAATGCTGTGTGTGGTCAAATGCATCCATCCTGAAGTACAGTTTGATGAGTCTAGACCAGGGATCAGTCAACGCTGGCCCTAGATCCAGATCCAGTATGCCCATCTGTTTGCTAATCAGTTATGGCTGCTTGCACACAGTAGGACAATACCGACTAGCAGTAATAGAGACCACAAAGTCCTCAAAGATAAAAAATATTTGCCATCCAGCTCTTCAAAGGAAGAGGTTTGCTGACCTCTAAACACCGCCCCTTTATTAAGACACAGAGTATTAGCTGAGCATGATGGAGCAGGCCTGGACCCCCAGCACTACAAGGGGGTGATGCAGCAGAAATGCCAGTTTTAGCCCAGGCTGGTTAATTTAGTTACTAAGTAAGAGACCCTGTCTCAAATTTTAAGCTTTTTTTTTTTTTTTAAAGAAAGAACTGGATGGTAGGTTCAATATAAAGGCCCTGAGTTCAATCTCTACTAATAAAAGAAAGAAAAAGAAATGAAATATTTCTACCAGCCCCTAAAAGTTTCTTCGTGCCTCACTGCTCACCCTACTCCTGGCCCCAAAAACCACGGATTCACTTTGGGATGTTCCTGATAACTTTACCTTTCCCAGAATTTTCATAAAACTGAGCCACAGAGTGTGTACTTTTCCCTGTCAGGTTTATTCACTTAGCTCTGTATTTATGTATTTATCCTTGTCGTGTATCTATGGTTCAGTTCTCTTTGTTGCTGAGTAGTATTCTACTATATTGGTATGCCATGATTTATCTATTCACTGGTTGGTGGGCACATCAGGGGGTAATTCTAATTTTTAGCTATAATAAATAAAACTGCCATAATCATCTACATACAAAGCTTTGTTTGGACTTATATCTGTGTGAATAAGTGTGGAATTGTTGGGCCATATAGTAAACATGTGTTTAATTTTATAAGAAACTACCAGACACATTTCCAGAGTGATTGATTATTTTTCCTTCTCACCAGCAATGCATACAAATTCCAGCTGATCGGCTGCCTTAACGATACTTGGCACCAGCCATCTTTTCACTGTTAGCCACTCTGACAAGCATGTGGTGGTGTCCTGTTGTGGTTTTAATTAGAATTTTTCTGGTGACTAATAATATTACTTCTTTTTGTATGCTCATGAGCTATTCGTATATCTTGTTTTGCCCGCTCAACTCTTTTGCTCGTTTTTAATTGGGTTGTTAATCTTTGGAGCTGTAATATTTCTTTGTGTTTTCTTGGTAGAAGCTCTGTGTGTGTGTGTGTGTGTGTGTGTACATGTGTGTGTACATGTGCACATGTAAGCACATGTGAGGGGGAGGAAACAGCCTTTTTTTACAGTCCATGGCTGGAATTTTTGGTTTTCTTAATGATGTTATTATGGTTCCTATAAAGCTGTAACAAACAACTACACATTTAGTGGCTGAAGACAACACAAACAATCCTCTTTCCTCAGGCTTGAGCCCTCCAAAACTCCTAACAGAGAGTGCAGGGTGTCCCTGAAGCTCCCTCTGCAGCGCTGAGCAGTTTGGGGAGATCTCCAAGGCCCTCCAGCAGCTGTGCGCTTTATCCAGCTTTTCTGTTGCTTCTTGGTGGGAACCTTCGTCTGATGCAAGCTACTTTATCATGGTAAGAGGCAGATGATACACAAGATTCTCTTTTGCAATCCCTGGCTCTGATCCAGAAGCAGAATGGATACATCTTCTGAACCATTGTTATTGAATATCTGCTGTGTTTTGGGCACTGGGGTTAAAGCAGTAAGTAAAAATTGACGTATGCGTAGTATTCTGTTTTCAGTGGAAGAGATAAGCAATTAGCAAAATAATTAAGCAAAATACAGTGTGTTAAGTGGTGAAAAATGCTAGGGAGAACAAATCAAGAAAGAGAATAGAAAAAGTTTAAGGGGATGAACATGCCACAGCTCAGGAGAGCCAGGTACCCTGGGAAGCTGACACACGCTGTACAGAGACGTGCAGGAAATGAGGGAGCAAGTCACACAGACTTCAGGGAACAGCGTCCAGATGTATGGAACAGTAAATGCAAAGGCCACCAGGCAGGCACATAGCTGGTATATTGGAGGACGAGGAGGCCAGTGTAGGTAGAGAGGATGAAGGAGGAGAGGGTGGCAGGAGGTGAGGTCAGGGAAAACATGAGACAACTGAGGGTGGCCCCTGAAGGTCACTGTAAGGATTTTGGTTTTGCTCTATATCACTAAGTGGTAAATAGCTACAAGAACAATGGCAGAAGCAGGAAGATTTAATTAGAAGGCAATGATCTGGGTAGAAAATGTCTTGGACCAGGAGTAAGAAAGGATTGGCTATGATTGAGCCCAAAGGATCTGCCATGGGGAGAAGGAGGGGTGTCAAAGACACTTCTGGGGTTTGGGCCTAAGCAACTGGAAGAATGGACAAGCCATGTATTGACACAGGAAGAAAAAGGTATGGGGAGGCAGGGGTGGGAATGACAGAGCTCAACTTGGATATAGGTAGACATCTTATGATAAAGTTATCACCACCCATCAGGGTTCCAGCCCAGAAATCCCACAGCTAAGAAGTTTGAAGACAACAGGGATAGCTACTTCCTGTAAGCCCTTATAGCCATATTGTAAGAGAATCAAGGTGCAGACCAAATTATATCCTTGTAGAGACTTCCAGGAACTAGCCCTGTACCAGGACACTCCAAGATCGATTGGCACAACCTGCTCTGTGGACCAAAGGGGGCCCCAACTCTCTGTGTGCTCAGGTGCCCCAAGGACATCTGGCTTGAAGGCATCACTTGGGAAAACACAGATCCCAGGGTTAGGACACTTAATACCCTGCAGCCCCCAGCATCCAGGTTTTCCCAGAGTTCATGCTGTCTGCCCATTTAAGGATCTAGCCTCAAGCCTCGCTGTTGTGGGAGAAGCAGGCAGACCCCAATGGATTCTCACCCTCAGGGCACAGGGAGGGGAGAGTGTTTCCATGACACACTAGCTCTCCTGGGCGTTGGCTTAGATTGGCTTCCCTATCAGCAGGCCTGGAACAGGACCTTTGGCACAGCTGTTTTATGTGAGACACGATTCAGGAAATTCAGGTGTTGTGGTTTAGATCTAAATGTTTCTCAAAGTCTCGTCTTTAAAAGGTGATTGGATCCCGGGGCCTAGACTCATCATGAATTCATCCGTGGGTGGGTTCAGCAATTTAGGTGCTGCTGGGAGGTAGAATGTGGTCAGAGGCAGCAGGTGACCTGGAAGTGTGTATCTTTGCCCGCATCTCCTCCCTTGTCTCTGCTTCCTGCTGCTGTGGGATGAACAGCTGTCCTCCACCATGCCCACGCACCATGCTGCTCTGCCCTGGAGCCAACTCACCATGGGTGGAGTCCTCTGAAAACCACGAATCAAAATCAACCACTCCTTCCTCAAGTTTCAGGTGTGGGGTGTTTTGTCCCATCGATGGGAAAATGACCCACACAGCAAAGGAGAGGTAGAGAATGTGAAAGAGGGAAGAGAGACAACAGCAAGGGGTGTGGAAGGACAGGATTCTGCGGGGGCAGTCAGGCCCCACACTGCTTGGGGATCTTCTGGGACACCAGGTGGAGCACACCTCAAAATCCTTCCCCAGAGGACCAAGGTCAGGGCACTTACCCAGTAACTGAACTCCCGTGGTTGGGGCTCACCCCAGCAGCTCTCATGGCTGTTCCTGCTTTGGACAGACCTAAGGGATGGTGGAGAAAACCATTAGGCCAGAAGGAGAAGGACTTAGGCACCTGCAGTAGGGCGTGATCAGGATGGTAACGCTGTGTACCAAGGTACAAGAGAGGAGCGATGGATGGGGATGTCCCCAACACTGTTGACTTAGATCTCGAAGACTCCACATGAACACTCATTTCTAACACCAGCACAAGGTATACAGGCTACTGCTTACCAATATAAACCCATTTCTGATGTCCAGTGTGACACCTAGCATAGGGTGGCACAAGGAGGGAGACACAAATAGGCCCCAGG
Organism: Ctenodactylus gundi; assembly: GCA_004027205.1. Classification (NCBI taxonomy): domain Eukaryota; kingdom Metazoa; phylum Chordata; class Mammalia; order Rodentia; family Ctenodactylidae; genus Ctenodactylus; species Ctenodactylus gundi. Next base: position 259,270 of record PVKB01001486.1, read on the forward strand.
GGGGCCCTTCACATCGCCACGTGTCACCCTGCCCTGGGTATTCTTGACTGACATCCCAGCAGCCTGTGGGTTATAACCCAACCTACACCCACACACATCACATCCCACAGACCACACCCTGAGGTGCTTCAAGGTGCTGTGCAGAAGTGCTAATGAGCAGCTGTCAGGTGGGGCCTCTCTGAGGGGGAACCAGGTGCCATAACTGAGAAGCAGCAGCCTGTCCTAGGCAAGGCCCAGGCCAGGATGCACGTTTTAGGTGCAAGGACCAGCTCCTGCCTCTTCCTCCTTACCAACCCTCCTCCCTGAATATCTTGAGCCTCATGCTTTTTATCGACTTAGAAACCACGTCTCCTACCCACCTCCACACCTGGTAGCCTCTTCTTCAGTCTAAAAAGCCCTGCTCAAACAGCCCACCTCTCCATAAACTCTCAACAGATGCAGTTTATTCCTTTAATCACCCAGAGCGCTTGGTCCTCTCTCTGCTTCCATGTTTATTACACTGCGTCCTGTTTTGACCTTCTGCGTGTTTGGCCCATTGAGAACAGTGATGGTGATTTGTTGGTCTCTGTACCCACAGGTCTTAGCCTAAATGCTAACTCATTATAGGTGAGTAGTAGGCATTTGTTCAGTGAGAGGTACCAGAGCGCAGGTGGAGAAGGGGGAGGGCAGTCAGGACTGGATGCTAGAGTTGGCTACTCATCCTGAGTCACTTTTTACCAAGTCCTGGAGTCCCCAGCCCAGAGCTTCCTCCTAGAAGTACAAGGCAGAGGGTGTGACTGGAAGGAAGGCCTCTCTCACGTCTTCAGAGGCCTGCTGCAGGAGAGGAGAGGTCCTGCCCGCCCTATTCCATGGCTTAATGTGTAACTTGTCGCCTTTCCTGAATGTCAGTTTCTTGCATTTCTCTGTAACATTTTCACCCTGCTGGGTCGCCTTGGTTATGATGTGTGGTCCCAGCCCACGTCACACTGCCACACCGTTGCCACGTGTGCTCCTCATTCCCTGGCAAGGACTTTGTCACTCTTGCCTCAGGCCGTGGGAGCCTGACCTGGACTTTTCAAATCTGCAAACTTCATCCACTTGGGAGAGTTTTGGTCCACCACAGGGGGTGAGTCCTGCAGGGTAGGGCCTGCCTCGCCTCCCCACCTGTGCAGGCGCCCCTCCATTTGGGCACACTAAGCTATAAGCTCTCCCTTCTCCCTTCCCCTCTTCTCTTCCTTTCTTCTACAAATATTCAATGAGCACCTAGCAGGGATGGAGGGATAAGTGGTGAATAAGACACTCCAGGTGCCTCTCATGGAGATGCCCGTACAGCGGGGGACAAGTTAGCAAGGTGACCTCCCTGTAAGGGAAATGAGCAGAGGTCCTGATGGAGGAAAAGAGAGGGATTGGCCCTGGAGAAGGCCAGAGAAAGGGCCGTCAAAGGAGGTGACAGTGTTTTCATGGTGTAGAGTATTATTTCAGAAAGAAAGAAAGAAAAAGGATCTGATAGACACAAGGCTAAGATTCTCTCATTTGAGTGGCAAATACATGGGTATTCATTGCATTCTGCACTTTTTCGTATTAGAAGTTTCTGTGTTTAATGTTTTCTGCATAAACCACCTAATTGCTAATCCTATTCAATAAGTCACAATTTGTAACACACAAGCCACAACCCAGATGAAGGATGGCTAGCCACCTTGGAGCCCCTGATAGTCCAGGGATGACTGTCTGGCCCTTGCCTGTGGCCACCTTTGACTTCTCCTTTTTGTCATTCTGACAGACTTTTACTCATCCTTCAAAACCCAGCTCAACCATCGCATTCCTAACAGACTTTTTTGACTTCCGCCAAAGAGCCAATTTTTCCATAATTACAGTTAATCTGAGCACTGTGTGTATTCCTAACCCATGTCAATGTGTGTGTCATATTCTGGCTGTGTGTGCACACCTCTCCTCGTACTCTGGAGCATTGTCCCGGGCGTCACCTGCCTCTTTATCTCTTTATCCTCTGCTTTTAGTACAGAACATAGCAGTGTCCTCAGTGATGATTCTCAGACTCGCTGGTCGGGTGGGCGAAGGAATGTTTAACCTTCAAGCAGCAAGCTTTCAGAAGAGCATTAATAGAAGATATTTGTATACAAGGGATATGCTAATTAAATTAGTTTTATTTATTCATTCACACAAACTCAGCAAGAACTCCATTTGGCTGCTATTAATGTTTACCGTGATTTACTCTAAGTACTAGAAATGTGAGCAATGTGCTTCTTTTGCAAGGAAAGCCGCGTTCCTCCTGGCTTGCCCCGCCCCCTCTCCCATTTGTCTGAATTAGTGAGGCCTCCCTTTAGTTTTGGCCTTTTCCTGACACTTGCAGGCTGGCTGTGCAGTAATGTAATTACCCCTGAGTCTACTGAAAGCAAATGCCAACCAATCTGCAGGGAAGGAATATGGAGTCTCAGCTTACTTACTAAGAGGCTTGTGGGGTCCTCAAGGAGGGGACAGCGGCCCCACTGCCCTGTGCGGCAGTGCTGGCAGGGGAGTCCAAGTTGCACAGTTTTACCTGCAAGTGAATGGATGGGAGGACAGCGAGTCCGTACACAGAAGCAACATGAGCCAGGTGTGGTGCCACAGGCCTGTAGTCTCAGCAGCCTGGTAGGCTGAGGTAGGATGATTGTGAATTTGAGCTCACTTTTAGCAACTTAGGAGATCCTGTCTCAAAATAAGAATAAAAACTGGCTGGGGATATTGTTAAGTGAGAAAGTCTTGGGTTCTATCCCTCATACCAAAAAAAAAAAAAAAACCCCACAAAAAACAAAAAACAAAAAAGCCAGCGTGAGACAGAGAGCTGAGAGCCCGTCCCAGAGCTCCAGGGTGCTTTCTGAGGGGACTCACACTCATAACCATAAATCACTTTTTTTTTCAGGACAGGAAGGAGTCATTATCCTCGCCAAGCAGGTCATGGAGGGCCATGGGTCTAGAGTTGGCAGACTTGGTTCACATCCCAGTTTTCCTCTGTCTCTGTGGAGGTGAGATGGTTGTGGGGTCCCCAAGTGCCTCTGTTTGCTCATGTGTAAAATGGGGGTGCCAAGGGTAACTCCACTTTATCTGATGGGTTCACATCCGGCAAGCATGCAGAAGAGTGCCAGGTACCCCAAAAGCATGTAGTGTGGGAGGAGCTCCCCATGAAGCCACAGCCCAATCAGTCCCCAGGGCCACAGCGGCCACCTGGCCCTCACTGTCCCTTCACCCCTATCCCATCTGCTTGAGTCTACTGTGACTTACCCATGGGAAGCCCCTTTGTAAAGTGCTACAAAATGGGGTCCTTGCTCACCTAAAGACTAACCGCCTTTTTTACAAACGGGTCTCAGGGCTATGGAGAGATGATGCCATTTATCACAGCTGAATTGGATGGAAAGGGAAGAACTCAAGGTATGGAATGAAATTTGAATCATGGACATTAGCCAACCACTGTTTGTTTGCATTTTAGGGACTCTTAACCTGTGAGGTCTCAGGGCTTTCCTATTAATTTACATCAAGTATATTAGTAGGAAATTATGTAACATCACTTCTCAGCCTTTTGGCTAAGATCAAGTATAGTAGGAAATTATATTAATTGTCTTGCTCACAGCTTGCGTTGTCATAGGTGGCAAAGTGAGTTGGCCGACCTTCTCATTCAGTACTCTGTGGACCAATTCTCACTCGTCCTGTGTTCATATCTTACTTCACTCTTCACCTTCTCACTCTGCACCTCCTGATTTGCTAGCTTGCACTCATTATGTTTCCCTTATTAACTGGCAGAAGCTGGAATGGGCGCGGACTGGTGGCATGGATGGAGGGTTATATTAACATGAAAACAGCAAGTCCTCACCCTCCAGGAGGTACATCCTGGGACGGAGACCAACATGTGAACAAATATGTTTACTAATGTGTGGCGGTGACATAGCATAGGGGTCACTGAATGCCGTAAGGGGACAGAGGCGGAGAGCTTGAAGCACTAAAAGCTTCCAAGGAAGTGCCACAGTGCTGGGTTCTAAAGGCCCATGGTGTGTTCTGGGCAGAGGGATGAAAAAGGATGCGGTGTGGCAGGGAAAAGTTCCACATGGCAGGGAATGGCGAGGGAGGTGGCCAGGAACCTAAGCTGAAAGCAGGTGACTACACATAGGTTAGAGCCAGGCAAAGGGCTTAGGTTTTATCCCGTGGAAAATGGAGAACTGCTAGAGTTTTTCAAAAAGAAAATTAATTCAATGAATCATAGTCAAGGGTGAAAAATTGAAAACGTCCTCTAAGGTCTGAAACAAGACAGAGATGCCCACATACATTTGTGTGAGGCATAGTACCAAAAATCCTCACCAAAACAGTTGCACAAGTCAAAGAAATGAAAGTATAAGACAAAAGCAAGGGCATCCCAGTCTTGAACTTCAAAGTATATTACAAGGAAACAGTGATAGCAATCATATGATATTGGCGCAAAAACGAATGTGTGGATCAATGGAACAGAATTGAGGATGTAGAGACAGCCCTGAGCACCTCATCCATTTGATCTATGACCAAGGGGCCCAAGAAATACAGCCTCTTTCATAAAGATTGCTGGGAAAACTGGTTATCCATGTTCAGAAGAATGAAACTAGGTCTGGATCTTTTACCATGAAACAGAAATCAAAACAAAATGGATCAAAGATCTAGATATTAAAATGGAAATGCCGAATCTGCTGGAACATAAACTAGACAAAACCCTTGAAGACTTAGGCAAGGACTTTCTCAACAGAAAGCTATAACACCAAAAATCAATGATTAGAATCATATCAAATTAAAAAGCTACCACAGAAAAAAAAAATCAACAGAATAGAAAGAACCAATGGAATGGGGGAAAAAAATTGCTGGCTACTCCTCCAACAGAGGACTAACATCTAGAATACGTAAAAACTGAAAAAAAATAGTCTCTCAAAAAAAGGCCCAATCAAAAAATGAGCAATTGAAATGAATAGACAGCTCTCAGACTAAAAGGTACAAATGGCCAATAAATACATTTTTAAAGTTCAACATCTTTACCCGTTAGAGAAATGCAAATTAAAACAACACTGAGTTTCCATCTTAGTAAGAATGGCTATTATCAAAGCTTCTATTGTGGCTTAGGTCTGGAATGTCTCCCAAAGTTTCTTGTATTTGAATGTTATGGATTGTCTGTGGAACCATGTGCTGTTAGGAGACAGGGTCTTAGGAGGGGTGGATTATGGGTGTGTGGTAAATTATAGGTATGTGGTAGAAGACAGGTGTGTGGTAGACTAGGGGCCTGCTGTAGATTACAGTGTTTGCATGTAACCTAGAAGGGGCTTAAATCTAGAAGGGGTAGAACACTGAGGCTGGGCCCAGAAGGGGTGGGACCACGGGGACAGGACCTGGAAGGGTGCATTCTAGTTCCTCCTTCCTGTCAGACTTGGCCCCCTGTCTGCAGTGCTGGGAGGAGCTGCGTCCACCTATATCTCCACCTTCATCATGAGCTTCCATGGAGGCCGCCACCTATGAATGGATTGTGACCTTCTGAAATTATGAGCTAAAGTAAACTTTTCCTCTCCTAATTTGGACATGTCAGGTGTTGAGTCATGGTAATGAAAAAGCAACTAAGACAGACTCAAAACCAAAAAGTGCTGATGAGGATGTGGGAGGAAAGGAACCCTTCTTCACTGTTGGTGAGGCTCTACCCTAGTACAATCATTATGTAAGTCAGCTTGGAGTTTCCTCCAAAAACTGGAAATAGAAATTCCATTTGACCCAACTATATCTGTTCTGGACATCTTTCTGAAGGCATTAAAGATATCATCTAACAGTGATCTGTGCATGGCCATGTCTATAGCATCATGACTCTTAACAGGGAAATCCTGGAAGCGGTCAATATGTCCATTGACAGATGAGTGCATAAAGAAGATGTGGTGTGTATACACAGTGGAGAATAATCTGCTATAAAGAAAGATAAATTTGAGTCATTTGTAGGAAAATGGACCATTATGCTTAGTGAAATGAATCAGACACAGAAGGTTAAATATTGCATGGTTTCTCTAACATGGAAAAAATCCAAAGTAAATTAAGAGAGTAATCGTAGGCAATGGGAGGCAGATTTTAAGGAGGGGATTTGGGAGTGGGATGGGGAGGTGGTGAGAGGGTGGGAAGGGAGAAGGACACAAAAATCATCAAGATGTGATGTGTATATGCGCCAATTCCTCAAGCGGAGTGTAATTGTTATATATCACAAATGCAGACTAATCAAGAATAATTTGGAGTGAAAAAGAAATAGGAGCATTGAAAACAGAAAAGTGGTAAAATTATCCGTGCTTGCAGATGACATGGTGTCACATGTGGAGTCATTCCCCATGATACTTAATAAATGCAGGAAAAGGGCAGGAAGTAAGATCAACATGAAAAAAATCTCTTTGCCCTTCTATAGACTAAAATCAAATTACCTAAAAAAGATACTAAGAAAGCAATCTCGGGCTGGATGAATAGCTCAGCAGTTAAAAGCGCTTGCCTAGTAAGTACTAAATACCTTAGTTAGATTCTCCAGCACTATATAAACTGGGTGTGGTGGTCTGTAATCACAGCAGTAGAAAGGCTGACGCAGGATTGCTGAGTTCAAGGTCAGCCAGGGCTATGCGCTGTGAGTTCAGAACTTACCTGGACTATAGAGCAAGACCCTATCTCAATAAAAAAAAAAAAAGCAATCTCATTTGTGATAGATTTAAACAGAATGAAATCCTGAAGAACAAACTTAGGTGTGAGCACCATGGCACACTCCTGTAATCTCAACACTCTGGGAGGCTGAGGTACAAGTTCGAGCCCAGCCTAGGTAACTTAGCAATTTAGCTAGGTCATGTCTCAAGTCAAAAGGCCTAAGGCTGTAATTTGGTGCAAGGCCCTGAGTCAGTCTCCAGTACCACAGGGAAAAAAAAATTAACCAAAGAGGTAAAAAAGTTATATATCAAAAATCATTGATGAAAAAATTAGAGGAGACACAATAGACAGAAATCCTGTGCTCACAGATTAGAGAACTTAACATTATTAAAATGGCCTTATAGCCAGAGCCATCTACAGGTTCAGTGCAATCTCTTTCAAAACTTCCAATAGTATTTTCTATAGCAGTATAGGAACAATCCTAAAATTTATATGAAACCACAAAAGACCCAAATAGACAAAACAAGCTGGGCAGGACGTGCCAAAGAGGCATCATGTTTCCAGACATCTAAGCATGCTACAGACGTACAATGTTTAAAGTGGAATGGCCCAGGCACAAAACCACACATATATCCCAACAGAGTAAGATGGAGAGCTCAGAAATAAAGTCGTGAGTGTAGGGTCAACTGATCTTTGACAAATACACAAAGAAAGGATAGCCTCTAACAGTGCTGGGAAAACTGGATATCCACATGCTAAGGAATAAAACTGAACCCTTACATCATGCCCCAAAAATCAACCTAAAGTGAATTGAAGATGTAAATGGAACCAAGAACTGGAAACAGAAGGAAATACTTGGGCAAAACTTGACAATCCATCTTCAATATAACACCAAAAGAGACAACAAAAATAAATTTAGACAAAGGGAACAATACATAAATAAAGACGTACATACCAAAGAAACAATCGGCAGAGCAAAATGACAACCTATAGGTTGGAAGAAAGTATTTGCAGACAAGGCATCTGATAAAGCATCAATATCCGAAACACATCAAGAGCAGTCTACACCAAAAAACAACTGGATGTAAAAATGGGCAAAGGACTTGATGAGGCATTTCTCTAAAGAAGATACACCGATGCCCAATATCAGTAATCATTAGAGAAATGCGAATCAGAACCACAGGGAGACATCGCATCACATTCGTTAGAATGGTTATTGTTGAAAAAAACAAATAACAGTAACGGGAAATACCCAATGTTGATAAACACATGGGAACCTTTTGCGTATTGTTGATGGAAATGTAAAGTGATTCAACCACTGGGAAAAACAGTATGGTGGTTCCACAAAAAGTTAAAAATAGACTACCATACAATCTAAAAAATCTGCTTTTGAGTATGTAGTGTATGTATCTTATGTTCATTGTAGAATTACCTATCATAGCTATTGTATTATTTACAAGAGCCAAGTGATGCAGAGAACCCAAATGTTCACTAACAGCTGAACAGACAAAGACGATGTGGTGTCTGCATACAATGGAAAGTTATTTTAAAAATAACATAAGAAAGAAAGAATTTCTGCCATATGCCACAACATGAGTGAACATAGAGAACATGATGCCGAGGGAAGGAAGCCATTCGTGGAAGGGCTAATTTACCTAATTCCACTTATCTGATGGACTGACAGGAGTCAAACTTGTAGAAATAGAGAGTACATGGTAGTTGCCACATGCTGGAATACAGAGTGGCTGCTCAATGGCCATAAAGTTTCAGTTATGCAAAATGAGTAAGTTCTAGAAACCATCTCTGTGACACTGTGCCTACAGGGAATGATACTGTATTGCACCCTTGAGCATTTAAGAGGATAGACATCATGTGATGAGTTCTTGTCACCACATAAAAATGAACACATTATCCTGGGAGGTTGTGCAGAGGTGACTCAGAAGAGGAAGAGACTGGGGCCACAGCAACCATTTAGGAGACTTCTCCTTGGTCCAGGTGAAAGTTGTTAAGAACCTAAGACAAAGTGGGACTCAAGTCTAGACCAAGAAGATGAGTTCCAGTCTGTCCATGTCCTCAGCAGCTCATGAGACGTGGAGGGAAAAGTTGAGGGTGACTTGGAGGCCGCCAGCTGGAGATGAGGTGAATGGCAGAGGGAACACAGCAGAAGAAGGTGTGCACAGAGGCTAGTGAGGAGTGGAATTCTTACCTCTCTGAGTTTTCCCCAGTTCCTTAGTTATCATCCTGGACCCATACAGAGGGGAGCCTTGAAAGAGACTCTTGCAAGAGCCAGGGTCTGGGAGGTAACATTTTACAGTGAAGGGAAGTAGATGGAGGAGACGGCAGGGCCCAACAGGATGCAGTTTTGATTCGCTTATAGAATGGAGGAGACTTTGATGCATTCTGACGTGGTTTAGTGGAAGGAGCCATTGCAGAGATTGATGACAGGAGAGGGAGGGGAGACGTGAGAGCGGGTCCTGGAGAGCCGCTAGAAGCAGGGCCCAGATGGTGTTCCTAGCTGGGGGCAGGAGGAAGAACAGTAATTAATCAGAGCTAGGCTTGCCATTAATCTCTTCCCCACCCCAAAAAAGGCTTACAACTCCCCAGAGATTTTTTTTTTTTTTTTATGATATGCCAAATCCAAGTTCCTTAGAGTCCTGGACAAATAAGACTTGACTCTCAGAATCCCTTTCCTTTTATAGTGGACAGTATCCTTTTTCTTTGGGGGAGCTGACTTTTCCCCATTATATCTAGACTTATGAGCTGTCATCCTCTCCCACCATCTCATCACCTGGATGACCACATTACCCACCCTGAACCAATCAGTGTCCTTCCTGAAGCCTTTGGCCTTTGAACTGCGGGAAGCAGGGTTAGGCAGATGTCCATTCATTCATCCATTCATTCATTCTGGTGACTATGCCCCAGATAATTTACCCACAAAGTTGTGTTCTTAGACCTCTCCCAGAACCACCCTGGTTTCCTCAGTCTTCCTTTCCATTTTTGCATTATATGACATCATTTCAGTACATTTCATTCTGCTTAAGTGCCTGCAGTCTATTTCAGTTGAGTTGGACTAAACTGTATGAATGATAGCCCAGAAATTTTTTAGAATAACAGAAGATTCTCTGCTGACCAGGGTGCATAAGTATCTTCCATTCTCCCATTTTACAGAGCAGGCTTGGGATCTGGCATCTGGATCCCCAATTTATGAGAAAACAAGATGTGAAGTCTGAGAAGACACACTAGACTCCATGGCCTGCAGGGACTGTGGCCGTAGGTGGTTCTAGTTGGTTCTGAGGCTTTTCCAAAACTCTTTGTCCTTCCTCCCTTGTCCCTCACCTCTTTGTCTGCTTTGAACCTCATCCAGGAAGGATTAGAGAGCTCGTACTGCTCTCCAAGGATCCCATCGGATCATTGGGTCCTAAAAGTCCTTCTCTATCTCAGTCAGAGAAGACAGAAACCTATGGCAGAGATGCCTTGCTCCCTGGACTCCACAGAGTGGGTACACCTGGCTGCACAAGCCTTCTGCCCTTGTTCCTCAGTCCCTTCCAAACTTGGTTCATTAACTCAATAGCACTGCAAGACTATGTCATTACATACCCCTCAATTGGAGGGAGACCAAAGGATGGCTGAAAGCACAGTCCTTTAAGTCAGGCAGATATGACTTATAGTCCTGACTCTACCAGGTACTCCCTTTGCAACTTTGAGCCAGTCACTTGACCTAGACAGTGAACCTTGCTTAACAGAGTCATTGAAAGACTAACTAAGGCAACGCAGATCAGCGCCTCACCAGGAGGATGGCACACAGAGGATGCTCAGTGTTTGAGAGGTGTCATTTCTGTCATCACTGCTTCTTGTAGTATGAAATGAATGCTCGTGAGAAGTCAGCATGTACCCAAGGTGACAAGAGATGTAGTATCACCCCAGGCAAGCAGTTTCGTTGGCTGTAGCAGGAGACCCACAGTAGGACCCCTAGTGCACAATGAGTGTACGGGTAGGCTGTCCCACTGGAGCTAGGCCGTGAAGGATGAATAGAAATAGGCAAGGGAGAGGGGAAGCAGCAGAGGTAAGAATATACCCAGCAAGGACAGTGTGTTCATAGGGTGTGTTGTCAACTGATTGAACAGCAGTGTGGGTCTCCTGAGGTGAGAGAAGGCAAGAAGTTGGAAGAGGAACTCTGGGCCCAGGGCCTCTGGTTTATTGGCTTGGCTGCTTGGTAGGTCTCTTGTTGTTTCCTTTCATCTCTGATCTGGCAACTCCCCATCCTTTAGGGATGTAGCATTCCTGAGGGGGTTACACCTGCTGGGTGCCCTGGCAAATGGGATTCGTGGACAAGCAACGATGTGCCTCCACCAAGGACTGGGCAGTTGCTTCAGCAGAAGCAGCTTCTACAGGGGTACCCTCTGAGGGTTTCTGCTCCCCTCTGTCTCCTGCTCCCATGAAGAATGTTACCAAGGTTGGGCTGTGTTACTGTGTCACCCAACTCGCCAGGCCAGTAGGATGCCATCTAGAACAGAAGCGACCACAAGGTCCCCGGCTCCGCCTTGCCCTTGGGTTTGTAGCAGTGTGCCCATGAGAGGGATGATTAATGGCCTTGTAGCACTGTGCTGTATTTAGGTCTAGCCCCAGCCAATAGATTTTCTTTTTGATAAAGTAGATGCAGGCACTTCCTGGGTTGTGGGTGATGTCCCCGCCACCCCTCCCCCCCAGCCCCCGTCTTGGCAGTCCCTGTCGGGGACCTCTGGAGGTAAATGAACTGATAAGACAGCAGCAGCGGGGAAGGCTGCATCTTCAGTGGCCCTTGTAAACAACGTAAAGTCACCTTGATGTGCTGGGACTGATGATGCTGGAACAAGCCAAATAAAGTCTGGTGGCACTGAGCCATTGCCGAAGGTGACCATCCCGGTGGCACAAAGTAGCCTTCAAGGCTGTCAAGGCCCCCCCAGTTCTATTCCTGGGTCTTTTCCATGTGGTAACACACACGCTCACCTCTGTCTCATAGCATGTGTGAGACTGCCCGAACTTTTGTTCTTCTATAAGAGAGTATATCGTAGGTTGAGCTATGTCCCCAACATGAAGTTGAAGTTCTGACTTCCAGTATTTGTGGATGTTACCTTATTTGGTGATACAATCTTTGCAGATGATGGAGTTAAAGTTGTGTCATAGGAATCAGGGGAGTATCCCAGTAGTTTAAAGCGCTTGCCTCACATGTTCAACGCTCTGGTTTGTTCCCCCAGCACCACATAAAAATAAGGCACTATGGCACACACCTGTAATCCCAGCCAGTAGAAGGCTGAGGCAGGAAGATTGCTGTGAGTTTGAGGCCAGCCTGGGCTACATTGTGAATTTAGGACCAGCCAGGACTATAGAGCAAAACCTTGAATTGAAGAAAGAGAGAGAGAAAAAAAAAGAAAGAAAATATGGAGTCTTAGAATGGGAAATTTAGACATGGAGCTAGATTAGCACACAGAAATAATACACCACAAGCCAGAAACTGCCAAAAATGACCAGCAAGACCCTCATAACCCAGGGTGAACCAGCCCTGCTGACACTTTAATCTTGGACTTCTAGCACTCAGAACTACGAGCCAAAACATTTCTACTTTTGTGTGTGCACATATGCTAGGGACAGAACCCAGAACCTTTGCATCATGCAACATCCCTAACCATTTTTTGGTTTTGATTTTGAGATATAGTCTTACTAAGTCACCAAGTTTTCCAGGCTAGACTTGAACTTGAGATCCTTCTGCCTCAGCCTCCCAGAGTTCTGGGATTACAGGCCGGCACGAGGCCTGACCATTTCTACTATTCTAAGCCACGTAGTTTTGGGTCCTTGGCTAGATAGCCCTTGCAGACTAGTGAAAGGGCCTAGCCATCTTTCCTGTGGCTATGAGTTAAGGATGAAACAGGAAGCCTGCGGGAAGCAATCAGTACAAAGCTGGTGTTCACAAAGCCACAAGGTGCTTCTCAGGACAGAGAAGGCAAGACTGGGGTGGAGGCCGACGGGAGCCAGGCAGATCTCACGACACTAGAAGTGCTGCAAGATGGCCAGCCTCCTTGTCTCTGGAATTAAGGGTTTAGGAGAGGGAGCCACATACTCCATGAAATAGCCCTACTGCAGCCAGGCATGGTGGTGCACACCTGTAATCCCAGCTCTCAGGCTGAGGCAGGAGGATTGCCGTGAATTTAAGGCCAGCCTGCGTTCCATAGTGAGTTCAGGACCAGCCTAGGCTACAGAGTGAGACTGTCCCCCCCTCCCCACCTCCCGACACCACCCCACCACCACCAAAAATAATCCATACTAGGGAAATTCACAGAGACAGAAAGATTAGTTGATTGCCATATGTTAAAGAGAAATACTTTTATTGTTTGTTTAAGTGACCCAGTGTGTGGTTCTGAGTTGTGGGGGCCCTTGCAGACTAACATATGGGAAATGGAAGGTGTCCCAATGTGTTCGGAGGGTTTGGGGAGATGCTGACAATGTTCTGAAACTAGATACGCCTGGCCACCATTGTGAAGCACTGGGAAGGTGCTCGCTACCACTCACCTCTATGCTCATTCATTCATCCATCCATGGTACTGGAGATCACGCTCAGGGCCTTCACAGTGGGCTGCCATCTCCAGCTTATTTTTATTTTTCATTTCTTGAAACAGAGCCTCACTAAGTTGCCCAAACTGGGCTCAAACTTGAGATGCTTCTGCCTCAGCCTCCCAGAGCGCTGGGATTATAGGCCTGTGCCAGCAGGCCCAGCTTATATGCTTCTAAGCAGTGAACTCAGGTCATGTGAAGATATATTGCCACTAAAAACAAAACAAAACTTAGGAGGGAAAACTTGAGAAGCTACAGAGGGATTTGGATCATCTTTGAAGGCAGGGGAAGAGCTTAAATGTTGTGGAGCAATGGTAGGTCACGGGGGTCACAGTAATGTTTAGAACACTGATTTCAGAAGCCATGCCTGGCCAACTGCTAAATAGGAGGCCTGGAATAGGAATTTTAACTCTCTGGGGACTCTAGGACACTCAAGGTGGGTGCAGCATCTTTGGGGAAAGGGCCAGGGCATAGGAGAAAAGGGTATTATGAACTTGGCACTTTGGGCTCACTCGCTGAAACTCCTGAAGTGGCCCACAATCTTCTCTCCTTGACCTCTGACCTCTGGCCCTGTCCTACAGGCCAGAATACTAGTCCTCGCAGCTCTGTGTCCTGCCAGGGCTGCCTCTGGCTTTTAAAGAAGAACCCAAACAAACTAGAGAGGGGATGAGGCAGGCAGGCAGGACCACCAATGGAGTGAGGCTGATACCTGGGGCATTTGCAGAAGAGGCTGTGTCATTTGCAGAGGAGGCTGCGTGTGCCAGGCATGGCTCTAAGTGTCCTCTGCTATTGAGTTGTTTTGTCTTTGTGGCAATTTTAACAGGTAGAAACTTAGAATTTCCAGTTGCAGGTGAGGAGAACAAAGCCCAAAGAATTAGGGGACAACATCCAGAACTGATGGAGGAGAAAAATCTCAGCCCAAGTCAGGCTGTGGGGTGTCCTTATGAATGTCCACTCCAAGAGGCCTTGGGAGGCAGTCTCTTGAACTTGGAGATGTTTTATGAGAATGTGAGGCTTTGAAGGGCTTCTCGGAAGCAAAGACCTGAGCTCGTATGATGACAACCAGTACGAGATGGGAGAGGTATCTTTGGTTGTTTGTGGCCCCCGGAGATCCTACCGAGGGCAGGTTAGAGAGAGCAGAGTCCAGGGCTTGGCTCCATTGGGAGAGTTGAGTCAGACACTGTGGGTGATTCAGAGTTCAGCCTGGAGTAAGAAGCCAAAGGTCCCCTGGGGCCTTCTAAGCAAATACCTTCTCAACCCAAGCGCTGAGCCCTTGCTACAGACAAGATGATCAGGGAAGCAGTGAGCAGTCAGGGAATCCCAGGACAGGCTTTGGCCACAGAAAGAGAGAGTGAGGCCCACCCAGTGGGGCCTCTGCTCAAAGTCAGTGAAGGACAGTGAGGAGCCATCCTGGCACAGCTGGAGTGTGTGAGAAGGCAGTAGGCAAGGGAGAAAGGCCAAGGTCTGCGTCCAAGACTGAGCTTTGGGAACTTGGGAATGAGTCTGGTGGAAGATACGTGCCCAGGGAGTCTGACCCCAGGCTCAGTGTGGGAATCTCTCATGAGTCCTTCTTCGTGTCATCTGTCTTCCTGTGGCCACACTCACTGGCCACTCCGTGTATGGCCAGGGCTGGCTAAAGGGCGGTATGTGGTGGCTACTGGTCCCAGCTGCCTGGACCCCCAAAGTGTAGGGAAGTCTCAGAGCTCTGGGTAAAGGATGCGCTTAGCAGACTGTACCTGTATAGCATCCTACTCCCAACCTGCCTTCCTAGGAAGACCCTCATAATACACATTTCCAGAGTCTCTCAGCCCAAAAAAGTAACTCAAATAGCCGGCCTTAGTCATCACTCATTCATTCACTTTAATATGTTCATTCATTCATACAGGCAGTCAGTCCAAACTCAGGGGACCTCACGGTGTGTCAAGCATCACAGTACCTCTATGGACACTATGGAGAATAATGCAAACTTGTGGCATTGTTAGGGTGGAGACTTGATTCCAATCGCAGGCTACTGTGGGAATGTTTGAGGTCCTACATATGAACCAGGCTTTTGACTCCAACAGTTTGGGTGGCCCCGTCTTCAGGGCTTCTGTTACCCTGGAGAGAACAGGATTAGATCTAACATAAAGAGGAGGATTCCCTTCTTTTTTTTTTTTTTAAATGGGAGATTTGGGTGTTTTAAAGATTATCAAGCTTCTGTTCCTTCCACAGCTGCAAGGAGCTGGCATGTGACCTCCCTTCAGTGGAAGCCTCACTTGGAATCCTGCTGAATAAGCATACACAAGTAACCTGAAAGATCAATGCAAGGGACCCCGTGGTTCGAGCAAGAGGGTCTTCAGGCATAACCAGCATTTACCTTGCTCTTTTGAGCAAAAATGTCACTGTCCTGTCTGCATGACACTGTCATCTTCTACAAACTTCGCTCCTGGCTCAGCTACCAGAATTGAGCTGGCCTGCTCCAGGAAAGCTGCCTTAACTTTGCAGAAACCGAAGCAGGTGATGTTTCTTAAAGTCCTGTCAGAATCCCAAAGAGTGGGGCTCATTTTCCAAAAGAGGAAACCCTCCTGGAGAACTTAGTCTCCTAGGAAATCTTTCTGGAGAAAACCAACATGCGAGCACACCAAGGCCTTCCAGCTGCAGGCTGTTCTGTTGCTGAGAACACCCTCAGGCCTTTCCGAGGCTCTGCCTCGCCAGGCGTGGGCCAGCTCCAGCCTCCACCGGGGCCTCTCACCTGCACCTTCCCCCTTACCATCCAGAAGCCTTCTGTTGACTGTCCCCCAAGAAGCCATCTATCCCCCATGCCAGGAAAGCTGTGTTCCCTGCCTGCCTCCTGATTTGGCAGGAGGAATGGAAACTTTCGTGGAAAGCACTTGAGCTGACGAATGCTCCCAAGTCAGGACTTTGACTTGGCCCTGACAGGCCACAGGCTTAAGACCCAGAGGTGGGGGGCTCTCTTGCCAGGGTCAGGACCTTGTGGCTGGCTCCTCCCTGCTCTCTCTGCTCTCTGGGGGGCCATCACTCACCAGCGCTCCCGTGACCCCAACTGATGTGACGCCACTGGAGGAGTCCTTGTCCTTCCCACTCCCCCTGTCCTCCCCCGCCCCCTCCCCTTGGCGGTATATGTCACTCCCCCCTTCTCTGTGCCCATCAGTGGCTGTGGACTCGGCATGGGGCTCCATGGGGCTGAAAGTCCTGAGCTCTTTGCTGTTTTGTTTAAGACCTGGTTATGGTTGTGGGATTTCTTTTTTTTTTTTTTTTTTTTGTCAGCTGCCTGTTATATCAATCACGGAGTCTGGATCTATTTATAGGTTGGGAGTACTGTGTCCTTAGTCACAAAGAGACACAGACAGGGGACTGTCGGCTGGTGCCGGAGGAGCTGAGCAACGAGTTGTCAGCCACTGGAAGCACCTGAGAGTGACCAGTCCACGCAGCCCGTCCTCCGCAGCCCAGCATGTAAGTCACTCAACTTTCCCTGTCTCTGACCAGACTGCCTCGTACCCTTCTGTGCCTCTCTCCACACACCCCTGCTCTGTTTCTCGCTCTCTTCCTTTTTTTTTATGGATAAAAATATCTCCACATGCCTGCGCTTTCATCCTGGTTTTCCGCTCACCAAAGCATCTCTGTGTGGCTGAAAGGACAATGTTGCCCCTCTCGGGCTGTCACGGGAAGGTCAGAGGGTCTCGGAATGGTGGGGTGGGATGGTTACACAAACTCATTTGGAGTCAGTAGGTTCCCTTTTATTTTTATTTGTCTTCAGGGAGAAAAAAGTAAGTAAATCAAAAGGGCAAGGGGAAGTTTACACGCGGCTCAGCGGGGTGGTTATGTCTCCCAGCGTGAAAACTTTTATTCGCGACAGCTGGGGCTTGGTGTGTTGAACTGGGGAAGGTGACAACAGGAAGATGTGCTTCACAGGGACAGGTGATGATGGAGGGGTCCTGCCAGATTTGGGGTCACCCTGGCAGCTTCCAGGATCAGGGAGGGTTGTGGCAGCCCCCGTGGCCAGCTCCTCCATAGCATGTCAAAGGAAAATGACTTTCTTTCCCCCGCCAGGAAGCGAGTTTGAGAAGATGAGAGCTGGAGGTCTGTCCTGCCTCACAGGCTCCAGCCACCTCCCTTGTTGGGTATATTTTCACGATCCTGAAAGGGAACTTGGTGGGGGAGGACGTGTCCGGGAGGACCGAGCCAGGTGTGGAGGGCTGTTGAGTGTGTCCATCCACATCCTTCACCAGGGAGAAACTTAATATTACAATTCCGGTCAAAGCCCCGCTTGTTTCAGACAATCGAACAGTGTGCAGGCTGGGTGTGCACACCGGGGGCTCTGAGATGACCCTTCCTGGCCATTGTCTGTCATCCCCAGGGCTCATCTGCCATAAGCTTCCCCTGGAACCTTGGGGACTTTAATTTCTGGAGAATGGATAATATTAACCAGAAACCGTGCATGCAAGGAGATTGAGTTTACAACATTTATGCAAGAGTTGCCCTAAATTTTGAAAAAAATCATGCAAAGTCTAATATATGTTATGTAGGACTTTTCGTATGTGCTGCATACTTCTTACTTTGGGTTTCTATGTGCTTATCCAATGGGACAGATGCTGTATTTCCGGGCATGACACCTGGAGTTGTTTTGGGTGAGCAAGAGCCTGCCAAAGAAATAACCTTCCCAAAGATTTAAGAGGGCTGAACAAAGCTAGCCTGAGTTGTTTTTTGGGGGTACAAACAAAATAGTTTCATGGGCAAAAGAGTGGTGGGAGTTAAATAAGACAGACAAATACATATATGTTTAGAGAGGTGATTTGGTACCAGTTTCTTTTTTTTTTTTTTCACTCTTGAGAAACCTTAACTTTCCTTTCCCTTGATTCTTAATTTTCACTTGCATTTTATTCCATTACTAATGTCTTTAATCCCTTCACTTGTTATTTTGGATGGGAGGAAAGGGACAGGCAGGAACAGAAAGTTAGAATGTAAGCTTTTCCTGAGAGGTGGCCAGACCACATTCATCAGTGCAGATATCCAGAATCAGGTAGAAAGGGGGAAAGGGAGAGAGAGAGAGAGAAAGAGAGAGAGAGAGAGAGAGAGAGAGAGAGAGAGAGAGAGAGAGAGAGAGAGAGAAGGGGAGGGGGGTACATGCTGCTGTTGAAGACCTAGTATGAAAAATAACATCCGAGAAATACAGGGGAAAAAAAGTTTGCTGAATAATCCACATAGGATTATTTTATTTTTCCTGGTCTGAGGACTCTGTTGATATATGTACCCTGCTCTAGTTTTCCCACAATAAGGCTGGAGTGGGACTTGGTGGGTTATTGCTAATTAAAGCTCACGTGAATCCAGTGATTGAGATGTCAGAGCAGGCCACTGTTTGCAGAGCTGATCTAGAAGGGCTTTCCCACCTGGGTGGCTTTTTAGAGAAAAATGTGGCATTCTTTCAACTTCTCAGTACAAGAGCAAATTGTCCCTTCCTCCTCAGCATGTACCCTGGGCCTGGCTGGCCCGACTCACATGAATATATGGGGCGGGGGAGGCTCACGGCGCTGCGTAAGTCCTGTGTTCTACAGAGAAGAGTGTTTGTGGATGTGTTTAGGCAAGACCTGGCTTTTACCTTGGTGATGATTTGTGGATGCTTATAGGTGGGCTGGGGCTTGTTTGGTAGCGTGATGGAGGCCCTGGCCTTCATCCTCAAGTTTGGTGTGTTAGTTGAGGGAGACTTTAGTATATTTGCATAAGGCTGCCTCTGATTACTTAGTTTCTGCTTCAGTGACGATTAATTTTATGTGGTCTGAGCTCCCATCAAACTCATTTTTTTCCCATACTGATTTCTTAAGTGCAATTGGTCACGGGGCTGCCTGTGACTTCATGTCTGCACAATCCAGCCCGTTCCATGCTTGGCGTTGTTTACCTCTCTGGATGTGAACAAGGAGTTGCCTCAGTGCACACAGTTGTTTTATGTGGTTTCCATCCCCGGAACACGCGGGAGTCCAGTCCTGACCTCCTCCTGAATTGGGGACAATGAGCAGGTGCTTTGGAATACATCAGGCTCAGGTGCAGAGCCATCAATCTCCAGGAAGAAGGAATTGCAAAAACCTGGAAAGGGCTCCCCTAATTCAAACAATTTTACATAGCAGAGGTCTCTCCAAATACCCCATAAAAAAAAAAAAAAATGGCAGACTGCAGGGTTCGTAAACCAAAGACCATGCCACAGCCCTGTCTCCCTGCTGCTGCATTCCTACAGTAGATCTGTCCATCTTTTTCTTATCTCTATTTTTACATTTCATTATCCCCCATCTTCTCTCCCTCCTCCACTCCCTCCGCCTTCTCGCCTTTCCTGAAAACACATTTCTATCTGGCACAGAAAATAAACTCAGATTGTGGGTAGTTATGTTAATCTAATTCAATCCTCAGTGGGTTAAGAGTGAAATTCTAATAGTGGAGCTGTTGAGGGCTTTTTTGTTAATGGCTTGGGGATTACATTGAGTTAAAGGCTCATTTCCTAATCAAACAGAGAGGGAGAGAGTGACTCCGAATATTTATGAGTCTCCCAGTGAGAGTTTAAGCATTCAACTCCAAAAGCTGGGTTTCTGCAGGAGGAAAGAGTTAAAACCCCTCAGGGCTACTGGGGAAAAGAATGAAACCAGTTAAGCCATCAGCATTTTCAGCTGCTGTAGAAGTTCTGTGCTGGGCAAAGTGGAAGGCGGGGCGAAGCTGTGGGGGAAAGAGAAGAGTACCCAAAGTGGGTGTGTTGCTGGGCCTGGAGTGGGCTGATGTGCTCAAGAGACGATGAGGGTCCCCTACCCTCCGGCCTCTTGGGTTTTGATTTACTTGGACCTGGAGGGTTGTGTGGCCTGGCACCCCAAATAAACTTCTGCTTCAGTCCAGAAGCGAGGGTGCCAAGAGAGGAATGCCTGATGTGCCAGCAGGTGAAGAACCCCCCTTGCTTGTGGTGGGGCTGGAGGGATGGCGTTTATGCCACTTGGGCTCTGCCTCTGAAAGGTAGAAGCTTCCATCTTCCCCTTAGTCCACCTGCTCCTTCTCTGGTTGGATCCACGTCCCTTGGTACTCCTGCTCTGTCCAGGAGAACTCAGGACCCTTCTAGCTCACTGTCCCCAGGTGGAGGGGAGTGGAGGACTCCCTGATCTTTAGCCCAAGAAAGCCACAGGCAGCTTGGCCAAGGTGGGGCAATGTCAAAACCCACGCTAAAGCCAGGAGTTGCAGTCTGGGCAGCCTTCTGACCTCTCTCCCCTCATTCTGTGGAGTACGGGAGAGGAGAAGGGAAGGTCAGGGCCATGCAGCTGCCGAACCTGACCATGGGTCCCGGGAGTGAGCTTTCCTTCTTCAGCTTGGAAAAGAAGGGCAGAAATCCTTGATACAGAGCCACCCGGGGTGCTCAGAGGACACTTTTTTTAAAATTTTATTATT
This sequence comes from Ctenodactylus gundi, assembly GCA_004027205.1. Taxonomy (NCBI): domain Eukaryota; kingdom Metazoa; phylum Chordata; class Mammalia; order Rodentia; family Ctenodactylidae; genus Ctenodactylus; species Ctenodactylus gundi. The sequence continues at coordinate 279,901 of PVKB01001486.1, forward strand.
ATTTTTTTTTGTCTTACCACCAACCAAGTGAGCAACATATTTCTTTCAGGTAGGCTTTTTCCCTGCTTTTGGAGGTCAGTGGTGGCACCAGGCTGCTGGCTAGCCTTCTGTAGGATTGCTGGTTCTCTGTTTCCCGGTGTCTGGGCTTCAGGCGCAGCAGCCTCTGAGTGTTATCAGTGCCCTTTCAGGTCATGGTGGTGGTGTTTCTAACACATCTACATCTGCTTCCCTGGGAAGTTGCCTCCCTCTGCTTGGGGCTTTCATGGCCCAAGTGATCTTGATCCAACCTGCCCTCACCTCCTGGGGTGGCTATTTCCCTGGATCCACATTTTCGTTCTGTGTTCTCCAGTCATCTTGCACCAGCGTCCCCCACCCCCATGGGTGGCATGGAGCTGTGGTGAAGAGCGGACAGCCAGAGTTTAAAGCCCGGCACCACCCATCTTAGCTGCAAGTTCGCAGCTACCAAGCCCCTCCAGGTCACACCCTGCCCTCTGCTAAGAAGAGGTAACAATAGAACCGGTCACATAGTTTGTTGGAAGGTGAGATGCATCGAAGTGCTCAGCCTTGCACCCAGTAAGTGTTGACGCTTTTATGTGCTCATCAAGGAGCCTTTGAGTCTACACATACTAGAGATGGACACCCACGCACAGGGGGAACTGAGTCAGCGAGACTTCTCAAAGCATCCTCCCTGGCCATGCACTAGGAACCGGAGCTTGAGGTGTGCCAAAAACCCTCTCCCCAGAGAAGAACTTGGGTTTCTATGCCACATGAGTGGGCTGGGGATGCCGCTGGGCTTCAGAAAGTATCCTTCAAACAGGGGAAAGCCTGACTCTTTTCTACTCTGCGGGGAAAAAAGAGTTTTGTCCACTCTATTGGCCCTGGCTCATATTCCAATGAGCAGTTTGGCTTCTGGGTCTTCGAGTCCCTCCTGTGCCTCTCTGTGTACCCACATTCCCCAAGGACAGTTTGAGCTGTATCCATAGAGCAGGCCAGGCAGGTCTGGCTGTAAGGCTAACCCAGCTGAGTCAAGAGGACAGTTAGTGACTCCCTCTGAACAGACTGCTTGAGGTGAATCCCAGTGCCAAGTGGGGCAACTCCTGAGTTCCTGCAAGAAATGTCCTCTGACTCGACCTGGGCCCAATGTCCCCAAGGATCCTGATGTGACTTGAAAGGACTCACTATGTTGCAAGATCGTAGGCCTCCTCCTCTCTTTCCCCGTACTGGAAGGTGAATCACAGTGCCCCCAGCCTCACAAAGTGCCCCTGCTGCCACACCTCCTCTCTGCCCTGCCCTCCCCCGCCCCAAGCAGTGATAGTGTTAGTACTACACACCTGAATTGTCAGTGCCTTCGTTTTGATCTCCTTGCACTTTGCCTGTGAGGTTCTTAGTGCCAAGTGCTGTGCCTGGCACATACTACGTGTACAATAAATGCGTGCAGGGTGGCTGCTGAATTTTTTTTCTCCAGGGGGCTCTTGTCCTTTAGTTACGCTGACTGAGGCTGTCAATGTCCACCTACCTTAGTGCCTGCAGTGGCTCATGATCTCCATCCCAGCCCTGTTCCTCTCCATCCCTCCTACTTCTGGCTTCCTCTCGAGGGGGAAAGGGAGAAGAAGAGAGGGGGACAGGGTTTCTAGTCATACCGTGCAGAGATCTTCCCAGGAATCGTATCCTGTTCAGTGTAGAAGCTTTGTGTAAGTCAGTGTCACATTTAATTGCAAGCTGGTCTCTCCTGTGTCGATTCCCGATTGGTGCTCTCTCCTCTCGCCTTTTTGAGCCTACCTGCCTCCCCTGGCTGTTCACACTGTCAGCTCTACCCCTCCTCTTGCTTAACCACTCTGGTTCCCCGGGTGCACATGAGAGGGAACCCTTTCCTCTGAAGCTTTCCAAAGTGTCTGCTTCCATTAGCCCAGACAAGGCCTTTGAAAGGTGCTGAGTTACGAACATCATTTTAGGTACTGGAGTTTTCCCCAGAATAGCATTACTGCTCACGTTTGGAAGACATAAAAACGCGGGCTGCCTAGGGTTAAATGATGGCGGTGGAAAGGATCGCATCTCCTGGGAACTAGGTCTTGGCTGCGACAATTGATTAGCATGGCTTAGTGATCTTTCTAGCAATATTCAGGAGTGAAATTATTGCTGATTATGCTGTGTGCATGTGTGTGAGTGTGTGGGTGTTTCTGGTAATGAGGGGTCAGGATAAGGTTGGAGAAAGAAATGCATGGATTGTTTGCTACTGGGGCCTCTCTCTACCTTTTCTGTGCAACCCCCTGGGTATCTGTTTTATTTTTATTTATTTGTGGAGATTGGGAATTGAACCCAGAGCCTTCAAGCTTTTGCACTGAGGTACCACAGCAGCCCTTTCTATTTTTTATTATTATTTTGAGAAAAGATCTCAATCACTAAGTCACTAAGTTGTTTGTGATGGCTTTAATTTATGTTTTTCCTGCCTCAGCCTTCCAGAGTACTAGGATTAACAGGCCTGCACCGATAACTGTTTTTGAAAAGTTGAATAGTGGAATCAACTGGTGACAGACCCTAGGGTGAGGGCTGCTTCTGTCCACAGGCTCTGGCGGCCAGAGGGCAGCATGGTGCACTATAGCTGGTCTGACTGGTCCAACTCCAGAGTTGGTGGCAATGTGGGGCTGGCTCATGCTCTCAGGAGCTCAGTATCCACATCATAAAATGCGGAATTGCAGGAGATCTCTGGGTGGGCGGGTGCTATGCCTAAAAGTTTACATCTTCAGAACTCTTGGTGATGGTAAGCCCTAAGCTTTGTACTCAAAGCATATCCAGCAGCTGTAGTCAGTTAGCCTGTGCCCCTCTCACCGGAGGCCAAGGGGCCAGCTGTGTATTTCCTGGGCTTGTTGGCTTTACTGTTGCGTTGCTGGGTTTGTTCTTTGCGCTCACTGTCCTTGTCCTTAAGCACACCTGGAAGGTTAGTGCAGAGTGGTTCAGGTCTATCTGTTGAAAGCATAGGTTCAAATTCTGCATCTTCGATTTTTGGTTAATTTGCAGACACCCTAGTTTTGTAACTCTGCTAACTCACTACTCCCCTTTCCAGTCCTCCCATCTAGAAGTTGCATCTGGGTGTAGACACAGCTGGAGATGCCCTAACACCAGCACGTGGCCTTGGGGTTGGCTAACAGTCCTTCGACAGCATCAGAGAGAAGGAGTGCCACTGGCATTTGGTAGGGGAGTTCCCAGTAGGGGAATCCTCTGCAAGACCTTTGCTTTGCTCTTAATTTTCCTTCTTCACCTGCTAAATGGACCCTGTTTCTGCTCTGAATCCCATTAGGTTGGAGAGAAGCTAAAATAAAAGCCAGAGGAAATATTTCTTTAAATATACAAGTATTGGGCTTGGAGGCATAGTTCAGTGGTTAAAGCACTTGCCTAGCAAGCACAAAACCCTGATTCATTTCTCCAGCTCAAATTAAGCCCAGCCAAATGGTCACACAACTGTAATCCCAGCACTCAGGAAGCTGAGGCAGGAGAATTGGTGTGAGTTCAAAATTAGCCTGGGCTACAGACCAAGACCCTGTCTAAATTAAATTAAATAAATAAATACACAATGCACATGTTTACCAGTATTAAACTAAAGAATTCCCCTGCATAGTGAATCCTGTGAAGCTGTCTGGGTGGAAAACAGATTTTAGAGGGAAGCTTCTACACCTTATCCACCTCACGCCAGCTGTAATCTTGGGCCGATGTCCCACCTCTTCAGTCTCCTTGTCTGTAAAAGGAGTGATTACAGCACCTCCCTCAGGAGCCCCGAGGATTAAAGGAGACCCGTGGGATGTCCCCTAGAGCCTGCTGGATAATAAAGTCCCAAAGCCCTTGCTGTGAAGGAGGAGGTAAAGGAAGGTGACATTTTGGCTGTTACGGTCACTTTCCAGGGCCTCACGCCAACAAGGCCAAGAGGAAGGAAGCTTTCAAAGTTCCTAAGTTCCTCCCAAAGCCTCCCTGGACAGCAAAATGTGCTGCTCCGGTGCTGGTTTAAAGACATCCCCCCCCCCACACCCCCGTTGAGGGCCTGCCTTCTCATAGCCAGGTACCTTCCAGGTGTGGAAATATGAGTATTCTCCAGTACCTGTGGGGTTTGGTGTGGACTGTCCAGTGCCTTCACCTTCCATGGAAATCTGCTCCCTGTAGCTTAGCATTTGTGGCCACGGAAGTACAGCTATAATGGTGGGAAGTGGTTTAACGAGTGGTCTCATGTCCATGAGTGTTCCGAGTTACTGCAGCACAGTCTCTGCCCAGAGGAGCTAAGAGGGGCTGCCTGTTTCCCACGCGTTTGATGGTGTGTCTCTAGGGAGTGCTCAGCAGGGAAAGGAGAGAGGGACTAGGGCAATCCTGATGCCTCTGTGGGGGCCTCACTGGTGTATTTCAAGGAACTGTAGAACTGCCATCATGCTGCTTGGGGACTTGTGACCAGCTTGGGCGTGTGTGTGCACACGTGCACGTTAAGGGTATTGTGGTCAACCATCCATGACTCTTTCCTGTCTCAGGCTGAGAGCAATCTAGAAGGAACATGTAATTACTATTTACTCCGGGGCACTCAATTGAGAACACCCTCGTGTAATGACTCTTGAGCTAATTCCGCCTTCAGATGCCCAGCTGCTGTTGCTTCTTGGGAAGCCAGCAGGGATCAAGCACCCCTTTAACCCAGAGGAGGGATCACAAGCTGGGTATTTGTCCCTGCGAGTTTAGGCTTTGCTCTTGGGGCAACGGATACATGGAGGTGAGGTCTTTCTTGGGCAGAATCTTCACCTGGGTCTCTGTCCTGCTAATGTACTTTTCTAAGCAAGGCTCACCAATAAGCTGATGAATAGTCTCAGTGGATTTGTTGCACCATCAGTGGCATTAATTAGGGGAGGGTGTCCAGTAAATGTTTAGAGACTGGAGGAAACCATTTATATAAGGTTTTAAAACAAACAAAAAGGCCACACATCACCTGGGGATTAGACACAAGATGTGATTGAGAATAAGAAAGGCTGTCCTCAGAGGGGAGGGATATGTGACAAAGAGACCATGCTATAGATGGGGTTCCCCAGCCCCTGGACTCCAGACCGGTACCAGTCTGTGCCTTGGAATGGTGCAGCCATTGGGACAGATAAGCGGTGAGCAGGTGAGCAGTGAGAAAAGCCCCGCCTCCTGTCAGTGTGCTCCTATTAGGTTCCAGTGCTGCTGCAGATTGACAGGAGGTGAAGATTTGCTCCCTGCTCCCCTCGTGCTGCTGCTCACCCTTTCAAAACTGTCCTCCAACAACCTAGGGCATAACAAGTACTGCCTACCCTGCACTGTCCTTGGGAGAATGGTCTTCAACTAAACCAGATCTTGGAGTCCAGAAGGTTGGAGACCACTATTCCAGCTACCTCTGCCAAGGGCATATGTTTGCCTCGGCTTCCCCAGGCTAGTGCCTTGCTCTTTCCCCACTTGTTTTGGGATAAACTTGTCTAATCCTTTTAAGTGGGAAATGGGGACTGAGGGAGAATGAGCAAGCGGGTGTGTTGTCATTAAAGCTGCAGAATCTCTTTGCTAAATATAGCAGAACTATTACCTTGAAATACGACACTTCTGATGTGGCTGGACACTGTTGTGGAGGCTACTAAACTGTTTATGGAGATAAAAGCGATTTTTATATCAGCACATTGAGCAATCTGTTACATTAGCTTCCAGAAGCCACCATCTGATGCCTCTGCACTGCCAGTTGGTCTGTCCCTGCCTGCTTCTTGGTCTGTAGAGGACTGGGAGAGCAGACGATCCCAAACACCCCTGCGTCCAGCCCTGAACATCAGGGTGCCTGCTAAGCAGCCCCATTCTCACGTCACACTTCTCAGTGTGTCTATCTCCTCCGGCATGTGGCATTCTGTGGGCAGTGACGGGGTCCCAACTCCTGGCACAGCATTTGCTGTGTAGGTACCAATGAAAGAAGTGGTACATGTCCATGCCAACTTCCTGGTCTGGTCTTGTGACTGTTTCCAGAAATGCCACATGCTAGCTAATCATGCTTAACGTCTTCTTACAAGTGTGTCCAACCCAACACCCGTCAATTTTTTTTTACCCCACCCTCCTTTTGCTGAGTGAAGTGGAATTGTCTTGGGTGACATATAAAATAGGTAATCTACAGTGGTTGATAGACTTGTGTCTAAAACTTCCTTTTAAGTTTTTTTTTAATTGAAATTTAAAAAAAAAAAAATAAGGGCCAACAAATGTTTGGACACACCTTTAGGGTGAACTGGAAAATCTCTGGGCTGTCTAAAAAAAAAAAAAAAAATCCACGGAAGATGTCCCTTAGGAATACCAGTGCCTCCTGACCACGTTGCCTGCTTCTTCACCACCATTCCACTGTCTGCTTCCGTTTCCTCTCTCTCTATCATGCTCTATTAATTTAGAAATATTACATTTGGAGATTTGCTAAATAAAGAGCCCTCAGAGCACAAAATATCCCTTAGCCATTTTCTGTGTCCCTATGTGCTCCTTTGTAAAGATTTTTCTCTTATTTTTCACTAAATGGCCTTGATTTTATCATGAATCATGGTGTGACAGTTTTTTCTACTGACTCCAACTTATTTCTAAAATATTCTCCCCTCAATCCCTAAGTCAACTTCTGTTCGTCCCTGTGCCCCTTTTCTCTGCTGTCTTTGCCATTTTAGAAAACTTAGAGATTCCTTTCAATGCTAGACCCTTGATCTCAGGCCTTCCCTAGCCCGACCAAGTTTCCCAGAAGAATGGCTCTTACAATGGACAGCCCAGATCAGGTGGGCTTGGGTCTCTCATTACCATACCCAGCCTGGGGACATGCTTTGTTCTCCATCCCCCAAAACCTCGTCTTTTCTTTCACCAGGAGTTTTCACTTTGGGGATGAACCACATTATAAATTTAAAGCTTTAAAATTTGTTCAATATCTCTCTTTTGCTCCATAGTGTGAGGGTCTCCACTTTTTTTTTTTAATTCCCTGACAATAATTTCTCCTCACATTCGATGTAGTCTTACCTGGTACCAGTCATGCCATCACCTTGAGGCATTTCTTTACCATGTAGTTGCGTTGTCAAGCTCATCTGGCTTCCTGACTTACTCACCCATCCCACTTTTGCATTTACTCTTCTGAGTGTGGGAGAAGGAAAACCTCATTCCTCATGTCCTGGGAGCTTTCTGTAGTTATGTTACGTATCCTTGTAGTGAAGGAAAGATGTAGGTATCACAGTTACTCCCATTTTACAGAAGAAAAAATCAAGGCACTAAGGTTAAGGGTTTTGCTTAGGTTACCCAGAAGGTAAATTGTACCTCCCAGTGTCACCTTCCATCGTATCTGAGTGAGAGCAGGCGGCCAGTGCAACGCTCGCAAAATGCCCTTCTGTACCATTTTCATATGCATTGAACTTAATCCCACATTTTCAAAGACTCCGTCTTTTTGTTTGCTTTCTTTGAAATGTACCCTCAAGGAAGGCCGAGGAAGGAGGATTGCAAGTTTGAACCCAGCTCAGCAACTTAACAACTTAGCAAGACCCTGTCTCAAAAATATAAAATAAAATTTTAAAAATCTGAGGATGTATTTCAATCCCCAGTCCGATAACAATAATAACAATCACAATAATGGACTGGAAAAATAGCACAGTGGTTAGAATTCAGTCCTCCAACACCACACAAGCTGAGCGGGATGGCACACACCTGTAATTCCAGCACTCTAGAGCCTGAGACAGGAGGATTGTTATGAATTGAAGGTCAGGCTGGTCTATGTAGTGAGTTCAAGACTAGCCTGGACTACAGAGTGAAACCTTGTCTCAAAAATAAATAAATAAATATTTGAATAAATACAAATTTAAGAGGACTAAGGAGATAGCTCAGTGCAAAGGCCTCGAGTTCATTCCCCAACACTGGAAAAAAAAAGAGGAAGTGTGCTGAGTGTCTCCCTTAACAGACCCATGTGGAGGACGTTCGGGATTCTAGCTTTTGTTAGCCGTGTCCCTGTATCCGTGGAAATAGTATGACACAGGTGCTTCCATCTAGAAAGCTCTCTGTTCATCATTCTCAGGGCACCTTTGCCACTCACATAGTCTTGCTTTTCCATAAATCAATTTTAGAAACCTCTAAGCAAAGTGGATAACCATGTTGGTAGAATGTAAACCTAATCCCCGTGTTAAACAGGTGCACGGGAAACACACCTGTGTGGTGTGGAGCACTTTCAGAAAGCACCTTCCCATCATCCCCTGCTGCAAGATGGGCCCTCTTCCTGCTGCATCTCTCTCCCGTAGAGGACCTTGCATCCTCCCTCAGTCGGTCCACAGCAATATTTTCATTCGGTTTCTCTTTCACATTTTGTTTTGCCCCAACGTACTCTTCCCTCATCTCATCTTTCTAGAGACTCAAAAGTGGTGGCCCTTCACTTCCCCTGCCACCAGGCACACCCTAACTCCATGGGGACGTATTTGTGTCCTTCCCTCCCTGTAGAGAGGGAGTGAGGATAGAAGGGAGGGAGGGCCTCTCGCTCAGGTGGGTGCAGCAGGCTCTGGGCCCACTCTCTTGTCACCTTGGTCTCCTCTTGTTCTGCCTACCTTGGCTCTCAGGATGCTAATCATATTCCCAGGAGTTGTCAGAATATCTCCCCACCTTGGATGGAGTCCAACAGGCGTTCACTGTTGGGGACAAAGTGTTTATCCTGTCTGTCTGCCACCTCCCAGGACGTGTTCAGAAGGCTTCAGCGGATCCCCTTCCTCCCCTGTCTCTCCGGAGGCCATTGCAGCTCAGGGATCCCTCCTGAGCCGGGTGCAGACAGTTGGGGAGGCTGGTGAATGGCTTAAGAGTCTGTGACATGATCTCCAGTGATTAGTGCTGTCCCTTCTCCCTAAGCCTAGGTGTCACATTGAAAAGCCCAGTGAGACCTTTGAGGACACTTACACCGTCCAGTGGATGATGTATCTGTCTGTTTGGCCACTGGGGACTGAGCCTGGAGGCTCACACATACTAGGCAAGTACTCTACTGCTGAGCTACACCCCACTCCTTTTTGAGACTGGGTCACACTAAGTTGCTAAGTTGCCCTGGCTAGCCTGGAACTTGTGACCTTCCCACCTCAATCTCTCAAGTCTCTGGGATTTCAGGTGTGTACACCACACCAAGCTGCGGGCAGCTTTTTGTCTCTGGCATGCTCCTCTCCCTTCTTTATCTGACGTTCTCAGCAGTGGCCAACTTTTCACCTCTGTCGTCACAGGGAGATTACTAAAGTTCTCCTGTGGGAAATTAGGAGCAGAGCAACTTGACTAAGGGCTACGCTGGAGTCACCATGTCCCCAGCTGCAGGGTGGCAGGCTAGGAGGGTACGTTGACTTTCTGAGTGCTGGTCTCGACCCGGGCTCTGGCTCTCACATGGGGATGCCCTCAGGGAGGTCACTGTTTTTCCCAGTCCTGCATCTACTATAGGTTCAGAAACAGGAATCTCCCAAGGTAGGGTGAGTCTGTTGCTTGATTGGTGCGCCACCCCCACCCCCCGGCTGATGGGGGCAGGGAAGCATCTTGTTCATGGGCTCTGCCCCTGCTGTGTGGGCAGCTCCTGGGAAGTGGGGTGTGTGACTTAGGGCAGGTCCTCCTGAGCAGAGGTGCACTGAGGCCATGCTTGGGGGGAACCTGGAGGGGTGACGAGAGCAGGGAGGAAGCCGTGGAGATGGGGTCGTTAAGGGCAGGCCAGCCTCAGCCTCCTGTCCTGGGGAGCACAAGAGCGTGAGCTGCACTGTGGAGCCCGCTTCGTGCAAGGGGGCCGGCCAGCTCTGTCCCCCAGTCAACCTGTTAGTGCCTGAGAGAGTCAGGTGAGGGGGAACTCTGAGGCCCCTCATGGCTGAGGGAGCTCCTGGTCAAGGGCAGTTCTCAGGAGAAGCCTGCGGCTGTCCGACGCTGGGAAGGGATCCAGGAGCATCCACCACAGGGAGTGTGCATGAGAGGACACCCTTCCCTCCATGGCCGCAGGGCTCCTCCAGAATGGGGTTCTGTCACTGTCCAGGCGGAGCCCAGGTAGAGCCACAAGAGAGTACCAGGACAATCCTGAGTGTGATGACTTAAGGCCAAGACATGAGCTATGACCTAGAGCTATTAGGCTGGGCTCGCTCTCTCTCTCTCTCTCTCTCTCTCTCCCTTTCTCCCTCCTTCCCTCCCTCCTTCCCTCCCTCCCTGCATTAAGACACGGAGAAGCAGACAAAGAAAGAACCACTGACCACCTCCTTGAGGAACAGGAAACAGAGCAAATTGTCCTACAGGAGAGGACAGTGAGAAGCGAAGGCCCTTTTGGATAGAAGAACCCCCATAAACCTCCCTTGGGAAGGGGGTGTCTCTGACTTTAGATTTGCCCTCAGCAAAAGGCCAAGATGGAGGACCTGGGCATTACCTGTTGCCCAGTAGCCCCATTATAAGTTTTCATGATCCTGGCTCTGCACAGAAGAAAATCACAGATCAGTTGTTTTTTTTTTTTTTTTTTTTCCCTTTGCCATTTGAAATATAAACTTAGTTGAGGCACAAGTGTACGGGGACAGAAATGTTACCTGCTTGCTTGTGATCTGTCTGGCTGCCTCAGGGGAAGGAATGGGGATGTGTGTAGAGAAGGCAGGTGTGTGCAGATGAGGAATTCACCTGTTTAGAGTTCTGAGCAGAGTTCTTTGGGCATCACTGCATCTCATCTCCATGGCAACCCCATAAAGCAGGTGATACCTCCAGCTGAGGGAGCAGAGAGTCTCAGATCAACCCACTGAGTGAATTGAAGACCTAGAGAATGGTAAAGTCACATTTCAAACTCAAACTTAGTGGCCTCTGGAGCTATGCTGTCGTGTCAGTCAACCAACAGTGCCTGGACACCCAAATCTGGGAACACTGTGGAGACGGGTGTTGGATCCGTGAGGAGAACATGCTGACTTAGTGACTGCTGTTGTCCAGCTCACCCCAGTCCCTCTGGCTGGAAGTGACTCCCTGTGTAGACTCCTCTGTTCCCTTACCCACACACCTGAGATGCACATCTGTCAGGTCACTTCCACGGACTGGACTCCCCTGCTTTCAGCCCTCACCAGAACATGTGTTCTTCATGTTTATTCCAAGATGCCTTCTCCCTGGAGCTTCCCTAGCAATGACAGCCCCATCCCGCCTGTCTGGCACCCATGGCTGATGCCACACCCAGGAGCACCTGGTTGTGTATGCTTACACCATCGCCTGCAGGATGCTGAGCATCTCCTCATACCTGCTCAGAACCCCAGTTGCGCCCGGGTCCCAACACCTGCCTGTGCTCCCCATTGTGACAACCAGACAGCAGGTTCCAGACACAGTGAGCACTCTGTCCATGATCATGGGACCTGTGCACATCCACAGGGTGCTGGTGGCCTGACATCACCTGAGAGGCTAGGGCAAGTCCAGACACTGGACTTGGGCAAACCTGGGTTGCATTCTGGCTCTGTTGTTCAGTCACTTTGTGGTCCTGGGGAAGGCCATCTGCCCCTCTGCACTTTGGTTCTGTCATCTATGCAGGGGACAAGGAAGCCCACTCTCATGGGAGTGTTCCAAGGATTAAGCGACACGTAGCCTGAGAATGCACTGGGCTCATCTTTTCTTGGGCTCTGTGCCTGTAGTTCACGGATGGCGAGGGCCCCAGGGCTTGGGGCACATAGAAGTGTAGCGATGAGGAGTTCCGGTGGTCACAAGGTTGGTGTGATCTAAAATGTTTCTGACTCCAGAATGAAACCTTAGGAGTGACTAGAGGGGAGAAGCCAGGCTTGCTGTGGAGGACGTTGGTGACGCTCCTCTTCCTTCGGGATCCAGGCCAGGCGTGCGCAGACTAGGGCAGAAAGCACCCTTCCTGCCAGCTTCTTTTTCTGACACTTGGGTGCAGGGGAGGGTTCCAGGGTGCCCAGGCCACAATCTGCTAGAGCCGCCCCCCTGGGCCCGGCACCACCAGGCTGCAGAAGCCCATTGCCAGCTTTTGGCTGCTCCAAAGCTGGGCCTGGTGACCTCACAGCTGTGCCTGGAGTCCCTTGGGCCTGTGTTTCAGAGTCTCCCAGGGACTTCCCCACTTCCACGCAGAGGACCCACTGTCCTTCACTTTGCCCGCCCCATGCCCAACATCGGCAAAGGATCCTCACTCAGAGGCTGGTGTCTCTTGCTTCTTTAGCTGCCACATGCCCTTCCAGAGGCTGTACCCTGGGCAGGGGGGAGGCAAGCCTTTAATCTCTACGTCCTGGGGTTTGCCTGCTTTCCATTTCTCTCTGACAGACCTGAAGACTCTCAAAGGGCATCTGAAAGGGAAAACCGTACAGGTGTCCCAGACCGAGACACTGAAAGGACAGTTAGGGAGGCAGCAGGTTTCTTCGGTGGCTCTTCTGGCTTATGAGGATGGTGGTGTCAGGCGGAGACGGTGGTCCTGGCATCGAGCACACACTGGGAGCCAAGCTCTGTACCTGCTCCTGTTGTTCTTTCTCATGCTCAGCAGTGTGAAGGAGTAGATGCTGGAACTCCTGCATCCCGTTGTACAGGTGAGAAAGGCAAGGCCCAGAGGAGTTCAGTGACTGGATGCAGGTTGTGTAGCTGTTGAGCAGCAGTGCAGAAATCTGCACAAGGTCATACTTGAATGCCTATATTCCTGGCCTTCTTCTTGCATGGTACACTCCAATGTTTTAGCATTAGATAGTATCAGAGATGCAGAGGAGATCCTCCTAGTGAGTAAAGGGAACCTACCCATTTTATAGGTGGAAAAACTGAGGCTGGTGGTCAGAGCACCCTCAGTCCAATGCTGATGTCAAGACAGGACCTCCGCGACGGTGCCTGCTTTCTGTAGTGAGCTGCAGGGCTTCTGGAACACTAGGCATGCACTTGACCCAATGCTCCATTCACAGAGGATGGGAGGGGCCAGTGGACGCATGTGTTTGGCACCTGAAGTGTAGGGAAGAAGGGAAGCAGACGCGGGGTGCCCCCTCAGTCAGTTTCCAAGCCCATTGCCTTCTAGCCAACTTCTGCCCAAACCTCTCAATCCATGAACAAGAGCAAAGGCAGCCTTACCCCTGCAGGTGTGCCCTTGTGCCCACAGAACGTAACTGCTGCCCTGCCTCCCCATCACCCTCACGGCCCCTGCACACCTCCCACCCTCCTCCTGCCCTTGCCCTATCCTTGAATCCAGGCTGAAGCCAATGCTTAAAGGCAGCAGGCTGGTTGCTAGCCCCATGGCCTGCCCCACTGACCCCAGGTCCCTGTACAGTGCAGCTGTCTTTCCTTGTCTTCATGAACAGGTCCTAGAGGTCATCTTTCCACCTCTGGTCCTCTCATGTGCTCTGTGCCCTTCCCCAGCCACCCAAGTCTCAACCACATGTGGCTGTGACTGTGGCAGATCTCAGAGCCAGGCTCTGTGTTGCAAATGGGCAAACACATGCCCCAAAGGGGTGTGTGTGTGTGTGTGTGTGTGTGTGTGTGTGTGTACATGTGTGTTTCTCCATGCACACAGAGTTGCTCAGCTCATTTTTGTGGAATCCAGTCCAGACAAGAAGCACGGACAGAAGGGTTGGCCCCTTTAAAGAGTTCAGCTCTCCACATGAGTTGTGGGTGCATCAGCCAGCGTTTTACGATATTAAGGAAAAAGCAATTAGGTACCTACCTTTGGGGCCACCTTGCTCCACTAACTCTGGAGTCAAATCGCAGTTCCATTCTAGGAAAGGGGCCACCAATGGACTCACCTCTCCAGAGCCCAGGAAAAAGTGAAAAACGGGTAGTTCCCAACCCAAGAACAAAAAATCAGACTAATCTCAGATTTAATAGCTCTTTGACCTCACGTCCCTGTCACTGGCACCATATGCCCCAGCTCCTCCAGGTCACCTCTGTGTTCCAACTTCTCCTTGCCCCTCTTCAGGGGCTGGGAGGCTCCTAGCATCCCAGCACAAGCTGGCGAGGCTGGAAACAGCTGTGTGCTAGACTCACACACTGGGTACTGACCTATGCAAACACAAGCAGAATTATAGCTCCCTGTAAACAAATTAGCATCCTTTAAAAGGTGAAAAGCTCCATAAAATGTCTGGGTTTTGTTTACGGCTTGGAGGTGGGGTGCCGGGGACTTAGGAGTTAGATTAAATCATGGAGGTGCCTGTGTGGCCCAGGCCCTCTGTTCTCCCTCTCGCCCCATCCCCACCCTTGTGGCAGACACTCACCCACACACAGACACACACTCACTCACGTGCACATGTGTCGCCTGCCAGCCCTGGCCGCTTGGTCTGTCCTGCCGTTGTCCCTGCCAGCCCGGGTCCCAGCAGGTGCTCCCTAATTAGCAATCTCTTCATTTCCAATCAAAGCACAAAGCGGCCCCAAAAGCCTGTCTTTATGAGGGAGCCGAGCGGCGGCTAGGGATGTGCAGGGGGATAATTGTCTTCGCCAGTGGCGGCGGTAAGCGGGCTGGCTAATTCATTACTGTAATAACTTTGCTTGTCCTTGGGGAGGTGTGGGGGGAGGGAGAGGGAGGGACAGAGTGTGGCTGAGGGTGGGTGGGTGAGGGTCCAGGGCAGAGGGTGGCAGGTAGATGAGCCGATGACCGACACACTGACTCAGTGTCCTTCTTCCTGCTGGCAGGGGTGTCTCTTCTGGCTTAGCACTCACTCTGCTCTGCTGGCATAACATGGTCTCCTGGGCAGCAACCACCTAGTCCAGGATGTCCAGGCTTGGCACAGTGTGGGGCGGGCTCCTGGGCCTGACGGAGACCCGGGCTATAGGAAAAAGGCTCACACTCCTCTCTGGGGCACAGGGGCTGACCACCGGACACATCTAGGGTGAGGGCTCAGATCCGGCTCCAGGCCTCTGTCTTCTCAAGAGCTCAAGTCCCATGAACTCCTGGACCTTGGTCCTCACCCCACCCCAGCCAAGTGGCAGCGGATGGCCAGCTGGAATGCCCCAGAGGGCTGCCTTACATTGCTGTCAGCCGAGTGACATGGGTTACAAATCAAAGATCCCTCCAGCCCAAAGCATGCACTGCAGAAGTGACTGTGAGTGACCCTAACAGGAAGACATGGGTTGCTGGCTTGGGATGCTTCTTGCTCTGTTCTGGTGTACCTGTCCCTAGCTGTTGGAAAGGGAGCAGGGCCTTGGAGGTGGGAGGCTTCTGTGAGTCCAGGGGAGGGTGGCTGCAGAGGACTGGGTGGCTCCAGCCGCCGGGCCTCAGGAACATGGGAGAGAAAGGCAGTGTCCCTGCCGGAGGAACAGAGTGAGTCCCAAGATGGGACAAGGGAGCGGTGGGCTGAGCATTCAGAGGAGGCCAGGGAGTGTAAACGAGGCTGGCCACAGAGGGTCTGAACAGCAGGCTGTGGGCTGGCTGCCCTGTGTACCCCCAAATCTACAGCAGCAGCAGCCCCTGCTGGAGAGCCTGCAGGGGGCCATCCTGCCTCAGAAAGGGCACAAGCGAGGTGCTCAGCTCCAGCAGGTCACCTCTGGTCACACTGGCTCCCAGGAGAAGTGGCCTAGACCGGAAGAGGGCCTCCCTGATGGCTAGAGGGAAAGGGACAGAACCCAGACCTGTTCTTCTCTCCTGAAAGCTGCAGTCCAAGTCCCCATCAGGGAGAACTTGCCAGGGGACAGTAGACGTGGATTGAGACTGGCGTTTGCTGGCCTCCTCATGGCCTCCCTCTGCGTCTGAACAGTCTCACCCTTGGTACCTGATGGTGACCATGGGATGCTTAAGACTGAGCTGTGGGGTCAGAAGACCCAGGGTCAAATCCTGGCTCCATGTGTGCACTTGACACTCTGCACCTCAGTGTCCTCGTCTGTCCCGTGAGGATGATGAGGGAATCTGCCTCACATGAGTTAATACGTGTGACATGCAGGGCACAGAGCTGGCTCCTAGTGAGGCAGCTGTCGTGGTAGTCCAGCTTTTAGAATACAAGCATGGGAGGGGACGTCTGGGGTGTGGCTCGGTGCCAGAGTGCTGGCCTAGCACATGTGTGGCCCTGTGTTCCACTTCAGCACACACACAAAGATACTAGTGGGTGGGAAGCAGTGGGGTAGCACCCATGCTCCTTGTACCAGAAGAGGGGAATGGGCATGGAGGCTCTGAAGCTGCCTGGGCTCCCTAGGGTCTCCTCAGTCCCTGGCAACAGCACCCAGAGCCTCAGTCCTGCTCCTGCAGTTCCCCTCGGGCAGGACGCTTGCAGCCAGAACTGGCCCCTAGGGGCCCCTGGGAGGCAGGAGAGGCACCAGGCCTTGGCTCTTATAGCTGGGTGCCCTGCGTTCCCAGAGGTCCTGTCCTTAGCACCCTGTGGCTCTGGTGTCTGGCCCTCATCCTAGCTTACGGACCAGGAAAGCCAAAAAGGAAGCTCCCGCCCCACTTACAGATGGTTCCATGTCAGCCTTTCAACAAATATTTAGGAAGCATTTATCACGGGCCTAGTGGGAGAAGCTGGTGCTGCACGAATAAATCAGGGGCGCTTGGGGGCCTCTATGTGGGGGTGAAGTAAGCTTCCCCAAGGAGGCGGCTTTTAAAATGTAAACCAAGGAAAGAGCCCACTCAGGACCTACAGGGGCATGAGCTTGGCTGTCTGTGAAAATACAGGGCCACACTTGATGGGGTCCACATTCTCAATTTTCTAGTAGCCACATTAAAACAAAGTCAGAAGAAACAAAAACTAGTTCTTTAATTCATTATATCAAAAGATTTAATATAAAGATCATTACCAATAAGATCATTACCAATACATTTTTTTATTGTGGTGGTGGTGGTACCAGGGATGGAACCCAGGGCTTTATACTGACCTACAACCCAAGCTCTTTTCAATTTTTTGATTTTTTTTTTTTTTTTTTTTTTTTTGAGACACGGTCTCACTCTGTGGTCCAGGCTGGTCCTGAATTCACTTTAGAGCCCAGGCTGGCCTTGGATTCATGGCAATCCTCCTGTCTCAGCCTCCCAAGTGCTGGTATTACAGGCGTGTGCCACCACACCCAGCTTATGTGGTGCTGGGGAATCGAACTTGGGTACTTAGCGCTTGGCTTAGCGCTTGCTCAAGCGCTTTAACCACTGAGCCATTCCTCCAGCCCAGTTTTTTGATTTTTGAGACAGGGTTTTTGCTAAGTTGCTCATAGAGTCTGGGCTCAAACATACAATCCTCCTGCCTCAGCCTCCCAGAGTGTCAGAATTACAGGCCTGCGCTACAAGGTCAGACTACTACTGATATATTCCATATTCTTTTTCTTTTTTCTTTTGGACTAAGTCTTTGAAAATCTATTTCATGCTTAGAGAACTTCTCATTTCGGACTAGCCAGCTACAGATGGGTAGAGGCTATTGCATGTAACAATGCAAACCCAAGGGTGAAGAAGAGTACAAACTCTGGAGTCACTTGCTAGCTTTGCAACTCAGGCTGCTAACTTTGGTTGCTGAATCTTTCTGGGCCTCCGTTTTTCTGTCTGTAGAATGGGTTTATCCTCTGGCATTATTTTGAGACTTCCTTGCGCTCATAAAACATCAAGGGTTCCCAGAGTGCCTGCTAAGGTTAGCTGTTAACAAGAAGAATCGGTAAGGACAGAATAATGTATCTCTGAAGAAAGGCAGTGAGGAAGAAGATGGCTGAGGAAGAGCCGGCCAGGGTAAGGGGGCGGGGGGAGAGGATACCCCCGGGGAGCTGACCACTTCAGCCACAAGGCCACGAGAAGCGGGGCTTTCCAGCTCCAGGAACTACCCAAGAACGTGGAGGGAGCACCAGGGCTGAGCTTTGCCCGCCACCTGTCCCCGGCGGGGAATGAGGTGCAGCGCTGGAGTGAGACAGGGTGCAGGAGCACCCTCGCTTCCCGCCATCTTGCTCTGACTCCAGAACTGTTGCATGCATACGATGGCCCACAGCTGCCTGGGAAGTGCGGGGCACCAGCTGGAGGGGGAATATTAATGATTCAATTTTCAGCTGGGTTCCACTCCAGGGCCTCGCCTGCGACATGCATTTTTAATCATAACAAAACAGAATGACAAAGGGAGTCATTTGCAGCAAGGCGGCCCCTGCCGGTCGCCCCCCTCAGGGTCTGCTTGGGGGGCAGGTGCCTGGGTCCCAAGTCATTCCAATGCAGGTGCCCAGGCGACTCCCCGAGGAGTCTGGGGGGTCGCCCTGAGGGGCAGATCCTTCTGGGGCGCTGTCCCCATCCTAAGGGGCAGCTGGGCCTGTGGAGGCGGGGAAGCAAGGCCTGGCGGCAGGCTGGTCCACAGTGGGGACCAGGGATTCGAGGTATGACGAGGTCCTATGGGTGTAGAGAGTCAGCACCTCCAGCAGATGTGGGCGGGCCTCACTCGGGCCCTACGCGGTAATTGGCTCCCCCCTCGCGGCTGGAGGTTCTCTATTGGCTCATCTCCTGTGCGCCAGGCACATCCGGCTCCACAACTACTCGCTCCGGGTGCTCTTCGGCCGGGTGCTATTTTGACCCGGTGTGCGTCCCTGCCCGAGCTCCCTGCCTCCTTTTGGCCCGTCTTACCTCTCGTCCCTGCCACCTCTTGGCATGCTGCTGCCCTCGGACCATCCCTGTCTCCCTGTCCCCAGCTCTGGGCAGCCACTATATACCAGGCGCTGTGTGGTGCCTGCCTGCCTTCGGCTAGTGAGAGAAGCAACCGCTGTACCAGAAGCCATTTCACCGTAGGGAAATTCATGTCGCAGAAAAGCCCTGGGGCCAGACGCTTGAATGTGCATACTATGTGTTCGGGCTGCACTTGTGCGCGACGTACTATGTGCTGCGCACTGTGTGGACAATGGCTGCCACCTTCCCATAGCGTTCAGCTGAATGGAGATCAAACCTACCCGCAGGTGCGCCATGGTTTAGCCTGTGCCTGCATAGCATGCCCGCAGGTGCTCGGCACGGCTCGCTGGGTGGGTCTCTGTCCCCTGGTTTGTACCGCTGAGGCTGTTCCCAAGGTTGCATCTTCTCCGGCTTCCGCTAGCTCTAGCCTCACAGGCTACACTTCCGAACCACCACTCTCCTGTATCGTTAAGCGCTTCGAATGTGTCAGGTGCTCAGTGCTTTCCTAACACAGCAATACCATTTTTCCTTCGCGACTGCCCCACAGTATGGGGGTAACTATTCGATCCATTCTACCGGAAAGGAAAACGAAGCACAGAGATGTTGAGTCACTTGTGCAAGGTTGCTCAGCAAATAGTGGGTAGTACTGGAATATAAACCCAGGCAGCCTGCCCCGAAATTCGTGCTCTAACTGTATGGTGTCATCCTGTGGCTGCCTCTTACCACGGGGAAAAAAGGTCAGAAAGTCCTTATTACTCGGTTTGCAGACACCTGCTGCCTGTGAGTGGACAGGAGCCGTCCGCCACGTCGGTCCAGGTCTGCACCACAGTTCAGAAATCCTAGGATGGTGACCCTGGGAGCCCTTGGGGATCACCTCCCGCCCCTACCCCAGTCAGGTTTCGGCAGAGGAAACTGAGGCACGGGTTTGGAGGGGACGTAGCTGGCATCTAAGGGCTCATGAACCAGGGTAACTCTTGGCCCTCCCCAAGCACAGTTCTGGGTATGGGGGTACAGTGGGGAGCAAGAGAGATGGAAGTCCCTGCCCTCAGCTGGGTGTGGAGGTGTTCGCCTATAATCCCAGCTCTTTGGGAGGCTGAGGCAGGAGAATCACAAGTTGCATCCCAGGCTGGGCGACTGACTGAGCAACGTCATGAGCCTCTGTCTCAAAAAAAAAAAAAAAAAAAAAAATCCGGTAGCTAAGTATGAAGACCCTGAGTTCAATCATCTGTACCAAAAATAAATAAATCATCTCTTCCCTCCTGTTTCTTGAATTCATATGAGGAGTGTGAGGAAGTAGACAAAAAAGCAAAGAGAAGAATAAAATGCCATTTGGTGTATTGCACAGGAAAGAGCCGTGGAGAGCTGGTACAGCAAGAGACCCAGGGCGGCCTCCCTGTGCTGCACCGCCCCTTAAGGAGGTGAGGGAGAGTGTTGCAAAATCCTCAGCGTTACAGGCAGGAGGAGCACAGAGCAAGTGCAAAGTCCCCGCGGTAGGAATGGACCCGGTGCATTCAAGCCAGTAGCTGGTGTGGAGTGAGTGAGGAGAACGAGTGAATTCAGGAACATTACAGCCCAAGATGTCTGTGGGAGAGGTGGAAGTCCCTGGCCACGCTCTCCTCCCTGTGGGGGCCGAGGCATCCTGCCCCAGAGAGAGAAGAAGGCAGAGCTGGTGTCTAACTGAGTGCAGGAGTGGACTTGCTTCTGCTGCCCTGGTGGGCTCAGGGTCCACAGGAGTGTTTGAGGAAGGTGAGGAGCTGAGAGGACTCTCAGTGTAGGGATCCCTATTCCTTCCGACCTTTCTGCTTCTGGGCTGAGAATGTGCCAGAAAAAGGTGAACCTACTTGACCCCGTGATCTCCTCTCTACTTCTGTGGTGCTGAGCAGAACCCATAGATCTTTTTAGAGAAGGGATAGAGTGGTGGTGCGTTTGGGGACTGGGGGTAGGTGCTGTATTGTCTGGCTCCCCCATCCAGGTGCTTTACAGCAGCAAGGAGCTTTCTTTGCTCCAGCAAAGGACTTCTAAAAACTGAGGCCTCAGTCACTGGCTTTCTTAAGAACTTATGAGATCCTGGTCATCGTTGGGAGGGGGATGTGCTCAGAGGACACCCTCAGTGAACACTGCCTCATTCAACCCCACCCTGCTCCTACTGCAGCGGCCTGGGGTAGGAGACCCTGATATGATTCAAGGTTTTGTGGGGACAAAGCCACAGGCTGAAGGCCATTTCACCTGGGGGCCTGCAGCTTGTGCTTTCTGGGCAGGCTTCTGTTGTCTCCTCCTTCCTTCCTGGGCCGCCTCTCTCTGATTTAAGGGCAGGTTTTATTCCCGAGCTGCCTCAGGGCTCCTCTTTCTGATTGCATTAAAGTCTCCGTAATTCTCCCCTCATTAATGATTGGCATATTTTTACCTCTCACTAAAGGAGCTTCAAGGCGACTCCCCGGGGGCCCCACTCCCCGAATGAAACAATTTCATCCTGCTCCAGAAACGCATTAAAAAGGGTTTGTCAGGATCTTATCACCAGTTAGAGAAAGCTAATCAAATTACTTCTATTTATTAGCTGGTACAGCAGCGTGGCATTCCAGGAAGCCCCAGTCCCAACTCCAGCCCGAGTGAACAGGCATCTCGCATCTAGCACTCCGGGTCTGGAGATGGACTGTGCTGGACAGGGTACCTGCTACCTCTCCAGCCTCTCTGCCCACAGCAGGAGCCCCCGTGCCACCTGTGTCTGCCAGGAGAGCCAGGAAGAGCTTTAGTACACCTGACCCACAGTTACTTGCCACTCATCAAAGGTGGCACCTCACTGACTCCTGCACACTGTCCACAGCCAGAGGGCGCATCTCAGACCTGGCTGCCTGACCTTGGCACCGCCAGAGATGCAATCGGGGTGCGTTTACAAGATGACACACATTCTCCTCTCCTTTGGAAGACAGGAACACAGAGTAACTTGTTTTGCTTTAGGGAAAGCATTCTTTTTAAGAACAGAAAACTGTGTGGATCCAAAAATTGACAATTGATGATATATTGTTGTAGATAGTTCATGTTTTAATAATGGAACTAGCCTGTGATCCCTTTGTGCCTCCTCCAGTGCCATTTTTCCTCTGCCTCCCTGGTGCTGATCATAAATTGATCGCATTGTCTCCTGGGACCTTAACAGGTATTAAATAATGTATGTGTGTCAGAGAATGGGACAGGTCTCTGGGTTCAAATGCTTGCCTCCTGACTGGTTTGTCATGGGATCCGCACGGGTTCTGCTTGAGTCTTCTGGACCTGCAGCTCTGACTTTAAACTGCTCCTGCCTCAGTTTCCCCATCTCTAAAATGGGGCCAAAAGGACTTAACAGGATTTGTTGTGAGGATGGAATGACATACCTATAGCATCAGCAGCGGGCCATCCTCATTACCACCACTGCCACTGGTAGCTCCTGGGGGCCATGTGCCTCCCACGCGCCACCTCACGTGTAGATGTTCACAGCCACCCAGCTTGTGCTGCTTAAGGCCATCCAGATAGGTCCCGGCTGTGTGGACTGTGTGATCTGCCAAGATCCCCAGAACTCTGCCATTCACTGTTCACGGAGAGTGGCTGGGAAGGAAAACAGGCCAGTCTCCTGGAAGGCCCAGCAGCGCTGGCTAGAGCGGAAGAGTAGCCCAACCCCACCAGCCCCAAGGCCAGGGCCATCCCAGCTGTGACACTGCCTCCCTGGCCCCAGGAAGGGTTCAAAAGGCTGTGCTGAGTGCCCCTTCACGTCGCACAAAAGGACGTATTGATTGGTTTGTAGAGCATTTCCTGGGGTCCTTTATATCTCTCTCCCTGGCCACCCGTAATGAAGAGGCCAGCGGCAGAGGCAGAGGAGGGAGCGGCTGGCCCGCATCCATCCGGGTGGGATTTCTTCATCTTATCAATCAGGACTTTAATTAGACACGTCCGAGAGGGCAGTTCCATCTCGGGGCAGGCGGCCATCTTTATCAGGCATGCCACATCTCTAATTACTGTGTACTGACAGATAACCATTGAGGGACGGAGTGGGGGGCCAGGAGGCAGAGGAAGGACGGCAGGGCCCAGAACGGCTGTTTGCCCAAGGAGAGCGTCCTTCTAGGGTGGCCTGGGCTGCGAGGCTTTCACTCTGACACCCCGGGGGCCAGGTCGCGGCCTCAGACAGCACCCCTCAGAGCGACTTAAGAGACAAAGGGGGAGAATGGCCAGGTCAGTTGCTAGACAGACGTAAGGATTCTATCCTGCCCAGGCCCACATGCTTATATACATGCTGGGATTTCTTTTTTTCTTTATAACTGAACTTCATGTTAGCCCGGTGGTTGTTTCTCAGTAGTAAATACTGAATCCAACGTTTCTACACTGAGCTATATCTCCAGCCCATTTTTAAAATTTTTATTTTGAAACAGGGTCTTGTTAAATCACGATGTCATCCAGGTTGGGCTCAGAGTGCTGGGATTACAGGCCTGTACCACCAGGCCTAGCCATTGCTCAGCGTTTTTAATGGCATAATAGAACGAGGTGGGAGGATCCAGGCTTGCCTCCAGTAGCTTGGATCTTTGGGCTCCATGTCGACCAGTTTATGTGACCGTAGGCAGGTGTCTTAACCTCTCTGGGCTCAGTTGCCTTCACCACCAACTGAGATATTCCATCTACTGATAGCATCACTGCATGGTGTCTGAGGAGGTCCCTCAAAGAGGAGGGGGAGCCTGAACCTAGTTCACTGCACAGATTCTTGACTCCCGTCATAGGAATAGAGTTTCGGTGTGTAGATTTATTAGTTGGAGTTAGAAAGTAAGGGAGTCTAGGAAGAAGACTCTAGTGGGGAGCAGGGGCCGAGGGGCGCACTCTGACACAGGGATTCAGAACGACCGCTCACAAATGTGGGAGGCCAGTCATCCCAGTTCTGCTTTCCACAGCTCTGGAGGACACTCCGGTTCCCGCAAGATGTTCTTGCTCTGGGTGGGGCTGCCTCCATTCCATCCTGGGGTACTTCCTCTGCTGGGTGGGAGAGACTCCACCACGGGTGATCTGCAGGGCTCTGCTTTTCCTGGCAGCAGGTGATCACAGCCTCAGGCCTGTGACTGGGGACTCCTAGATGTCTCTCAGGGGTGTCTGGAATGGGACGTTGTAAAAGCTGGCAATGGAGTATTCCTGAAAATCTCTAAAATGACTTACTGACTCTTCTCCTGGTGTCTCAGTCAGAGAGAGAGAGAGAGAGAGAGAGAGAGAGAGAGAGAGAGAGAAGCTAGGCAAATTTAGGGCTAATGAACCTTATTTTGCCAAATTTTCCTTAATGGTTAACATGCCTGCATGGAGAGTTGAGCAAGGGTCTGACCCTGAGTTTTTAAAAAACAATTTTTTTAATTTTCCTGGTTGCACCTTGAGACCATCATGTTTAGCAAAATGAATCAGTTACAGAAGGTTAAATATCACGTGATTTCTCTAATATGAGAAAACCAAAGGATGAGCAAGTCAAGGAGCAAACTGGGAGCGATGAAAGAGAACTTCGTGGAGAGGGAGAGAGGGTGCAAGGAGGTGGGGGGGTGGGAAGGGGCAAGGGGAGTAAGGGACCAAGATGTGATGGGTATTTGCACCAGTTTTCCAAGCTGATTGTTATCATGATGTCTTGCAAATACTAAATAAAAACAATAATTTTGGTAAAAAATTTTATTATGATTTTCCTAGCCAAGGTCAGTGAGACAGACCTGTAATCCCAGTAATCTGGAAGGCTGAAGCAGCAGTTGGACCCAATCTGGGCAATTTGTGATGTAGGGAGACCCTGCCTGAGAAGTACAGATTTAAAAATGGCAGGGAATGTAGCTTAGTGTGAAAAGCCTTTAGTTCTATCTCCACTACCGAAAGAAAAGAAAATAAACCTTGACTTGTTTCTGCCAATCTTTATTTCTTCCCACCTTCCTCAGTAGGCATACGTTGCTCAGGAACAGAAATGACCTGCGAGGAATGCGTGTTCTCCCCTCCCACCCTTTCCTTCCCTACCCAACATACCGTTGTATTTAGGGAGAGGGGAGCAGTTGGGTACCCAGAGGCCAAAGCTGAAGGCTCCCACCTTTCCAGCACGGGCTTTTTGCTCAGCAGTGCTGGCGAGATGCCAGGGACGACGGATGTGGGGGTGGTAGGCGAGACACGGAGCAGCAAGTTGGCCGGCTCTGTCCTGGATGAGGTCACCTGGCTTCCAGATGACAAAAATGACATGCGGCCTTCTACAGCAGACCTGAGATGGACCGCTGCTCCCTCTGTCGTGGACCGTACGCGTTTGAGTGCTGTTTTTCTCAGTGCCTCAGTGGCCTCAGGA
Organism: Ctenodactylus gundi; assembly: GCA_004027205.1. Lineage (NCBI taxonomy): Eukaryota > Metazoa > Chordata > Mammalia > Rodentia > Ctenodactylidae > Ctenodactylus > Ctenodactylus gundi. The sequence continues at coordinate 304,677 of PVKB01001486.1, forward strand.
TCCAGGGATCACAGCAGTAAACTCAACAGCCAAATTTCTGCTCTCTGTGAGCAAGGATGGCAAGACTGATTTCATTACCAAGGGATGTAAGCTGTGCTGAAGGAAATAAACAGGGAGGTGAAGAGAGAGTCGATGGAGATACGGAGAGACCTTAGAGACAGAGGAGGCTTCTCAGAACTTTGGGTAACAGGACCAAAGGGCAGGAAGACTTAGCCATGCCAACCAAAGTACACAGGACAGCATGTGCAAGTGCCTGGGCCTCTGTGGTGATGGAGGGACTAAAAAGAGTTGAGCCCAGCCAAGGGAGGGTCATCCTAGAGGAAGGTGGGGGGACAGGCCAGGCAGACTCCATGGAAGGGGTCTGTAGTGTGTTCTAAGCCCCATTTGAAGCCATGGATGATGTGAAGGAAGGGAATGGGGGCATCAGGCAGCGGGAGGGGTGGGGACCCTACTAGTTAGGTTGTCTGGGTTGGGATAAACAAATGTAACCAACTCCCCCCAGACACAGTATCATAAACAGCGGTCCCCAACCTTTTTGACACCAGGCACTATTTTAGTTGAATATCATTCTCCCAAGGAGGGGATGGGTATGTGTTATGAAGTTGGTTACTGGACAGCTTTGGTGAGACCGTCAGCAGCAGGGGAGCGGGGAGCAAAGTTCCACCTCCTGTGAACCAGCAGCAGCATTGGAGGCTAAAGGGTCATGCTGACAGGAGGCGGGGCTTCCCTCCCTGCTCTCCTCCTGCATTAGCTTATCTGTGTCAGTGACAGGCCCGGGAAGGTCCTTGCCTGGGAGCTGGGGATTAAAGCAAACAAACCCGAGATGTGGGCAGATCCGGGAGTGGGTAGTCCACTGCTGCTCCTTGTACTGGCCGCAACTGGAAGGGCTTGGCACCTGGGTCATGCTGAGTAGTGCATAGTGCCTGCTGGTGAGCAGAAACTCAGTAGAGGGGACAGTTAACCAGGGAGCTTCAGTTCCTGTCCCCAGGGCCATTTGAGCTTTTTCATAGCACAGTGTTTGGACTTCAAGAAGAAGTACCCTAGCTGTGTGGCCTCTTCTGCCTGAGTCTTGGAAATCACATCATTTCCGCCAAATCTGGTCACTAAGGCCAGAACAGAACCAAGCGGAAGGAATTAGACTTGATTTCTTAATACAGAGAAGAATTTGTAGCCATGTACTGCAAAAGTTTAAAGAGGTAGATTAGCCCAGAGATACATCAGGCAGAACCATGCAGGTCACAGGAAGAAGCTTTTATTCTTCTTTACCTGTGGTGAGGTCATTAATATTCTAAGTAGAGGTGATGGCAAATGCCAAGGAAGAGGGCATGGATTCTGAAATTACCCTGCCGGAATTTAAATGGCGCCGTGCTACTAATTTACTGTGTGATTTTGGACATGGTTTATGACTTCATTGGCCTCAGTGTTTGGATCTGTAAAATGGGACTCATGCTAGCACCTACTTCAGAAGGTTAGCAAAAAAGTGAAATTAATTTAATTCTTGTAAAGAATGTAATAGTACCTGGTACATGTTATGTGCTCAAAATGTTTTCTATTGTTATTAGAGTTGTAGTTTTAGATACTTGCTCTGGCTGCATATAGAGAAGGCATGTCAGAGTGTCTGGAAGAGGATCAGACACAGGTAACAGCTAAGACTTGAGTTAAGCCCCACGGGTGCTCTGCTCACATGTGTGTGTGTGTGTGTGTGCGTGTGCACACACACACATGTATGTTATTTGCTATGTGCCAAATGTTTGTTGCCTATGTCTGTTGCTGAGAACTGCTTTAACAAATGACCACAAGCTGGGTTGCTCAAGAGAGCAAGAACCTATTCTCCTATAGTTCTGGAGGTCAGACATTCCAAATCAAGGAGACTGGTAAGGACATTTAAGGAAGGATTTCTAAGGAAATCCAAGCTGAGCATGGTGTCACCTCTAATCCAGCACTCCAGGAGACTGAGGCCGGAGGACGACAGGGTTGAGCTCAGCTTAGGCAACTTTATGACTTAGTGAGACCCTGTCTCAAAATAAAAAAGGACAGTTGGTGTAGCTCAGTGCAAAGGCCCTGGGTGTACACACACACACACACACACACACACACACACCATGTGCATCTGTTACACGCCTTTCCTGGCTGTTGTGGTTGCAGCCCTTCTTTGGCAGTCTTGGCTTGTAGACATCTCTCCTGTCTCTACCTCTGTCCTCATAAGACTTCTCCCCTGGCTCTGTGTCTCTGTGACCAAATTTCTCCCTTTTTAGGAGGACATTACGGTTTCTTAGATCCAGCCTGTCTTCATCTTTACTTGATTATATCTGCAAGGACTCTACTTCTAAATCCGGCTACGTCTGCTAGGCAGACATGAGTTCAATCCAGTCTACGGCCACGGCTGTTATCAGGGCTGGGAAGACAAACTTTTGCAGGGCCTGCCTTTAAGGTGAAAGAAATCTGCTACCCCAGTGCATGTACTACCCAGTAGAGAACCTGGAGAAAGTAGTGTGTCCTCAGCAGTAAGCCTTAAACTCAGCATCTTCTAAAGATCACAAGGCCAGGGTCTGGAGAAAGCCTAGTGGTTAAAGCGCTTGCCTAGCAAGCTCAAAGCCCTGGATTCAATTCCCCAGCACCACATAAGCTGGGTATGGTGGAGCATGCCTATAATCCCAGCAATTGGGAGGCTGAGAAACGGGGATTGCCATGTGTTCAAGACAAGCCTGGGCTACATGTGAGCTCAGGAACAGCATGGACTGCAGAGCGAGACCCTGTCTTAAAATAAATAAATAAATATCACAAGGCCAGACCTGGAAATAACCCCCACCATGGAGCCCTTCCTTGGCCCATTCAGGGCAGCACCCTTGGCTTCCTGGTTTGGGAAGTAGGAGGCTGAGAGGATGGAGATTCACAAGGTGCTTCTGTCTATAGAGGGGTTTCTTTGGGGCCGTGCCACAAAGCTTTGTGCTGGCGGGGTGGGAATGCAAGCCACCATGCCCCTCCTTGCTGGTGCCCAGCAGCCTGGCTCTGCTCCTGCACCCCGGCTCTGCCCAGGCACCCCTGCAGAGCAGCTGCTTTGGCCCCGCTCTCCACACAGCCAGGCCACAGGACACCCACCTCGGCCACTCCTGCCGGCTGCCCCAGCCCACCAAGCAGAGGCCCTGCAAGGTCCAGGGACGTGCTCGGGACCAACTGGCTCCCGTAATTGGACTGTTGTTCTTCCATTTTGCCACGTTGCCGCGTGCGGATTATAGACACCACATGCTATAGATTTCCTGTCAGAGCTCATGAATCAAGCCCACTGTCTTATTTACTGTTGGCCGGCGGCTGTGAATAACATCACCCCGGCCATGCTTACAAGCACGTGCCTGTGTGAACAGGACCCCCACAGCCAGGCCAGGCCCGGACCCGGACCCATCTGCAGGGCCTGGGCAGGATGAGGACCCCAGTGGTTCAGAAAAGGCAAGGGGGCTGCTCATGTGGACGGGGGCCTCGGTCTGTGCAGAGGTGGCTCCATTTGGGACCCCATCTTGCCTCATCTGACTTAGGGTTACTACCTGGGACCTAAGGAAGCATCCAGGTCCTCAGCTACACTGCTATGGAGGTCAGGCCTGTGGGTAGTAATCCCAGCACTCTGGGAAACTGAGGCAGGAGGAGGAATAGGTCACTATTACAGTAGGATCTGGCAGCAGAGGGATGAGGCCCAAATCCCAGCTGGGCCTGTTACTATCCTCACAACTCCGGGCTGGCTGAATGTTCCCTGCATCTCGGTGTCTACAGCTGTAAAATGGGGGTAATAACAGTATTCATTCTTGAATATTTAGTGAGAGAGAAAAGCAGTGAGGATCACACAAAGCCCTTGGCCCAGTCACAGGGCCTGGTTCTCTTGCTGTTACCATGATGCTCAAGTCACTGCCTGTGTAGAGCTCATGGGACACACTGAGCTGCTTCACAAGGTGCTTCTGTCCCCAGTAGCTCTTCAAAGTGGACCTCACTTAATTTTGCATAGGAAGGTCCCAAAGTTCAAAAGGGTTAAGTAATTTTTCCAAAATTGCACAGCTAGTAAGTGATGGAGCCAGGACTCGCATCTGGCTCTGTCTGACTCTAGGTCAAGGACATCTCCATTCATCTCACCTTGAGGTCCAGTGCTCTGAGTGAACAGTTCGGAAGGAGCCTCCTCACTGCATCGAGGCACCAATCTAATCACCCGGGACATGCAGCCCCTTCGTTCCTCTCTCTGAGGAATGGTATTTTTTGGTTGTCCAGTCATCTTTGGCTGATCTGTCTTTGCTATGACAACACAAGGTCTTGCTATGTAGCCCAAGCTGGCTTTGAATTCACTGTGTTGCTCAGGCTGGCCCTGGATATGCAATCCTCCTGCCTCAGTCTCCTGAATGCATGTTATAGGTGTGTTTCACTGTGTCTCCAGCAGGGATGGCTTTTTATCCTCCTTGTGGAACTTAAACCTGTTCCCACTGCTCTGAGCTTGTTCAATTTTTGCTTTTCCGTCTAGAGTATCTTTATCACTGACGGTACGTGCAGTAGACTAGCCGGGTGCCTGTGGCTTGGGCCATGTGTGTCTAACCTGCTGATTTGCCTACAGCTATCTGGTAAATGATCAGGAACTATGGAGATGGATGGATGGATGGATGCATTGGATGCATGGACATTGGCTGATGTCCCTAGAGACTTCATAAGAACAGCACCTGAGGGTCTTAGGCTACACATCTGCTGTGTCTCCCATTGATGCACTCCTGTTCAACATCCTTTAGTAGCAGTCACTTCCGGTTGGCACAAACCTGGGGAAATCATCATTACTATATGAATTCTGCTGCTTCAATAAAAAGAGAGGTGGTGGGCCCTGCAAAGGAGGGAAGAGTACCTTCCCCTGGGCTCAGAGCCTGACTCCGCCCTGCGGACTCCTCATTGCTGGCTGCCTTGGGCCGCAGTAGTACCCTGTTTGAAGCTGTCCTCATCATAAGCACACCAGGAAGCCTTCTCACTTTCCTTCCCCCTGTCTTTAATACTGAGTTAGGAAAGAGGACCAGACTTCAGTAACTCTAGGCTGTTCTCCCTCCCGGTCACTGAGGCCGTGCCTCAGGGTCTTCCTCGGCCAGTTCTGTCTATGAAGCCCACATGGTTCCTTGAGAAAGCAGGTCACTCAGCCTCATCAAGCCTTTACTTCCTAATCCATGAAATGCATTGGAGACTGTGTCTTCCAGGGGTCTTAGAAGGTTGGAGTCTTAGGTTCTCCCCAAATCCAGGATGGAAGATCCTATTTTATGCCTTCTGTATTTTGACAGACATACCGTGTGAAAGAAATATGGGTGACAGATTCCAGAGTTGTGGGGGCCACCTGGGGCTCTAGAGGTCTGAGCACAGAGCAAGTGTGTGTTGTTAGGAGGGCCCATTTATGGGCCGGAATGCGCCGCACCTGTGGGAAGCTGCTAACCTCCAGGCTTGTCCCGTGAGTCATCCCCAAACGTACACCCCCTCCACGCTTGTTCTCTGCCCAGAGGAAATGCTTCATCCTCAAATGTAATTGTGTCTGAGGAGGTGTCCTCTGCAACCAGGCGGTCACAGAGCCAATGAGTGAGTCAGCGCATCCGGGCAGAGTTAATTAAAGCAGCAGGGCTGCAGGGGCAGCTGGAGTCCAGAGTGCGGGGCTGTTGTTGTGGAGGTGACTCCCAACAGAATCAGGGAGACCCTCTGGAGTCTGTGGGCTCCAAAGGGTTAAAGAGGGCTGGTGTCACGAAAGGAGTGGTCAGGGGGAGTCAAGGCCTCAGTAGTCCCCAAACTAGCTCAATACGGTGGCTGAATACGGGCTCCCATCTGCTTTCCCTGGATTCCATACACCACAGTCGTAATAATCAGGAGTCTCCCGTGACTTCTCTGTGCCAGGGTGACCAGGTGGTCTGGGAGGAAGGGCAGTGCCTTTAGTATGCCTTTGACCTGGGAGGGTGTGGCCTCGTGATGGACACCCGTAGCGTCCAGTCCTGAGAGATGCCCGCGGAACAGGCTATCAATTGGTAGCACTAGACGGATGGAGGAGCTCAGCTCTCCAACTGAGATTCATCTGAGCTCGATGGGTAATAAGGAAAGAAGGAAAAAATGAAAGAGGTGTTGATGGGGCTGGGGGCGTATCTCAATGGTTAGAGCGCTTGCCTAGCAAGCACTAGACCCTGAGTTTGATTCCCCAGCACCACATAAGCTGGGTGTGGTGGTGCATGCCTATAATCACAGCACTCAGGACACTGAAGCAGGAGGATTGTTGTGTATTTGAGGCCAGCCTAGGCTCTGTGGTGAGGTTAGGACCAGCCTGGACTATAGAGCAAGAGCCTGCCTTAAAAATAAATAAGTTATTGAAAGAAAAGGAGAGTAATGTGTTCTCTAAAAGTTGACTTCTACAAAGGCAAGACCTTTTGTCTGTTTTCTCACCACTGGGTACTCAGGACAAGATCTAGCTCTGCCCGGGTTCTCACTAACTGTGTTTTGTTTTGTTTGCAATGTCAGAGATGGAACCCAGGGGCACTCTGCCACTGAACCACATTCTAGTCATTTTTATTTTTTATTTGGGGACAGGGTTTCACTAAGATACCCAGGTTGACGTCATGCTGCCTCAGCCTGATGAGTAGCTAGGCTTACAAGTATGTACCACCACACCTTGCTAAAAGGTTTTTCTTTTAATGATGGATGAACTGAGTGGGGGGAGAGCAAGAGAAATGGATGGATTTAAGAAAAGAAAGGGACTTTTACAGCAAGCGAAGTGGGGCACAGCTGAGGACACAGGACCTGCGTGACCAGGGTTAGTCTAGAAACGCATGGAAGCTCCATTAGCACAATACTGTGGGCTGTGCCATCTCTCAGCCCACTTCTTGGACACCTTTTTAGGTGGGAGACAGATGTTCTACTAGTAAATGGTGTTGGAGGTTTCTTTTCTCCCTCTGCACCCTGGGGCCACCTACCCACCTACTCCAGCTTTGGCAGTATCTACCCCAGAGGAAGTTCCAGCTAAGAGCCCCATTCTGTCCAGATGTGACATCTGCCCTGAACATCGTAAAATGGGTTGGATGATCCAGAAGGAAACTCTGCTTCCCTCTAAATGTGTCCTTCCTCCAGCTAGCTGGTGCTTTGTGTAGGGCTGGCTGTGTACCCAGCTCCCTTTGGCAGTGGAAGACACTGTGTCAGACACAGGACAGTTCAGGACAACCCTACCCTTGCAGGCACTTGCTGACTTCCTAGAGAGACAGAACTCAAGCTTATGAAAGCCTACATGGGTTTGGCGTGATGGCACATGCCTATAATCCCAGCACTCTAGGAAGCTGAGGCAGGAGGATGGCCAAGTTTGAGCCCAGGTTGGGCAAATTAGCAACTGAGCAACTTAGCAAAATCCTGTCTCAAAATCAAAAATAAAAGTGGACTGGGGAATTGGGGGTGTAACTCACTGAAGTGCCTGCCTAGCACACACAAGGCCCTAGGTTCGATTCCCCAGCACCACCTAAAGATTAACTGTATATAATAGCCCACATCTATAATCCCAGCACTTGGAAGGCTGAGGCAGGAGGATTGCTGTGAGTTCGAGACCGCAAAGTGAGACCCTCGGTAGCTGGGATGTAGCTTGGTGTGAAGTGCTGAGCTTGATCCCTGAAAACCACAAAAAATAAGAGAGGAGGAAAGAAAAATGAAACAAGAAGACAATTCAGTCTGTGTGGCCGGAGGGCCAGTGAGCCCAGGTGAGAGCAATGCCGTGCGGCTGTCTGGGAGATTCAGAGTGACTGTGGTTGTAGCAGGGTGACAGCCAGAATGGCAGATGCAAGAGCTCCCAGGTCCACACTCAGCTGCGACTCCATGAGGAGGGACTGGGTCCGTCTTCAGATGTGTCACCATCTTCCTTTCCGCCCAGTGCAGCCTGAACCGTGTAAAGCAATATTCTGTCTCCCTGAGCCTGGAGCCCTCATGCGAGCCAGGAATGATGACAGCTGTATTGCGGCTCTTGTGGGGTGGCTGCAGAGTGAGAGACGGGCCATGCGTGACTTCCCACCCACAGGGCTGGTGGCCTCTGCCTGCCCCCGCCATGGGCCACCTGGACCCAGCTGGATGGGCCAGCATGGCGCTGCAGTCCCTTCACCTGTCCCTCTCCAGGAACCAACAGGCAGTACATCAGTGACATGAGGCCTTGGCAGCGCTTCGTGAGGCTGGCAGGTGACGTGCAGGGGCCTTGGGCACACCTGCCTGCTGTCCTCCTGCTTCTGCCAGTGGAACACACCTTTGTCATCTTGGCCAGGGATGGTGGTTTAGTTCAGTCAGGTAGAAGATAATGAAGTGAGAACATTGCCCTGGGCTTGGTGCCATGGGGACCAGGGAGCCCTGCACCAGTGCCTGGCCTGACTAGTACCCCCACCCCTGCCCACTAGGAGCATCAGGAATACTAGTTGTGGATGCCACTGTAAGCAAGTAGCTTGTTTTCCTTTCTGTGTGGCACACGCATGGCCTCTTCTCATAAAGCCTCAAGGAGGAAGGCTCTGGTGAATGCCATGGGATCTCTGCAGTTGATGAGGAATATTCTGCTCCGAGAATGCAAGGTTTTCATCTGTCCTGTTTACTGGGGAGGCCCCAGGCCCCAGGCAGGGCCACACGCAGCATAGGCACTCAACAAGTATTTGTTAAACAGATGAACACACGGATGTGGGAGAGAGAGCTGCAGAGACTAGGTGAAGGCGAAATTGTGTAGCCCTAGGAAAGCGCTGACCTCCCTGACATCAGCCCCTCACCTGTACAATGTGAAGGGAGCGCATGGAGCATGGAGCCTCTGGAGACGCACTAGCTCAGCTGCCAGCATACAGTAAGTGTTCAATAAGTGCTCATCAGAATCCGCCAGCACACAGTAAATGTTGGGTTAGCCTGGGTTTCCAGGCAGCTGGAATGACAGCAGCCCCCGGGTGGGAGTAGAGCTGCTCAGCGTCTGCTCTGCAGGGATGGGTTGCGTTGCCTTGACCAGCGGTCTACTACTGCGAGAATGATTAGTGAGGAGACGGCGGGGTTGGGGGGGGGGGGGGTCGTTACTAGAGACAACCGTAGGGTGCTGGTTAGCGACACTGGCTCTGGAGCCAGATCTAGGGTTTCAGGTCTCAGCTCTGGTCCTGGCTTTTTGTGGAACCTCTGGCACGTGAAGACTCAGTTTCTTGGACTGTCAAGTGGGGACAATAATAACATCTCTCTTACCTGAATGCCAGTGCCCAACACCTAGTGAATGATGGGTGAGGCTGTCCTCTGCCCCACTGGTCCGAGCTACATCATCAGAGAGCCCTGACCCCAACTTGGGGCTGACTTTTGGAACGCAGCCTCACGGCCAGACGCTGGGCAAACTCTGAGACCCCGCGCGCCCTCTGGTGGCGCATGGCCCGGGCTCAGGCACCCGCCGCGCGGCCGGGGAGAGTCACCTGGCTTTCCTCCCTCGGTGGTGCCCGTGGGAGGGGCCGCCTGCCTCTGTGGCCACCTCGTGCACATGCCACGTGCCCGGGAGGGTCCCCTTTGCCCTGCTCCTGCCAGGCAGGCGTCAGGGCCTGTCCTCCTGGAGCCGGCGTTCACAGTCCTGGCCACACCGACTGGCTGCCAGAAGAGCCTCTCTTTCTGTGCTGGTTGGACACAGCCGTTTCCCTGCCCCGGGTCGGTCGCTCGGGTGGTGTGGGGTAGGTGTCCCGAAACCATCCAGCCCCTCCCTGCTTCTCTTCCTCCCCCTCCCTGGCAATTAGGAAGCACCCAACCTGTGCCAGGTGGGTGCTGTTTTAAGTGCTAAGTGCTTTGTGAATTTAACTCCTATCTGGACAATGGTAGAACCTGTGACACCCACGAGGAGACTGAGTGACTGAGTTGGGGAACCTGTCTACTTCCTGGCCTTGGCCAGCACGATATTGGACGCTGGTAGTTGCTCAAGCCTAGGCAGTGTGCTTAACCTCAGCCTCCTCTGTAAAATGAGAATAGTGCACTCGTGTGAGTTTGGGGCCATCAGAGCACCTTCATCGAGCAGGTGATCGTCCAAAGTTAGTTCCCCCATCTTCTCCATACTCCTGCTGTGAGAAAACGACTTGACCTGTAGGGATAATGATGACTTACCTACCCCAGGTGACACTGGGGCGGGGGGTGGGGGGCTACGAGTTCAGGGGTTGAGAAGCCCCTCTGCTGCAGTCTCTCCCAAGGGGGTGAGGACCAGGGCTGTGGGGTCCAGCAAAGTGGAAGTAGGTCTTGCTTTCCCCCCTACAATGCTCCGCTGGAGCCCTGCCTGCTTGGGGAAGTCAGAGAGTGGCTGTCACTGACTTGATCTTCTCCAGGGTCCCTCTCTCCTCCCTGTTAGTGGAGGCATATGTGGGTGAAGAGTCGGGAAGGGGTTAGGGCTGGCGGCAGTGGAAGGCAGCAGCAGACACCTGACTGGGTCTTCAAGCAAAGCTGTAGTCCTCCAGTGTGTAGGACGCAGGTTTACAGGCTGTGGCCTCATCTTACCCAGTTAACCCTTACAGTAACCCTAGGAGGCAGGTCCTGTGTTCCCACATGTCACACACAACTGAGCAGTAGAGAGACTTGGACTTGCTCAGATTATGCAAATACCCCAGGGAGTCCCCTCTGAAGCCTGGGCTCTTGACCACTACGTGATGCTTTCTGCAGATGACAGGCAATTTAAACCCTGCCGTGGGACCTTTCCCGGTCCCTGCCCGCCTTCGTGCCTCACATGGCCCCCTGTGAACTCTCCTCCTCAGCCTTTGGCTCTGCGCTTGCTCGCTCCACACTCTTCTCACCCTCTGGGCACCACCCACCTTTCAAGGAGCAGATAAAAATCCCCCAGGAATGGCGAACAAGCAGCCCTTGAATGACCAATCACTGTCCAGCCCCATCGTTGCCAGGCTTTGTGACAGCTCTGAGCTACTCCCATGGCCTCCCTTGTCCACTTTCACGGGCCCCACCATACTGTCACATCTGTCTTTCTAAGGAAAGGCCTTTCTAGGACCTTTGATGGCCATGAAGAGCTTCCTGCTGGGATCCCAGGGAAGGCTGGCTCTCTCCGGGGCCCACCTCCCTACCACCTGCAATTCCCTAGGAGAGGGTTGTCTGGGCTCCTGCCTGGGGTCCCTGCCAGGCCACGGCTCATCTAACAGGACATCTACTAATGTCTGCCACTGCTACCCAGTGTTATCAAAAGTACTTTTCTCAATGTGTAGGATGATGGGAGCAGAGTCTCTATGTGGATTTCTTTTCTTTTTTTCTTGTGGTACTTGGGATTGAACCCAGGGCCTTAGCACTGAGCTATGTCTCCAGCCCAACTTATTTATTTATTTTGAGACAGCGTCTCAGCAAGCTGCCACGTTGCCAGGCTGGGCTCAAAGTTTTGATCCTCCTGCCTCACCCCCACCTCCCAGAGTGCTGGGATTACAGGCCTGTATTACCAGGTCCCTGCTCCCTCCAGAATTTTAAGGTTCTGGGAGGAACCCAGAAGTGAACAGAAATTCCAGATGGAATTTAAATTAAAATCAGTGATGCAAATGATAAAGAGCCCTGATAAGTTATCCAAGGCCTTTGCTTCCCTAGTTTTGCTTCTGAGTGTGAATTCTTAGGAAATAATTCCAGTGGCGAAGAAAGAAGCAGGGGGCACAAGGAGGGTGGTTGCAGAGCAGAAAACCTACGAAAATGGCAGAATGGCCAGACTTCTGGCGTGTTGTCCAGTGCTCTGCGTCCTTCCACCATGGCAGGTGTAGTGGTGTGATGTGATGTGTTTTGTTTTGTTTTGTTTTGTTTTTTTCTTTGAGACAGGGTCTCACTCCTTAGCCCAGGTTGCTCCTGAAGTCACTGTACAGCCCAGCCAGGCTGGCCTCAAATTCATGGCAATCCTCCTGCCTCAGCCTCCTCAGGGATGTGGGATGTTTTTAAATGCTCCCACAGAGATGGTGCAGCAACATAGAATGTGGGCTTGATAACAAGATAAAATATAGAACTGCACAGATGACAGGAGCAGGAGTGGCGAGCACCATGGAAATAATGTGAGTGAATGATCAGGATGGGAACGTCCTTCTTGAAAATGGTTTTCTTCTTTGAAATATTTCTGTGGTTAAAAAGGAAAGCAAAAGAGGGGCTGGGGGGCATAGCTCAGGGGTGAAAGTGCTGGCCTAGCAAGCACAGGGCCCTGGGGTCGATTCTTCAACACCACCTAAAGGTTAGCCAAATGTGGTGGGGTGCATCTGGAATCCCAGCACTTGATAGGCTGAGGTAGGAGGATTGCTGTGAGTTTAAGGCCAGCCTGTACTACATAGTGAGTTTAGGACCAGCCTGGGCTACGGAGCAAACCCCTCTCTCCAAGAAAAGAAGGAGAAAGAAAGAAAGAAAGAAAGAAAGAAAGAGAAAGAAAGGGAGAGAGAACAGAAAGAAGGAAGGAAGGAAGGCTGGTTTCAGGGTTAATGATGGAGTCACAAGGGAACACTGGGAGTGTTGGCAATGTTTGATATCTTAACCTGGGTGCTGGAAACACAGATGTGTCTGTTTTATGAAATCTGAGTTAACTGTTCCTGTAGGACACCTGAACATTTCTGTATGTATGCTGTGTTTCAATGAAAAGTAGAAAAAATAGGACTAGGGGAGTCGCTCCATGGTACAGTGCTTCCTTTGTGAGCAAAATGCCCTGGGACTCATCCTTAGCACCTCAAAAAAAGCAAAGAAATGAAAAATAAGGGTGAAAAATCTTTAAGTGAGATTTTAAAAGAGAAACCGTAATCTACTCATGCTCAGTAAAACTCATTGGAAGTTTTGGGCTGCAGTGAGGGGCTAGTAGTTTTTCCCTGTAAAATGTCCTTTTATTCAAAATTACTCATATTAATGTTTGGTGTGTGTTGTTTTGTTTTTTGGTACTAGAGATCTAACCCAGGAGTTATATTTCCAGCCCTTTTTTATTTTTTGATTTAGAGAATTTTGTTTTTTAGTTTTGATTTTGATTTTTAGTTTTAATTTTCTTTCTGTCATTAAGTGACTAAATTGCTCAGGGTGGGCTTGAATTTGCAATCCTCCTGCATCAGCCTTCCAGGGTGCTAGAATTACAGACCCATGCCACCAAGCCCTCTTTGTTTTTGTTTTTGAGAAGTGTAACTTGGTAGACTAGGCTGACCTTGAGTTTTATGTGTAACCCAGGCGAGGCTTGTGGCTTAGTTATTATCTCATTGCTGTGACAAAAATACCCAATAACAACAACCTAAGGGGGGAAAGATTTACTTTGGCCCTGGGCAGCCAGCAATGGTGGAGGCAGGAGAGCGGCTCATCGGGGCTGGAAACAGAAAGCCAAGAGGATCAGGAAGTAGTTGATACCCGGAGACTCATGGAAGGCCAAAGCTTTCTCAGGAAGAAACTTTAACAATAATTCTTCTTGCTTCCTTTAACAAGTTCAAGGCCACTCGGGGCCCACACACAGGATGCGTGCCCCTTCCTCACTTCCTGGCCCACAAATCAATAACACACACCTGAAAACTCTGCCCTGGGCACTCCCCCCACCAAGTCTCAACAAACTAGCGAGGTCCCTTCCTCTCAAGCCCCAAGCATCGCCCACTGCAGCCAGGTCCCACATCCCAACAGCACAGTTACTCCACCACAACCAAATACAGGAGGCTTTTGGGGGACAGTCGAGAGCTAAACCATGGCACCTTGAGCGTGTTATCCTCCTGCCTCAGCCTCCCTCTGAATGCTGGGATTATAAACTCATGACTGGATTCTTTAAAGCAGAAAACATGAGAAGATAGACTTAAGAACTCAAAATAGGGTTGGGGCACAGCCCAGCAATTAGGTCCTTACCTAGAAAGCACAAGGCCTGGTCCTAGCCCCAGTGCCACACAAGCCCTGGGTTTGCTTCCTAGCACCCAACTACAGATGGTGCACATCCCAGCATCGCACCTGGGAGGCTGAAGCCTGAGAATCACAAATTCCAGCCCAGCCTGAGCAACTTTGTGACTTAGCAAGAACCTATCTAGAAATAAAAAAAAAAAAAAAAATAGAAATGCATTGGAATGTGTGAAGCATGAAGAAGCCCTGAGTTCAATTCCCAGTACCACAAATAATAAGTAAACGGGTAAACACAACTATTGGCATTGTATCTTTAAGCCCAATGAGCGCCTTTTTAGAGGCAAAAGGCACTAACCATTTATTTAGTGACTACTCCATGCCAGGCACTAAGTGGACAGCTATACAAGAGCTGGGTGGGTTTCCAAAGCCCCCTGGCTTAAACGGAGGGCTTGGACTGGAGCCCAGGTCTAGAGCCTACTCCCTGACCCATGCACAACCAGAAGACGCCCAGTCACCCCTCTTTGGAAGCCCCCGTGAGGAGAGGATTCCCAGGGCTCTCTGCAGGGGTGGGTCCTGGGAGGCACGTGCAGCTTGGCAGAAGGAGGGTGCAGGAGGTGGGCTTTGGAAAAGGTTGCCATGATTGGGAGGAGAAGGAGCCAGCGTACAGGAAAAGATCCAGCAACCAACGTGATATGGCACATATTTGCTCAGGCTCTTAGGAATCAGAGAAATGCAGCTCACAGAGTGGAAGTCCCGAAAGATCATGTACCTGCTGTACCTTGGGCAGGTTCTGCCTTCAGGTATGGCTGACTCCAGGAACCACCAGGACTCTCTGTCTGCCTGCCTTCTGACTTTTCTGAAGGGGCTTAATAGAAAAAGAAGAAAAAGGTGGGAGGAAGCTAGTGTTACAATGCCAGGGTGTAGTTTTCCAGTTGCATGAGAATCCTGCTGCGAAGTTCTGAGGCCTCGGAGTGGGCACAACCGTGCCAAGGCCTCTCCTCTTTCCCCTGAGTGAGCCTCCTGCTGGCAGGCTGTATCTCTGTCGGACTGTCACACTGTTCTACCCTGGATGAGTCTCTGGGGCACCCCATTCTGCTCACTTGAGGACAGAAGAACTAAAAGAAGAGAGTTTCAGTTTGCTTTGAGTATCTGAATGTCAGAGACTGGATAATTTATATGGGATGGAAGTTTGGGAGTGGAGGCATAGCTCAGTAGTTAGAGCACTTGCCTGGCAAGCTCAGGGCCCTGGGTTTGATTCCCCAGCACCGCATAAACTGGGTGTGGTGGTGCACGCCTGTAATCCCAGCACTTGGGAAGCTGAGGCAGGAGGATTGCTGTGTATTCAAGGACAGCCTGGGTTACTAGTGAGTTGAGGATCAGCCTGGACTACAGAACAGGACCCAGGAATGCAGATTTCATCCTTACATGGTGGGGAAATCCAGGGACAGCAGCCTGCGTTTGGCACGGGTCTTCTTACTGCACCCTCCCTTGGCGGAAAGCAGAAAAATGAGACACCATGCCCTAATCACCTCTTAAAGATCCTGCCTCTCAGCTCTGCTGCAGTGGGGATGCAGTTTCCAATCCGTTAACACTGCAGACACAGTGGGATTCCAGTAGAGAGGGGACGAGCTGATTATAACCCAGGAACCTCTGAAGGGCTGGTGGGCAGCAGAAAGCCTGACTGCCAATTACAGTGTGACTAAGGGGATGCTGGGCACTGACCTAGCAGCTTGATAGCTCCTCCCTCTGCAGAGGGCGGAGGAGGCAATGTGGGGAGATGGGTAATGGTCTCCTTCCTCTTTCACACACATCACTGTATCCATGGGGCACCTGTCCAGGCCTACTGCCCTGTGGATATCGTATCACGGGTTCTACTGCCTTAGCTAGCACTGACCATGGTTAGATGCAGATGATGGTGGTATGCTGTCTCTCCGCCCCACTGCCTGAGCCCCAGCCTCAGGTCACAAGTTCCTGCCTACGTTTCTGGGTTTCTCCGTCCCGTCCAAGAACATGCTACTGCTAATCAACCTCAATGTCTTTTCGTTCTGCAACCCCACTTCCAGCATGAAGGGACCCAGGTGGGTGGATGGATGCTGTTCACTTTATACTCACTAGATACTCTTGCCTTTGGCCGTGAACTAGTAAGGGCCAAGAGACGACATCCAGAAAGGGCTCTGATGTGTTAGGCCATCTGGGCAAATCCCCTAGGCATGGCTTCCGCCGAGCTCGGAGGCACCTCCTGCTGACCTCCTACTACCAACGGTGGGCAGGGAGCCCTCTCACTGATAGTGATAGAGGCTGCCCCTGTGTCCATTACCTTCAGGCCCTCCTACATTGGAGGGGACGCAGCACATCCCCATGTTGTCCAGTGTCCAGGCAGCAGGGTTGGCAGCAGAGGGTGGGTGTGGCCCTGCTCTGAGCACATCTCTGGTCACCGAGGTCTAATGACAGATGGGGCAGGGAGGAAAGCGTGTGAGTAAGACTCACACAGAGGCTGCCTGCTCCCAGGATGCAGTGCCTTGCCCAATTCAAGTGCATTGCAGACCACAGATATGACAGAAAGAGAATTTTGCTGTAGGAACCAGGCTTCCTCTCTCCAGAGCTGAGGTTAGAACTCAGGAAGAGGGGGGAGTGTCTACTGACCACCTACTGGGTGCCAGGCATGATACTGTGTGCTTTTACACAGAAACCTGTGAGAAACCAGTCTAAAGATGGAGGCCACATGGACCGAGTGGTACCTATTGTCTCAGGGTCTGTCGATAAAGGACAGAGCAAGGTTGTGAACTGCCAGACTCCAAAGTCAGAGTTATTCTTTCCCTGTATTAATACCTGAGGGAACATCATGTCTGATTTGAAATCCGCATGGACCTTGTGATGCTGGCTGAGAGCCCCCAAGCCACACTACCCGGGATAACAAAGTTGGTTCTCACCACAGGTATGATGCCTGTCTGGCCACGGAAGCGGTGTTGGTCTCCTACCAGATGAATGGCCTGAGAAGCAAGGGTGTTGGGGCCCTCACTGACTTTTAACCATGGCCTCCTCTGATAGGAACTGGGGGTGTTAGAGGGGGTGGTTCTGATTTGTAAGTGATCTTTCCTTTCCCTTCCTTCCTTCCTTCCTTCCTTCCTTCCTTCCTTCCTTCCTTCTTTCCTTCCTTCCTTCCTTCCTTCCTTCCTTCCTTCCTTCCTTCCTTCCTTCCTTCCTTCCTCTCTGCCTCTCTTCTTTGTGGAGAACCCTGACTTCAGAGATACTACCTTAAATTTTCACATGTGCTCCAGGGAGGCCTAGGGCTTCCACCCCATTGGCTCACAAGCTTCCCGGAATGGAGGAAGGACTGAGTGGAGAGATGCTAGTCTTTTCTTCCCTCTCACCTAACCTAGAACTGCTGCCTTTATATAGCAAGTTTCTACATGCAGCTCCCTGTGAGCAATGACTATTTTGCGCTCATTGTTTAAAGTTTGTAAACCAGTGCTTTCAAACAATACCTGTGCAATCAAATTGGCCAAAAATGTGTCTGCCGGTGGGTGAGTCTGTCTCCTAAGGACTGCGGAGCCTGAGATCGTGAGGAAGGAGTCTCTGTGAAGTCCCGCCCTCTTACCCATCCCTTGATGCAGGGAATGAGACGAGAGTTTCCTTGCTTGAGTGGCGAGGCTAGCGGGGATCTAAGGAATAAAAGTCAATGTGTATCAGTTGATGTTGGAAGAAATAGAAAAATACACCACGTGTTTGTTCCCACTGTGGCCTTTCAGGTTGGAAAGAGAAGATATAGGAGGTAACGAGCCCTCCGTATTTTGTTAGGGAATTATTCTAGCTCCAGAGGGGACCTCCTGATTCCGTGGGTGTATTTGCAGAAACCCTTTGAGGGCATCCAGCTGGCTGCACAGTTGCTGCCCATTTGAACCTGCTCCAACCAAGCAAATTGGCCCTAATGGGGAAATTTTGGTTGGCAGTCGATGCTCCTTCTTTTCGCCATCTCCTCCTTCTTCCGGCGGCTGCCCTTCACTTTCTCCAAGTCATAGAAAGTTAAAATATACACTTTGGCACCATGCCATAAAATCATTTGCTTTCTTCCTCAAAATTACATTCCGTCTCATATTTTCACTCTTCTGGGCTGAGAGCATACTTCATTCTGATTTGAAAGAATTTGTCTACTTAGAACGGGCCCATCTTATTAAATTTAGGCACAACAGGGATGGGCCTATCCCACACTGGACTCCCAGAAAGCTGTTTTATGGTTTGGATCTGGAGTGTCCCCCCAAAAGCCTCATGTTTGGAAAGTGATGGGGGTTAATCCATAGATTTTCTGTGTTAAGAGGTGGGACCTGGTTGGAAGGAATGGATCACGGGGGCTTGACCCGGAAGGGGTCCGATCACTAGGACATAACCTGGAAGGATGTATGCTAGCTCCACCCTTCCTTGCTGTCCCAGTTTCCTGTCCTGCCGTGAACAGATTCTCTCTGGGCCAGGCCTCTACCAACGTCCTCCACCATTGCCAGCTGCCTGTGAATGGTCTAAGACCTTCTGAAACTGAGCTGAGATAAATCTTTCCTCCCTTACATTGTGGGTTTGGGGCATTATATCTCAGTAACAGAAAACTGACTAAGACAGCTGTGTTCCTACAAACTATTTGGTTGTATCTAACATATATTGCCCCTATTATCCATTTTGATTAGGTTTTCAGGCCCACAAAAGCCCCTGCCCTAGTCAGAAGGTGCCACATTGTCATGGGCTCTGTAAAGGTCACAGTGGAATGGGCAGAAGTAGAGATTTGGGATGAGTTTGACTTGAGTTCTAATTACAGACTGTCTTCTGGCCTTAAGCCATTTACCCTCCAAACATTGTTTCCCCCTTATTTGATAAAATGGAAAGTGGTGGTACCCACCTCCAGTGGGTAATAATAATAATCAGGCTTGGTTACTCCGTGGTGGGACTCAGCAGCAGAGCATTGGCCACCCAGCATGTAGTAGTGCTCAGCAACGCTGGTTTCTTTACCACTCCCTCCATTCCCAGTCACTAAGCCTGAAGACTCAGGAGAGAGTTCATGGCTCTCCCTGTACCATGAAAAAGGAGTAGGAAATGGAATTGCTACAGTTTTAGTAACTGGCCCAAACAGAGAAACCAACCATGTGATTGAATAAGAGAGTTTCTGTCTTTCTTGATGATATTGGATAAAAGGTAGGCTTACTCAATTAGAGAAAGATGGACTGGGGGGCAAAGGATGATGATGCTGAGGAGATTTCTGGACCTTTGCAGAGACTCAGGGATGGTTGTTACTGATCTGTTTGGATTCAGAATCTCTCTAAATGCCCCCAGTGAAATATGAACCAGTTGCCTTTTTACTATTTCTCTGGACCATCAACTCAGCTGGTGAATAGGAAGAGATAATAACTGGGCCACAGGAAGGAAGAGGGTATGGCCAGGCTGGACCTCAAGATTTGACACTTAGATTCGATCACTTTCTGTGTGTGACCCTGGCGATGGAGCCTAAGACTTTCACATTGAGTTACATCCTTGGCCAATTTTTTTTTTCTTGGCCTTTTTTTTTTTCATACCAGCTGAATTTTAATTTTCAAGCAACAAATGTACAGGTGGAATAAAATTTTAAACTACACCCTCCAGAGTCCACTTATGTGACAAGAACGAGCTAATTTTGCTCCATTACTAGTTAACTGGTTGTTCTGTAGCAATTATTTATTAGAAAGTTGCAGCATAGAAGTAGTACTCTGAAGTTGTGGTCCACATATAAGTTGGCTTTCACATAGGGTTAGTTGGACAAATTGGTTTTAGGTCTCTCCTAACCAGTGGTAGATGTGGGCACACTAGAGTCTCTCTGCTTTGAGCAAATTAGGTCCCACTCACCAGCAATGCTCTTTGGGAGCCCAGTCCACTCAGCTGGTTGTCCCACCTGTCATAGGTCTGATCTCCCCTAGTCTAAGCTAAACTTTAGGTACCATATAACCAAACAAGGGTGTACCTGATGGGTTAACTCAGCAACTTAGAAGGTTATTTTTTTACTCTTTTTCCCCCACATTTTGTTGATATGTATACGTGCAAAATTCAAGGTTTACAAATGAGGTTGAGCATTTTGTGCACATACGTATCTTGTCAAGGTGACAAGGGCTTTCCCACTGTACTTTTGTTCCTCCCTCTACCCATCCCTCCCTCCCTCCTCCCCCACCCTACTCCCCTCTTTCACTTTCTCTTTCGTCTTAAGTTCCAAAGGAGTTGTGATCTGGGTCTCTCATATCAGAGAGACCATTCGATGTTTCACCTTCTGCGTCTGACTTACTTCACTAAGCATGATGTTCTCTAGTTTCTTCCATTTGCCTGCAAAAGCCTCCACGCTGTTGGACTGTATTGATGCATAGTATTCCATTGTATATAAATACTAATCAGTGCTGGCATGGCTGCTGGGAGAAAGGAACCCTCCTGCACTGCTGGTGGGAATGTAAATTCATACAACCATTTTGGAAAGCAGTATGGAGATCTCTCAGAAGACTTGAAATAAATATCCCCTTCAATCCAGCGACACCCCTCCTGGGAATATATCCAAAAGAGGCCAAAACAACACATGGCGGAGATATATGTATACCCATGTTTATAGTAGCACAAACAACAATAGCTAAAATATGGAAGTCACCAAAATACCCATCAACAGACCAGTGGATACACAAACTGTGGTATTTATACACAATGTTTTTACTTTTGAGACAGGGTCTCACCAAGGCTGGGCTCAAACTTGGAACCCTTCTGCTTCAGCCTCTCCGAGTGCTGGGATTATAGGCAGGCACCAGTAGACCTGACTGGGTGGGATTGCTTTTTAACAACCACCCTCCATATGTACCAAAACTATTTTTAATAACAGTCACATCATGATTATTAATAATCATTATTTTCCTGATTTGTGATCAATTTAAAAGTATTATTCTTCAAATTCAGTAAAATGTGTCAAACATGAACCAGTATTTCAACTGACCAAATACATCTCATAGTTCCTGGTCTGTTTCCATTTTAATTTCCTTTCCTTTCCTTTCCTTTCCTTCCTTCCTTCCTTCCTTCCTTCCTTCCTTCCTTCCTTCCTTCCTTCCTTCCTTCCTTTTTTGAGACAGAGTCTCACTCTGTAGCCCAGTTTGGTCCTGAACTCACTAGGTACCTCAGGCTAACCTTGGACTCAAGTTAATTCTCCTGCCTCAGCCTCCCGAGTGCTGGGATTACAGGTGTGTGCCACTATGCCCAACTGTATGTGGTGCTGGAGAATGGACTCAGGGCCTTGTGCTTACTAATCAAGCGCTTTAATCACTGTGCCATTCCTCCATCCCTATTTCCATTTTAAGTTCATATAAATATTTCAACTAGGAGCTAAAGTTGTAGCTCAGGTGAAGAATGCTTGCCCAGTGCACACCAAGCTCTGGGTTCAATATCCCAACACTGGAAAAAAAAAAAAAAAAAGATGACAGAAATTTTCAGGCAGTCGCATACAATACTCAGGCAGAGTGACTCAATTTCAATTTCTTGGTCTTCGGAATCTCTGTGCAATCATTATTTATTTCACTAGGCTGTTTAAATCAGGGAATGTGTAGGTTCACAGAGACTGAGACCCCCAAAATGCCCTAACTGACCTCTGATGATTCTGGGCCATTTTGAATCTTGAAATAAAGAATAGGTAATGAAAAATACATCCGTACACCCATTAGACTCTTACAGGTATTTCTAAAACTCAATAATAATTACAACAATTGTTTAGAACTTAGACCAACAAAGGATTTGGGAGGAAGGAATATCTTATTGTCAATAGTGTTGACTGGAGCAAGAGGCTAATCACAAGCAGCTTGAGTTTTAGTTGGTTTTATTGTTGTGTCTGTGTCCTGTTCAGTCCCTGGCCTTCTTGTTCGCCACTATGGTGGGCTGTTCTTACCTTGCCCACAGTACACTACCAACTGCGGAAGACACTGCTGGCTGCCCACCTCAGAGCCATGTCAGCTTTCTCTTCTGACAGAAGTGGGTTTCTTTGTAATTAACTACCAGTGTGCTCAGGAAAATCTAGCCTTTCCTCCCTTCCAGGAATAGATACATTTTAAGCCAATCATAGTAGGTCACTTCACCTTTGACAGTGGTTTGGGGGAAGTGTGTGACTGGATTCTGGCCAATAAGAAGTGAGGACACATATGTTGGCATAGAAATAAAGAGCACCAGGAAAAGATTTTCCTTTGGACTAAATGCAAATCAAGCCAGTCCCAGGGCACAGGGTTGTAATCCCAGCTACAAGGGAGGCTGAGGCAAGAGGATCATAGGTTCAAGGCCAGTTTAGCAAGACCTTATTTCAAAGTAAAGATTTTAAAACAATTAAAAGTATACCCATGTTTGTAGCAGCACAACTAACAATAGCTAAAATGTGGAAGGCACCAAAGTACGAATCCTCAAACCAATGGATACAAAAATTATGGTATTTGTACACAATGGAATACTACGCAGCTATAAAGACAGATAGATTTGAGGCTTTTGTAGGTAAACGGATATACCTTGAAACCATCAAGCTCAGTGAAGTGAGTCAGACACAAAAGGTCAAATATTGAATGGTTTCTCTAATACGAGAAGCCCGATCACATTCATTTCATACAACTAAATAGGGGTACTAATGGGAACTAGTGAGGAGGGGAAAGGGGGATGGCAAGGGTATGGGGGGTCAAAAAGGGAGAGAGGAATGACTTGTCATTTTGCCACAATATTTATGTGCACAAAATACTCAAGATCAATGTTAATATTATGCATCGCATATATACACATCAGTAAATGGGGAAAAATAAAACTGACTGAAGATATAGCTCAGTAGTACTGAATATGCCTGATGTCCTGGGTTCAATCCTCACTATTGAAACATGAACACAACAACAACACCCTAGGGACCCACGGCCCAAGGAGTGACTCCTCTCATCATAAACATACAAGTGCATTCACCCCTTTCTGGATTTGGATGCAGTCTGATGAAGAAGTGCCATCTGGGGCCACTAGAACCACCCTTCAGCTAGGGCCAGCCAACCAGAAGGCAGAAGAAGCCAGTACGTTAAGGAAGTCCCAACACCAAGAGGAAACTTCCTGTCCCCAGACTCTTTGCTGCATAGGATAGTATTTTCCTACTCTGTAGGTCACTCTCACTTGATACCTGCTGCTTGAAGCCACAGGTAGCTTGGAGATACGGTTGGGCATGTGTGCACATGGGAAGTGATGGTTATTCCAGGGAGCCATTTATCTCCATACGGAGAAAGCCAGCGCAAGGAAGAAGAACCCCACGGTCAGTATCTAGTCGCCTAGGTATGGTGAGAGAAGAAAGAGAACAGATACCCTTTGGCAGGCTTTGCATGCCTCCATTGGCCTGACCGTCTTGGCAACCAAACCAGAACCACAGTCCTGAGGGGTGGCTGGGGGATGCTGCAGTCGGGGTCACGGGCCTTTGCGAGACAATCCGTAAGTCTCAGAGTGATGACACATGGGGACTCACCCGTCACAGGGGTCCCAACCAAATAAGAGGAATGGATGAAACTAAGAGGAAGTGAGCAGTCCTAGGCCAAGGGCAGCTTCTTTGTCCCGCTTCTCCAGAAAACAAAGCCAGCCTTATCAAGGTGTCACTTATTTGGGGAGGTGCAGGACAAAGAGCTGAAGGAGAAAAAGACGAGTGATGCCAAGAGGGGCTGCACGAGGTGCCCCTCTGCTGGCCACCATATCACATCTCGAACAGGCTGAGCTGGCGGCTCCCCCCCACCACACACACACACCTTTCCTGGAAGTTTTCACAAGAAATCCCACCGTGAAGCAGCCCACAGAGAGACGGGCGGAAATGAAGGCACTTCCTGAACTTCCGGAGGCCAGGTCTCACAGGAAGTGGAGGTGGGACTTGTGGGGCCTTCTGGAAGGTGTGTGGCCCAACAAGTCCCAAGGCCTTTGACTCCTTCTCCTTCCTTCTGGTCTCGGCTGCATCACTCTCCCAGTTTATTACAGGAGCGAGGCCCCTGAGGTGAATATAAACCTCCATCTGGGCCTTCAGCGAGAGTAAAGAGGAATTATTGCTGTTCCCCGCGCGGCTGGGCCTGGTAGAATTACCCCAACGCAGTGTTTATCACGCCCCGGAGCTGGATGCCATGTTTACTGTGCTCTCTGCTCCGACCCCAGGTGTCTCTCCGCTCCGCTGCTCTCCCACTAGCCATCCTGCAGTCTGTGGCTCGGCTGAGGGTCAGTGCCGACAAGTGTATTAGCGCTGTTTATCTGTATTAAATCTTGCCTCGGTGTGTGCCTTTACCCCCGTTTTCTGAACTCTCTGTGGTTCTCCTGCGGTTTCCCTTCCTATCCTGTCTTGCTCTCCTTGGAAAGGCAGGTTGGCCGAAGCCGGGACACCTATGGTGGCCCGCGTTCCCCATTGTGTATGGAGAATAAAGACGCTGTGGCCGGCCCTGCTGCAAAGCTCCTGCTTTCACATGGGATGGGTACTGGCCAGCGTGACTGGTTTAATTACAATGTATGTCTGTGAAGGTAGCGGTTGGCCAGTGCCTGTCTCACCTAAGAAGACAGTTATAAGTGGCCGCCATTGTTGGGTCTTGTGTACACTTTACAAAACACTTCTTTTTGATTTGACCTAAGACCTGGAAGCATTTACTCTTTGTTTTCCTATGAAACATTCTGTGAAGGCACACATTAAAATACATTTTATTCTAATTTTAAATTTTTATTTTATTTTATTTTTTGAGACAGGGTCTCACTCTATAGTCCAGGCTGGTCCTGAACTCACTAGGGGGCCCAGGCTGGCTTGAAACTCACAGCAATCCTCCTACCTCAGCTTTTTGATTGCTGGCATTACAGGTACCACCATGCTGGGCATAGGTGGTGCCAGGTCATCAAACCCAGGGCCTTGTGCTTGCTAGGCAAGCTCTGTAACTGCTGAGCTATGCCCCCAGCCCCGCAAATGCATTTTATTCTGAAAAAAACAAGAAGTTCTACCTTAATTGAGCCATTAGGAAATAAAAACATATTCAAATGTTTCAAGTTTTGAGTATTACAACTTTAATTCTAGGAACACAGGCTCAGCCAGAATGTCTCCTTGTTCCCACTTGGTAACAATCCTTAAGTGTATGTGGTACTTTAGAATTGATTTTCTGAAAGTTTCATGTGTTCTACAGCTTCTCTAAGAAAGTTATCCTTGAGAATAGAGATCCAGATGGAGTATCATCTGTGATTTGCAAAACAAATTGTTTATTCTCTCCATGGCTGTTGTTGACCACAGGATCTTTGCAGTTAAAACTATCATCCAAGAGAAAGTTCTTCTGGTACCCACGACAAGACTCTAGAAACAAATTGGATGTACGATGATTTCAAGCCAAATGGTCGCCCAAATTACAAGAAGTCAGATGATAAATTAATACGCAACACAGACAGAAATAAAATCAGGTTTCTTTGTTAAAAGACAAAACACCACATCCACTGTATGGAAGATATTTAGCTAGTCACACCATCTATCCAGTCAATAGCTGCTGGGCCAATGACTCTGAGCTACCAGGATCTACAACAGCGCCTTCTCGGGGCTCCTCCTTCTCTCCCTCCATCCTCTGCCCTCCCCTTCCCTTGGTCCCGCCCACTTTCCTCTCCCCTAGAAATTTGGTAGAGGACAAATGTATTACAGTCATGATGTCCTTCCTCCTGTTCTCATGGTGATTAGGAAGAAAAAAAGATCTTTGTTTCTAGGGAGATAAAATGCCACTTTCTTGGTCCTCCCACCTGCCAGCTCACTGCAGTTATCACTGCGCACCGGCTGCAGGCAGAGGGGACCCTTGGTGGTAGGAAGGAGGCCAGGGTGTGCTTCTCAGGTGTGTGTGTATGGATGGGATCTGGAGGTTGGGGCACAATGACTGATGGAACTTCAGAATACCTGGAAGACGGATTCCAAGACCCCTGGTGGTGATTTCAGATAATGCAGTGGACAGTGGTGGTGGTGACCGGGGACTCAAGCATTTACCCACGAAGATGTCTTCTTCATATTTTACTTGGTATCATGGCGGCAGTGCAAATAGGACGTGAGTCTTCTTGCCCCAGTAATGGCCCTTTATGGCTTCAGGAAAAGCCATCATGTTTCTGCAGCATTTATCTGTCATCAGGAGACTATTATGGAGCACAAACTCACATTGTATTAGCGTTATCACTTAATTATGATCCTTGGGCTGAGTGCCAGCCAATGGGCTCTTAATGTGCTGACCACCACTCGGGGATATAACCCCAAATTCAAGCATGTGAGAAGACAGCAGGTCCACAAAGGTGTGTGGTCAGGGACAATCCCCCATCCTGGAGCCCATGACGAACTGTCCCCAGAAATGCCCAGGCCAGGCGCCCTGTTCTGCCCAGGCCTGCCTTAGTCATCCACCGCAGACTGTCAATGGATGCCCTGCCTGGACACACTTCCTCCAGCCCTCACTACGGGGTGAACAGAAGCAAGGGTGGCTGACGACTCAAGTGGCTGCACAGAGGCATCCTGCCCTTCTTGGGCTGGTGGTAAGAAGTGGCTCACCTGAGCTCTTTCCCAGGGTGGCCTTCCACCTGGAGTCTTGTCTTCAGGGAATGTGGGTTGGGTAGAGATGGGTGGTGTCAATGAAGAATTAGGTTCTCACATCTGTTGGATTTCAGGGTGGAGGGCAAACCTTCCACAAATGCCTGGTGGGCCCTCTTACAGAGCGAGGAGGCCAGCAAGTCCCCTGCCCTCCTGGGAGCCAAAGTGGGGTCCAACACCTCTTGTCTCTGTGCCTCACTTGAAAGATGCAAGAAGCCTCCTCTCCTTGTTGGTCCCAGAGCTTAGCACATAGCACGTGGACAGAGAGAATTCTGGACTCTAGGAAGGCATTGCTTGCTCCTGCCTTATTTGTGTAAAAAGGATGGAAGGGGAGTCTGTGCCGGGGAAGGAAGATACACCCAAAACTAGGCTTCTTCGAGGGTAAAAACTCAACCAGATCTTTAGCAAGGATTGCTGCGTTAGGGTCAAGTGCACAGATCATGAAAGACCAGTCCCCATCCAGGTGCAGGCAGAAGGACAGCCACCGGAAGTAGTGTGTGATAGATTAATGTACACATGTGTTTGGCCAGACCCAGGATCCATCAGTGCTTTCATCCCTGGAGAAATACAGGCCTGGGAGCAGAGTGGGCTATAAGGCTGTGTGTGATTCACCTTCCTGATAATCTGCCACCAGAACTCCGCTCACAGCAGGATAGTGGGTCATGCAGTTGGTCTCTAGCAACCTGCACTTTATTTATTTATTTTTTTTGCTCTCCCAGGAGGCCGTGTGGGGCCACAGAAGCCTGTCTCCTCACACCTACCAGGTTAAGTGTCTCCTCACACCTACCAGGTTCAGTGTGTTTGGAAGAGATGCGCTGGGAACTGTGCTGTTTACCTTTACAGTCCTTAGCAAAAGACTTGGAAGGTGAGGATAGGGAAAGGCAAGAAACCTATAGACAAAGATTTAGAAGTCGAGGAACTAACGATTCAGAGACCACAGGTGGCATGCTCTGCCAGTCATTTGCTGTGTGACCTTGTGTAGGACACGTCATCATGTGAGGAAATGTGCATGTCTTGGGTTGGCAAACCCTATGATAGCTCTGAATATTAATGTTTCTCAACTTACAATAGGATTGCATGCCCCAGAAGCCCAAATCAAATGAAACTGTGGTTAAGTTGAAGGTGCACTTACTGTACCTAGCCTACCGTACACCCTAGCTGAGTGACAGACTGCTGCAGATGTCTTCTCCCCACGTGGCCCCACAGCCCACGGGAGCTGCAGCTGGCGGAAGTACTGCACTGCATGTACTGCATACCTCTAACCCAGGAGAAGATCAAAGTTCAGAATTGCCAGTATGATTTCTCCTGAATTTATACAGCTTTTTCACCATTATTAAGTTGAGAAATCAGGGCAGGCCATGGAAGCTGAGGACTGTGTGTAATCTCCTGAGCCCTTCCTAGCTGTAACATTCTGTGAGTCTAATAAATATAAAAATTAGTTTGTCAAAAAAGCCAAGTGAGCTTCTGTTGCCTCATGCCCTCTGCACTTCCTGCGTCTAATGCCTTTTGCCTGTCGCCTTTGGGATGCCGTGTCCACTTTGGGTGTTTGTATTGGGCACAGCGTGCAGACGTGGTGGCTTAGGACTTTTGCTGGGGGTGATTACAAGTAGCACCTGCCTGGGTGAACAATGAGACGAAATTATAACCAGGTGAATGCATTTTAAGCTGGAAAGAGGCTGAGAGCTCTGCCCACCCCCCGTACCCCTCACCCTGCACAGCCTTTCTTTTCAGGAGATAAGATGACCTTGGAAAGGTCGCACAAAGTCAGGATCAGAGATCAGAGTCCTCTGCATGCTCCATACTGCAGCCTCTGCCGCCAGAGGTATGGAGCCTGGCTGTGGGGGGGATCTTCTGCTCCATGGACTGGCTAAGGATGGGACTGGGGGAGGCTGCCCCTGTGCAAAAGTGTGTCTAGAGAGTCATGGGAGGAGCCTGGACCTGCCGAGTTGTATCGTGCCAGGATGCCCTGGCCTGCTGGCCCTCTCCTTCCTCTAGCAGGTGTGGAAGCCCCTTGTTGCCAGAAAGGACAGGAGAAAGCCCCGGCCCCAGGGCTGTGGGAGAAGAAGCTGGGTAGGAACTGGCCCAGGGAGGACCCCTTGGGGTCTCAAGGGTCTCCTTCTTGTCCTGGAGGGCAGTCTGCCAGGGTCCTGTGGACAGAGGATCATTGCACAGGGGCTCCAGCCTGTCTTCCCATCCCTAGCAACCCTGGTTCCTCCCTTGTCTGCTCCCACTGTCCACACCCACCACTCTGAGCCGCAGAGTGGTCTTTTCTTCATGTTCTGGTAGGAGCTGTATTTCCACCAAGTGTGCTCTGTCTCCAGGTAAAAGATACTTCCACACAAAGCAAGAAGCCAGCTGATCTCGTGATGCTGCCAGGGCCTGAGCCCCTCCTGGGCAGCAGACTGCCACTGTACCCCCTAGCCCATATCAGTAGAGTTTCATAGTTGATTCAGCAGAACCCTTACTCAGCCGTGAGTTCGCGCCAGGCACGTTGTTAGGTGCTGAGGACTCCTGAGCAAACAGCACAGACACAGGTCCTCCACCCATGGGGCTAGTAACACCCAGTGAGGTGAGGCTGGAGGGCACAGTATATACGTGGCTACGAACGCGAGTCAAATTACCAGAAGCAAAGTGAGTGGCACAAGGTTCTGGTGCTGTCTAGAAGGTGGGAACTTGCAGGTGACAGGAGCAAAGACCAGGGCTTGAGGGAGTGTGGCTTGGGCTGTGGAGACACACGGAGGGACCCACAGAAACTGATCATGTGATGCTTTCCTGGAGACCAAAGACTGGGGACTTGTACCTAACCGCACCAGGGGGATGGGTGTATTGGAATAGCCCAGCTGCTGTGGGCTTGGAGAGCGGCCCCCTGAGGTGGGGATAGACGGGGTGCAGAGAAACCAGCTACTGAAGTCCTGGCAAAGAGACAAAGACTGTGTAGAAGCCTGGCTCAAGAAAAGCGTTCTGCACCCCTCTTTCCGCCTCTAACAATGTACCTATGTGATTTAAAAAAAAAAAAAAAAAAAAAAAAAACCCCGAGGCTGCCGAGTGTCTGCAGCCGGAGCAGACATCTTCATCACCAAGCGTGAGCGTGTGTCCACACCTTCACCCCATTTCAGCACACATGGAAAATCTCCGCTCCCCTCCTGCCCCCACCAGCCTGCGTTTACCAAGCCGGCATCATGTGCCCGGCGCTCCCCCTTTCCCTCAGCCCCTCCTGGGGTTCCCCACCACTCCTTCCCTTTCATTCCCGAAACGCATGACACTGCCCGCAGTTACACTCCATTTAGACGTTATTTTGATGATAAAATTACGTCTCCCCCCTACTGCTCATTGTATTTGGTGGAATATAGAAGAATAAGGTGGTGGTCTCTGTTGAGGGCCTTCCCTCCCCCTTTTAAAATAATTCTATACCTCGCCCACACTCATCTGAATCACCAAATTGATTATTATCCCTGTGGCGGGCACATCTCAAAGGATGAAGAGGCCCGCAGGACTGGGACCTGACTTGAGCTCCTTTGGGCGTAGTGGCCGTCCATACTATTCTGGTTCATTGAAGGGGCGGCGGGCAGGGATGCGGGTGTGTTTGCGGCTGGGGTTCAGGTGTGTATTTGAAAGTGGCGTCTTGTGCCTGAGCATGGCTGTGGCGGGTAAGCTGGGGTTTGAGCCATGTCCACTTTCCTAAGCGGGCAGGGACTCACGCGCGGTGCCTGCGTCCAGGGTCCTCTGCGCACAGTCTCCAACGCAGTGGGCCTCGCGTTATCCACCCCGGCCGGCCGGGCAGACCTGGCCGGCCCAGGTGAGGGAGGAGCCCGGAAGGGGACCCGCTTCTGTCCTGCCCCCTAGGTGTGCCTCACCTGCTGGCCTGACCCTTTGCATGTCTGGGCGCCGAACCCCAGGTTTGAGGCGGAGAACGCGTAAGGCGCGTTGGCCGCGTCTCCTTGGTGCATGGGTGGGAAAAATGTGACTCTCGATTTGGAAAACAAACCGCTGAGAGGTGAGTTCGCCAGGCCTGCCAGTTCCAAGAACGGGTGGTGCACAGCGAGCGGGGGGCGCGTCAGCGCCACTCTCCCCTCACCCCCAGTCCTACCGGGCAGCTGAACCCTTCCCCCTTGTACTCTGCGAGGGCAAAACTCGGGGCTCTAACATCCCGTCCTCTTACTCCTCAGGAGGTGGGGAGCCTGGCGTCCGCGTGAGCGTCAGATTCCTTCGAAGTCTCTCCGGCCGGCCCCCGCCCCCGCCCCAGCTCGATTCTGCCACTTTAAGTCCAGCCCCTGCGAGATAGCCAATAGGAGCCGAACCGCGCATCAGTCTCCCGGCCTTAAAGCTACAGCAGGGCTCGCGGGCCTCCTGCACGGCGTCCCCGCGGCCCGCGCGCTGCGAGGGTGCGGATGCGTGGGAGCGCCGGGCTGGGCACGCGCGGCTCCGGGCCTGCCTCCCGCCCTCCCCGCGCCGCCGCCTCGCGCTCTCGGTGCCCGGCCCGGACGCGCCCCTCGCCGGTGCCCTTCACTCGTCTTGCGCGTGATTTCCCCGCCGCCGTTCTCCGCCAGCTGGGAATGCGAAAGCGGGACTGATGGACGTGTCCGAACTCTGCATCCCGGACCCGCTCGGCTACCACAACCAGTAGGTGCCCGTCCGTTTGCCCTTCTGCCCGTCTGACTGTCTCTGTCCCGGGTGTCACATTTCCTCTTCCTCACGTTCTCGAGGTGCCCGGACGGCGCGGGGCACGGGGGCGACGCGGGAGGGGGCCGGGCGCACGGAGCCGGGGTGTCCCTCTCGGGCTCCAGCCACCCACTAACTTTTCCGGCACCCCCTCGCAGAGGCCCTCACTTTTAGGCGAGAGTCGCTCTTTGTCCCACACGGGCGGGTCGCGCTCCGCGGAGTCCTAACATTCGCGTTCCGGCGAGGGGGAGGCGGAAGCTCAGAACAGGTGCAGGGACGTGGCCGGGGGGATGTTCCGTCCCGTCCGCGCCGGCCAGCGTCCCCGCGGGCGCTTTGATTTTATTTCCAACCTGGAGACCAAAAAAAAAAAAAAAAAAAAAAGATCCGGCCTGGGGGAGGCGACGGAAGGTGCCGTGACGGAGTGGGAACTGCGGCGGCCAGCGCCCGATCCCTGGGGCGCCCAGAGGTCGCGCGCAGCATGGGGGCTCCGGCTGCGCCCCGACGCCCTGCGCGGGGACCCGTGTCCCGCCGGAGTCGGGGAGCCGGCTGCGGCTGCCGGGGGAACAAAGCTCGGGATCGGGAGAGGCTGCGCCTGTGCAGCGCAGCGGCTCCTGTCCCCCGGCGGCGGTGGCAGCTTGGCACCTGCGCGGGTCGGACTGGCGTGGGCGGCAGTCGCGGCTGGTGGGCTCCGGAGCCGGCGCCGCGCGCGCGGAAGGGGAAGGAGGAGCGCCGAGCCCCTAGGTGGCGGGGCTGCCCGCGCTCCCTGCCGGGCTCTGCCGGTCCCGTCCCGGCCACCCGCTCGCCCCCTCCCAGCGCCCTCTGCGGTCTGCGCCGCACCTGCCCGAGCGCCTGCCCCAGCGCCGGGCGTCCCGCCGTGCCGAGGACGCGTGTCCCGCTCCTGGGCCCGCGCGCGCGCGCACGCGCACCTTGGTCCCTCGGGCAGCTTAAAAATAAAAATAATGAAATTCAAACTGCGCTCTCGCGGACGGATCGCTTAACTTTGAGCTCCTCCGCCTTTTGCCCGAAGCAAACTAAACTGCCAAAGTCGGTGTCCCTCGGATGCCACCATCTTCCCAGTTTTGTGCGACTACGTTTCCTAATCTAGCCAAAGCACCTTCGTGGCACTTTAAAACTAAATTCTCCAACCACATGGGGTTCCAGAAAGCGCCTGCCCCAACCTCAGCGACTGACAACGCCCGCCAGCGGTGGGCCCCACGGCGCTGGCCGAGGAAGCAACTTCCCAGCTGTGGCTTGTGTTGATGACCCGACTGTCCCGGCTGACCCTGGTGGCTCTAGTTTTAGGATTTCCTCAGGCAGAGGGTCCTTTAGAGGCCACCACAATTTTGATGCCCCAGAATTTGAACACCATGTCCTGTCAGAAGAAGGAGTTGGGCTGGGAGAGAAGGGGAATCCTTAATTATAGAGGATTCTGATTTCCATTCGCTGCAGAAGGGACTTTCCATTCTCTGTAAGGGCTGTACTGATCGCAGCTTGCCGGGCTGGGGCTGAGTCCGTTGTAAGGGACAGAAATCTGAAGGGGATGGGTTGGGGCCAGGGAATAAGTAGGCTGTGAACAACGCTGGATGTTTGTGGGGCATTTCTTCACATGAAATTACCAAGCCTGACAAATATTGGATATTTAAATTATTTAGTCTGTCCCTCTTTCCAGAGGTGACTTCTTTAGTTAAGCTTGAAATATCTGTGTGCGTGTGCATGGCTCAAGTCCTAGCCAATCAATATGAAAATGTGCATGTGGTGGAGGGCCTTCTGTGACCGTGGTGACAAGGGAAGCCAGGAGAGGTGGAAGGTTTAGCCACCAGGTGTTCCTGGAATTGATAGGAGCCCTGGCTTGAGTGGCAAAGAGTCTGTCAGTCGGCAAAGGGCACCAGGGGGTGGAAGGTCTGGGTGTCTTGGGAAGGCTTGACATAGAAGTCATGTATAAACTGAGCCTAAACTTGGAGGTGGCTTGCATTCTCTGCGCTTCCTGGGTTATGTGGGGTTTTTTTTTTTTCCTATTAAAAAAAAAAAGTTTCTCATTCCATGGGGCACTCTGGAAAAACCAGAACCACCTACCTCTTCCATCTCTGTGGAGGAGCGAGGTGTCCTTGTGAAATGCAACTTCTCAACGCCCAGGACCTACAGGCGCTGCCCCAGTTACCAGAACACTGGCCCCCTGAATAGATGTGAGCCTTCTGGCCAGGGCTGGTGTTTTCCCTGGTCCAGGGGCAGTCACTGCCAAGGACAGACTTGTGGAGGTCAGAGGCTGGCATCTGGGGAGGCATCTTTCTGATCTCTCCCTATGCCAGGCTTCATGACAGGTAGCTTTAGAGCCGTCAGCAAAGTAACAAAACAGGGGACTGCCTTTTCTGGTTTGTTGGAAGGGCAGTAGGATGGATGTGTTTGTCACAGTGCTGATGTTTGTGGGGGGGGGGGCTACCCGTGTGGGGTTCTTGTGCTCTGTACACAGTTTTTACTCAGGCGGATTAGTTGACATTCCTAGACTTGAGAAGACCCAAGGACACAGGGAGCAGAGTTCAGAGAGAAAAACCCCGCAGCCCTCCTGTCCCCGGCGAGCACGCAGCGTTTTTAATGCTTTAGTGCCACTCTTTCCGTCCCAGGTGAGACATGAACCCGCCGCATCCGGGCAGCATACGCCTTGCCACCTTTCTCTCCTTCAGCTCTATTTTCCTGTGCCAGTCCTGCAGGTGACTCCATTACCCTTCCTAATCAATATTTTATGTACATACATAATCAGTCAGGGCAGGAGGGAGCGTGCCTGCCTCCCTGTGCCCGTGTACACACATGCCCACGGCAGGACCTGCTGGAGACCAGAGGCACAGAGCTCAGGCAGGGGGTCACCACTGTCCGATGATCGCTTTGCTGTTGTTAAGGAAACAAAGCACGAACCGTCCCGAAGGTAAAATGTGTGGGTTCACACGTAGGAAAAATGCCACATGGTAATTCAGAATCAGTGACCCAGAGAAAAACAGAGGGAGAAATTAATTTTTAATGGTACATTTAAAAATAAATCACAGGGAGGACATTAGTCTTGGATTTTCTGAGGGAGGGGCTCTAGAAAATCAACCTGGATGTGTCTGTCGCCCTTCTGCAGGTGTGGGCGGCTGAGGGACAGAAAATGGGAGTCGCTGAGCCTCAGGGCTCCGTGTGGGGAAAATGTCAGGTCAGCCTGGCAGAGCCCAGTCCCCGCGAAGGTCCTTTCCAGCTCAGTGAAATCCTGATATCCCTGGAAATTTCCTCTTGGAACTGATTAGTTCCCCAACTCCTTTCATTTTAGAAACAATCCTCTATTTTACCAATCATTAGGATGTATGAAAAGATAGGTCCTTACCAAAGAGGGAGACGGTGAGGATACAGGCTGACCCACCAAACAGGACTCTTTTCATTCTATTGATTTGGAGTAATCAATAAATATTCCATTTAGTCCCAGAGAAAAGAAAACAGAGGGGCCTCTCAGGGAAAGCACTCCAAGGGAAGTGGCTGGGACAGAGATGTCATGTCACCCGACCTTTGGGAGTGCCCTGGGCCTGAGCTTGGGGTCTCTTCTGACTTTGCCCCACATGCCCCCTTAATATTCCTGTAATTGGACATTTTGCTGAGGGGTTTTGAAAATAAAAACCAACTCATTGAGAAAGTTTGTCCCCGTCCTCGGTCCTTTGTAAAACACCTTGTTTCTCTTGAGCAAATGTCTGTCACTCAGCAGGTGAAAAGGAAGGTACCGGGAGAGACGGTGGAGAGTGTGTTCCTCAGGGTGGGTGCGGAGTGACTAGGGCGCGGGAGAGAGAAGCTCTGGCAGGCGGCACCAGGCTGGGATGGCGTGCTTCTCGCGTGGCTTTGCCGCATCCCTCTCCTTAACTGCTTCCCAGGTACTTGGAATGACATCCTCCAAATGATTAAAGTATTTTGTGGCTCCAGTTTGAAGGGAGGGAATGGCAGCTATTTAGACTGTAGTCCACTTCTTCAAAGTAAAGCCAGACCCACATCCTAAACACCACCATTCTGATGCCCTCTGTCTTTTCGGCAGTCGGCAGTCTGTCCCCATCCCTCTCCACAGGGGACCCCTGGAATGCTCTTTCTGAGTGACCAAGAGCTCTGCCCTGAAGTAACCAGCACTCTTCACAATGCCCCCACCTGGGAGATTCAGTCCTGGAGTCTGGTGGATCCTGGCCAAATGTTACCCCAGCTGACTCCGGGTGGCTGGAATGCTCAGTCTCTAGTGTCCTCCACGGTCACCACAATCTCTGGAGGGTACATGAGCCAGGGGTGGGGGTGGGGGCTACGATCTGCTGAATGTCCCCAGAAGCTGTGAAGGTACAAGTTGACCAGTTGGCTTTCCTGAACTGTGGCCCTGAACTCCTGGTGTGTCCCACAAGGCCCCTTGCGCTGGTTCCTAGAGACAATTCAGACATTTTCTTAGTGTACCCATCCCTGTGCTGGTGGCCTGCTAGAGCTGTATCTGGTGAATGTCTCCTTCTCAGTCCCAGCAAACTCAAGCTTCTGGAGATGGTCATAAACCTGGTCATTCCTTGGAGGAAGGCTGGTAGGCGTCAGCTAGCTCCGGCTTCCCCCGGCTTCCCCGGTGTAGCTGGGGTGGCCTGGGGCAGGATTGTATCTGGTTGTCCCATCAGCTGGTATGGCCTGGTCCCCGTGCTGGGAGGTTGTGATGTTTACAATTGCAAATGTAATTAGCAGAGCAGCCATGGGGGACTAGGATGCTCAACTTCCCTGCACATCAGGGTGACCCCTGTGATGGCTGGCCCTGCAGATTAACCCTCACAGGACCAGCTGCCTCCTGCCACTGGTCAGGCTGCTGACCTTTCACTGACAATGGCAGAGCTGTGCTGGGGCCAGACACCTTCCTCGGAGGAGACGTCAGGGCAGTGACGGAGAAGAGTTGGTAACTGGGGGGATTCTCTTTTCCTTAGAGCCCTGGGCTAGTGACCCTCGCCTCTTATGACAACATGCTCTTCAGTGGCAGTCTGCTAGAGCTGGGAAGATGTGACGGGAGGACTTTGGGGCTTGCCTGTCAGTTCTGTGGCTCTGGAGATAGTGCTGGAAAAAGCAGGATTTAAAGGGGAACTCAACGGGCTTTGTGGAGCAGACCTGTAATCCCAGGACTTTGTGAGGCTGAGGCATAAGAATCCCAAGTTCAAGCCCAGGCCGGGCAATTCAGCAAGAACCTGCCTCAAAATAAACCATAAAAAGGGGTTTGAGATTTAGCTTAGTGAAAATGCCCTGGGCTCAAACTGTAGTACCACAGAAAAGAAAAGAAAAAAAAAAAAAAAAAAAAAGAGGGGAGTCATGATGCCTTCTACCGAGTGCTTCTGGGGCTGAGGGGACAGCGGCTTCTATTTGCCTATCTGGCCAGCCTCTTCCAGAGAGGGTGGTGGGAAGTGAGTGCTTGCTGATAACCTGGGCTTGGAGGTGTGCTCTGCAGCCTCGGCCAGCTTCGGGCAGTCCTGGGGAACAATCTGGAAGGAGGCTGCTGGTTAGAGAGCTCAAGCTCCACTTGCTTGTGGGAGCAGAGCATCTAACCAAAAGACCTCAAAATGTCCAAGCCCCACATTCTTTCTCCCCTCACCCCCTGAGTATATTTATCTTGGCCCAAAGGTGCCTTTTTGTACTGATGAAGATTAAAGCCAGAAAGGATCTCGGTGGACTTTTGCTTCTAAGTAATGTGTAAGGGATCGTCAGGCCGTGTAATGTTACCGTCAAAGGCCCCGTCAGAGGGCTGAACACCCAAACATCAAACCCTGTGCCCAGTCTGAGGGTTTCCACTGCTGAGGTCTGTGTGTGCATGAGCAGGTGGTTATGGTGGGTTGTCCCCTTTAAAATGGACAACAGTAGGCAGAGGCTCTGTCCTTTAAACATAGCCCCTGCTGCCTGCTTTGACCCTGGCCTGGCTGAGGTCACGCTTGGCCGCATTCCAGGAGGGGCTGCCATGCCTTAGTCTGCAGCATGGCACCTGCTGGCTAGTTATCCCCAGCTCATGCTGCTGTTTGGTTTCTGGCTTGAGTAGGACTTGGTGAAAACTCAGCGAAGGACAGAAGAGTGTCCTGCCCTCCTCTGTGACCAGGATGGCCACACTCCCAGGGCTGCCTGGCTGTTCTTCCCTGGGTCCCCACTTCCCTGCTCTCCCTGGAAAATGACAAAATAGGCTGTAGCTTAAAAGGTCAAATGTTTTCGTAAATCAGGGAGAACCACAGTGCTCAGTCTACCCGTGGGGATTTCAGCATTGACTCCGTTAAGATGGGAGAAAGAAAAACACTGGCTAAATGTCTTCAGATCAGAATTGACTGAGGTTGAGTTAAAATTCTGTAAACCTGAAGTTTTCCAGGGGGTTAGAGAGAGAAATGTTTCCTGTCCATTTTGCTATACATTTTAACCCATCCACATTTTGGTATTTAAAAATATATATATTTTTTTTTTCTTTTTAAATATGTTCTCCTTTGTTCCTTAGAACTTTAAAATGTTCTATTCAGTATTGTCATTCGGCATCACCTAGGAGGAAGCTTTTTCTGGGAGTAGTTTTCTGGAGAATGTTATCTTATTCCTCAATGTCATTTCATCCAGAGGTCAAAAGGCATTTTAAACAAACTCCACCAAGGTTTCATTTTTTGCCTTCTGGTTTCAAATGTGATCAATTTTCATTTAAAACTGTATCAGAATCCCCTCCTGCCAATTACAGCTGCAGCCAGCCACTTGCCGGTTGTTTATTAAAACAGGACATTTAAAAGTCTGAACAGGCCGTGCCCCCGCTGGACGCAAGCACTGCGATACGTGAGTTTCAGAAGCCTCAAACAGGAAGCGCTATTTTCACGTGGCTCTTTTGGGTTTAATTCCATGAATTCACTTGAATTCTGAAATTTGTTCTTTCTGTTGGTGTTTCATACTTTTTGTTCATTCATGTTTTACCATTTTATTCTGCTTAGATATCTGATTTTGGCATTTTCACCCTATTTGTCTTTATAAACAGAAAGCTGGGAAAAGGGTTAGAGGCTCCCAGGCCTTATTTCCTGTGCCCTTGTTTTCCTGAAGGCAAAGAACAAGGAAATAAATACATGCCAAGAAAAGGCTGGGGGGCAGGGGGAGGGAGGAGAGACAGACAGAGGGTGCAGGGGCTGGTGTTCTAAATGACATTTGTCATAGGCCTTACAATTTAACATTTTTCTTTGTCTTTATTTTTTCCAAATTGATGCAGCTTGCCCTGGTCCCATTAGCTCTCCTCAGAGTATGGTTCAGAGGACAGGGTATAGGTGTGGGGGTCACAGGAGGTATGGGGTCACAGGAGGGTGTAGCTGCTCAGAGGTGCTGAGCGGAACCTCACAGGTGAAGGCCCAAAGCAGAGCATCCCTTCTTGTCCTCCCCAGCCCCTGCAGTTCTGAAACATCCTACTCTACCTTAATCCACTGTCCCTGGCCCTGCACGCATTTCTGGTAGGAGCAACAGGAAAGGGTCCCTGGTTGACAGGTTGGCTGATCTGTCACCTGGAGAACCAGGTGATGGGAGGCAGGGGAGGGTGTCAGAAGGCACCGAAGCCTCTTCACATCCAATTTTTCCATCTTTTCCTCATCTCATCCTCGCACCGGGAGCCCTAGTCTGGCCCGGGGTGCTGCAGAGGGAAGGAGGAGCTGGGTGTGCTTTTGTTTTTGCCTTCCAGGTCAATCAGCGGCCAACATTCCCTTTTGATGGTGAAGCAGCCCTTCGGCACGCAGAGGGCCTCATTTCTCCGTTTCTTCTCGTCCCTTTCCCCTCACTCTTTGTCATGTGCCTCTTGAGGGTGTTGACATTGTCTACCTAAACAGTCACCCTAACAGGTTTTGGCAGAAAGAGCACCGCTTGTACAGAAATATTAGTAATAATGTGACATTGTAACAGTGACGAGAACACTAATTACAGCGTGCACTTTTTTCTTGACCCAAAGTGCCATGCAAAATTCTCATCGCCAGTTTCCTCTGAGCGACCGGATGAGGGTGGCCGTGTCTGGCCTCTGAACCTAAGTGTCTTCGTGCAAATGTAAACATGCAGGGGCTCCGGGTTTGCATGCCTGAATTCTTCCGGGAGCACAGACTGCCTGGTCTCTGCTTAGGAACAGACAGGTAGAGGAGAATGTGCTGTTAACCACCCACCCCACCCCGAGAAATACCGGTGCCTTTGGACAAGAAGGGCCCAGGGTTTCTTGCGCAGGACGCTGTGTGAGGTGAAACCCCAGGACCACCAGTGGCCCGTGCAGCTCTCTGCCCCTCAGGGCTCAGTTCTCAGGAGAGGTTTTCAGACCAGGGGCACCCAGAGAGCCAGGGGGTTATGACTTGGCACATAGCGGGGCGGGGGTGGGGGGGTAGCGGTTGTGATGGCGCCCAGGAATATCTGAGAAAAGAACTGTGTGAAAAACGAGGCAAAGTCACCTCTCCAGCCTCGGTCACTTTCTTGGCCATTCAGCATCTGCGAGGCCCTGTCCTTGCTCCTGGGCACCTGAGTTGTAGAAGCAGAGATTAGAGGGAGATCACCTGTGAGCCGACCCCCTTCCCGGTCCCTGTGACCCCTCCCGTGACTCTTCACGCTGATTCTCAGACCCGACCCTGCTCGCCAGGGGATGGCGTGTATCTGGGCAGCGCTTGGCGTCTGACAGTGCCTTTGTCCTTTGCCCCTTGTCTCCTTTCTTTCATCTCTGTGTTGGAAATATGGCCAGATCTGTTTCCCCTACTGTGCCAGGGTCCCAGGGCTGTCTGCATTTTTTTTTAACACCTTAATATCCTTACTCGTGTTCTTCATATTTTCCTCAGGGGAGAAAAAAAACCCCAAAGCTTTGGATTATTAATTGATTATTAACTGATCTAACAAACAAAACATTCCACTCCCAAGAAATGAATGCAGGCAAGAGTTTGGCCGTGCCACTCAGGTTGAGGTCTGCTTTTCCCTCAATCGGTGAGAAATTTTATAGCTGCAATTCCCTTGTTGGATCCCGAGTAAAAAATTAATTCATGAATAATAAAAACCAATCAGTCTTGTTGAGTTAAAGAAGGATTAGAAGAAAGGGTGTTTTTTTTTTTCTTACAGAGAACATTTGGAATCTGTGTGTCACTGTCACCAAGTGTTCAGGGAATGGCCTGAGCGTGCCTTCTTTTTGCACGGCAGATGAGCTGTTTATTATCCTAAGGTGGAACACACACCTTTCTCAGTCCTAAGACTGACTTACTGATGTCTCCCAGTGGTTTCCCACCCACTTCTCTCCACAGTCCCATGCCCCAAGCCCCCAAGGAAATTAAAGCAGTTTTCTGTGTAAGAGGCATTTAACCAAATAGCCAAGACTTGGCATTCTGTTTTGAGCAAGTCCAGTTATTGATAGGTGGGAGTCCTCCACCTTCCCTCTTCTTTCTTTACCAGGAAGTAATTGACCAGAAATTTGCATGCCTTTGGAAGAACTACAGAAATTAGATTTGTAGATTTCTACAGATTCTGTTTCCACAAGTCCTACACCTCCTACAGTTGTTGTGAAGACCCAGTGAAGGAGCAATTTACAAGAACATCTGACAAGTGAAACGGACCAATTGACGAGTGGCCAGCACATAGTAGGTGCACACTAAATGATCAGTGTTGCTCCTTTCTATGGTATCTTTTGGAAGTTACTATTTATTCCTCAGACTTAACCTCATAATGGGGTTCCACCCCCCCCCCGCCCCACAGCAGCACTGATTATTTAATGCGATCAATGCGGCTTGGGTTTCCATATGTAACACAAGAAGATTACAGAAGGAATTACCATTCAAGGCAGGGATGGTGACTAGGAAATTTTCCTTTGAATGAATCCCTATATTCTTAGATTCCCAGGTAAAGTTGCCTAATGAGATATGGAATACCCAGTTAAATCTGAATTTTAGATAAGTGACTCACTTTTTAGCATAAATGAATTCCAGGCAATATATTGCTAAATCTGTTTTTCTTAAATTGATCTCAATAAGAAACACATGCTACTTATTCTTTTCTGCTTTTGACAAAACCCAGAAGACCAATAATTTTTTTCAAATTATTTTTAAAAGTCCATTTTTTAACTTTTTGCCTGTATTAACTTGTTAGGTCGGTCATGCCCTTAGAAGGTAGTGAGTAGAAGTAATTTCTGTCATCTAAACACATTGATCAGGTTGCAATTAGGTACAGAAATTGGCAGAATGAGGTCTCCTACCATAGCGCCCAGGGCGATTGAGTGTTGCCTTAGGGAAGAGCAGGGTGAGTCCAGTCTTCTGGGGAAACCGTCCCCGCAGTGGTGTTTGCCCGGGCTGGACTGGTGCACGCCTGGCAGGTAGAAGATTTTGGCCACCTGAGAGGCCGAAGCAATGGCCTCCCCTGTGTGGATCAAGGACAGGGGACTGACCTAGAAGCAGCCCACATCAGGGGTAAGCGGTGGAGCAGTGAGGACAGGGGAAAGAGCGAGTAGGAGAGCGGATAAACTGGGGCTCGCCGGCAGGGTGCCAGCGACCCCGGCCTCCCCGCGCGCGCCTGGCGGAGCTCCCAGTGCGCAGCCCGCGGTAACGCACCCATTGTTTTAAGCGTGGAGCCCTGGCAGCCAGGGTGTGGGAATGAAAGGGCGCTAGCGCCCCCTGCAGGCCCGCGCCGGCACTGCACCCGGGTGACCGCCGGGCGCTGGGCCTTCCACCGCGGGAAGGAGAGGAGGACGGCCGGCCGCGGGAGGGGCGCGCGACGACGGTGGCTTCGGAAAGCGGCGCGGGTTTCAGATCCGCCTTTCGGAGCCGCGCTCCAGGCTGTTGGCAGTGCAGGTGCCCGCCCATGTGGAATGCCTGCCCGCGCCCGCCGCCGGTGGCTTGCCTGACCCCAGCAGGCTGAGGAGTGCCTGCCGGCTGCTGAGTACCCCGCCTGCGCCGCTGTCCCAGTCCGCTGGTGGCGTTCCGATGTTCTCCTACGATTTTAAGAAATTTGAGAACCAAAGATGAGATGACTGTAACAGTATCAGTAGTAATCGTTGTAGTAAATGCTGTTAATTAAATATGTATGTATATATATTCTTTTTTTTTTTTTTTTTTTGTACTAGAGATGGAACCCAGGGCCTTCATACTAAGGCACAGCTCCAGCCCATTTTTTACTTTTGATTTTGAGACAGTGCCTTGCTAAGTTGCCAGATTGCCCGGACTTGAACTTGCAGTCCTCCTGCCTCAGCCTCCCAGAGTGCTGGGGTTACCGGCCTGCGCCCCTGGGACTGGCTCAGTGCCCTTTGTTGAGCACTTAGGATGTGGCGTGTGTCATCCTAAGAATACCTCAGGCTTTAGCTCATGGCTTATTCACTAACAATTTTGGGAAGTTGGTATTCCCACTACCCGCCTTTTGCAGATAGACAGACTCGGCGGTAGAGATGTTCAGTTGGTGGCCCAAGGTCACACAGCCAGCAAGGCCCGGATGCCCACAGAGGCCAGCCAGCTCTGCGGCTGCGTTCCTTTCCACTCTTGGTCACATTGCACCACTCACTGCATCGGGAATTCTGGATTTCAAATCTCAGCATTTAGAATGTGGCTTCGTAGCCAGGTGGATCCCTCACATGAATAAAGTGAATAAAGGTGAAAGCAGAAGAGAAAAATTGGGCTCCATGCTGTGGAATCCTAAAATCCCAGCACGCTGGGAGGCTGAGGCAAGAGGATCCAAAGTTTGAACCTAGCCTGGGTAATTTAATGACTTAGCAAGACCCTATCTGGAAATAAAAAATTTTAAAAAGGTTGGGATGTATGTAGCTCAGTGCAAAGGCCCTGGATGCAACCCTCCATGCCCCTCCCTTAAAAAATAGTAGAAAAATTAGCGTACTGGGTCAGGCTTTCTCTCCTTCATTGCCGTTTTTTTTTTTTTTTTTTTTCCTTTGAGACAGGGTCTCACCCTGTAGCCCAGGTTGGTCCTGAGCTCACTGGTGTAGTCCAGGCTGGCGTTGGACTCAGAACAATCCACCTGCCTCACCCTCCCTGATGCTGGGATTACAGGTGTGCACCACCACGCCCAGCTTCTTGTGGTGCTGGGAATCAAACTCAGGGCCTTGTGCTTACAAGGCAAACGCTTTAACCTCTGTACCGTTCCTCCAGCTCCGTCCCAGTATGTTTTGAAGTGAACTCCCCCTCTCTTCATCTGGCATTCTGCCTTATGGTATGCCCGGGGACCTCGCTATCCCCTCTTCTCCCTCCACCCTGAGTCTGGATTGCAGCCTGTGCCTGTTGCCCAGTGTGAGTTCCTGTAGGTACCTGCGTCAGAGTGTGCAGACCAGGCGTGGCACTCCTGCCCCCCACCCTGCTCTCACTCGCTTGCCGCAGGGACCCCTCTGCAGAGGCCTGGCGTGCATCTTCTGCGTTTCCCTCTCACTGCTGGCCGGTCCCTTCCTTAGACTGGAAAACTTTTATCTACCGGTATGCCTCCAGTCTGTTCATTTCCATATTGCTTTCCTCCACACTGGTTCCTGGAGAACTTTCACACATTTTAAAAACCTCTTCAGTGCTGCTCAGAGGTTAATGTACTTGCGTAGCAAGTGTAAGGCTCTGGATTCAATTCCCCAGTACCATATAAATGGGGCATGGTGGTGCATGCTTGTAACCTCAGAACTCGGGAGACTGAGGCAGGAAGATTGCCATGAGTTGGAGGCAAGTCTGCATTACATGATGAGTTCAGGACCACCCTAGACTACTGAGCAAGATCCTGTCAAAACAAACACAGACCCTGTTTAGGTATCCCTGCCTGTGGGAAGCC
The DNA here is from genome assembly GCA_004027205.1 of Ctenodactylus gundi. Classification (NCBI taxonomy): domain Eukaryota; kingdom Metazoa; phylum Chordata; class Mammalia; order Rodentia; family Ctenodactylidae; genus Ctenodactylus; species Ctenodactylus gundi. The sequence goes on from PVKB01001486.1 coordinate 348,454, forward strand.
ACTCCTGACCCCTTCCAGAGGTAGCCAGGCTCTCTCTCCTGGCCCATGGCCCAGGTGGAGTTGCAGTTTTGGGTTTGAACATACATTTACTTTTCCAGTAGTTTACCTAGTCCTGGAGTTCAGGCTCATCTCCTTGTCCCCAGAGTCAAAATCCAGGTTCGAGTAGATCTTATTGCATGATGACGGGCTGCCCTGGGGAGATTGGGTGGACATGGGGGCTCTGGGAGGGCACAGGGGCGGAAGGAGGCTGTGGAGGAGGTGGCTGGTGGGACAGGCATACACCTGTTGCTGGGTTGAGCACAGGGCAGCAGGGGTGGGTGGGGCACGTGGCCCTCCTGGGAGGCAGGAGCTGCTGTGGTTATGAGCATGCCAGGCTCCAGACACTGAGGCTGCGTCCTCTCCCCAGTGGTACCCCACAACCGGCTCTGTTGTTAAATTTGTTAAATTGTCAATAGTTCTTTGAGCTGATTGCCAAACACAGCTATTACTGAAATTAAATCATGCATACTTTTTTTGAGCCCAGGTGGTTCACATTGAGCTATATCCCCAGCCTATATATTTTTAAATTATTTACTTATTTTTTTTTTCCCCTCACCAGGGATCAAACCCAGGGCCTTTGATTGAACTTTTCTGCTTTTAATTATTTTTGATAGTCTTGCTAAGTGGCTAAATTGCCCAGGCTGAGCCCAAATTTGTGATCCTCCTGCCTCGGTCTCATAGGGTGTTAGAATTACAGGTGTGTGCCACCATGCCCAGCTTTTTTTTTTTTTTTTTTTTTTTTTTTTTTTTTTTTTTTTTTTTTTTTTTTTTTTTTGAGGCAGCTTCTCAGTAAATTGCCTAGGGTGGGCTCAAACTTATGATCCTTTTGCCTCAGCCTCCCAGAGGGCTGGGATAATAGGCCCGTGCCACCAGGCTGACTGGCTTGCTGAACTTCTGCCTGAAGTTTGACTTGAGTAACCAAGAGCAAGAAGCAGAAAACACTAATTTCCCATTGGGAAAGGTAGAGAGGTCTGCCTAAGCCTCCGGGCCCCTGGAAGCTTGCGCCCCAGGCACTCTGACATTCCGAGGTCACGTCTGCACCCGCGTGGTGGAGCTGTGTGAGGCAGACACAGGCGAGGTCAGGAGAGCGGAGGGGCAGGGGCCAGGAACTTCCAAGATGCATCACGAAGGGGTCCAGCCTGGGCTGCCGTGGGCCCTGAGACCCTGCCAGATGGCCACTGCCTTCCCGCACTGCCTGACCCAAGGGCTTGTCCGCTAGGGCACCGCCTCCTCCGGCTGTGGAGCTGGGACAATATTTCCGGCTCACTCCCTGTAAACAGCTGACGCCGGAGTCACAACGACTGTGCTGCAGTTTCCCATGATGCCACAGGAAAATGGAAGATGGTGTGGTCAAGTTGTAGCCACTAGACGGGCCCAGAAGAGAGCCAAGTGAACAAGGCCTTCTGGCCTTCAAGGAGGGCTCCTTGGGACCTGGCCCGCTCTAGTCCCTGAAGGCAGTGATCTGGACGTGGTTTCAGGCTCAGACCTTCAGCCTCAGGAGGGCCCGCTGAGGGACCCAGACTGGCTCCTTCCAGTGCCGAGCGAATGAGAGCCCAGGCTCCCAGGAAGTGCTACATGTGCAGTGGTGTAGGTCAGTGTGTCTCATTGCTGTGGTCTCAGGGAGACAGTCTTTGGGGTGACCATGCATTTGAGCTGCAGGATGGTCAGCATGTTTGAAGGCAGTGCCTCAGAGGGCCCCTTGTGAAGGGCAGTACCACAGGCCAGTGACCCGTACGTGCTGGATGGGCACAGAGGAGAGGGGCCACCTGCCCTGGGCTTTTATGTCTGTGTCCCTTGAGCTTAGCTCCACACCAGCAGAGCAGCCCCAGGAGGGGAGACCCCATAGGCTTGGTGCAAGGCAGCATTTGGAAAGCTGTACCCAGGGTTAAAGAGCTCCCATCATCCAGGCAAACAGCCTCACTTGGCTCTGGAGACACCCCCAAGTGCCACCTTGGCCATCAGACTTGTTTATGAGCTTCCCTCTGTTCCTGAAAACCTCCAAAGTCGGGGCAGTTTCGTTCAGGCTGTGCTAGCAGTGATAAAAATTGCACGCGTGATCTGCCAGTGAGTCTCCTATGTAAGTCTGTAGTCTATATCTAAAATTTTTTATTTGTTTTACAGTGTTAAGATATGCACTAGATATCTTTATTACAAACAAAAATGTCACCTGGAGTCAGAGCAGTCCTAGAAAATAGGGACCCCTGGCAGCAAGAGGTAGGTCTGGACAGTTGGCAGGTTGAGAGTGTGGCAGGTGGGTGGGTCCCCAGGGTTTCCCAGCAGGGCCCTGGGTAGTGATGCGTGTCCCGGAGCTCCAGATACCTGTGAGAGTGCTCCTAGAGGGTGTCAGGACCTGGGTGCCTACAGGGGTTCCAGAAAGGGATCCCATGCCTGCAGCCTTCTCAGTGAGAGCACTCTGGAGTCTCATGAACATCCAGCTCCTGGCTACACAGGCCAGGCCAGCGACCGGGCCCACGACAGCTGAGCCTGGCCACTCCAGGAGAAAGCAGTGTCTCTCTGGGCTCTCCCTGTCCTACCTTCTCCCTAGCCTTGAGTTTCTGACACTGTTGTTCTAATCCTAGTTTATGGTGTTTTTGTCTTTGCCCACTGCTGATGACAACAGTAGTAACTGCTGGCTCTGCCCACCGCCCACTGTGAACCATTCCGAGTGCTTCTGGGGCACACCAGCTGGGCCTTTTCTTCTGAGGTTCTCCCTGGGATGCCCTCTGAGTTCTGTGTGCAGCTGGAATGGGGCATTTCTCAGAGGAGCTGAGAGACCATGAGGGCTGGGAAGGACCACAGGGGCTCCGTGGCTGCAGCACCCTCATTTTACAGATGAGAAGGTTGAGTGCCTGGCTGGGGGAGGCACCTGGTGACAGACCCACAGCTCAGCCGCAGGGCTAAGCCCAGGCCCAGCTCTCGCCCAGGCTTCGGGCTTTGTTTTGCATTGCCCGTCTCTGCTTGGGAATTCTGTGCCCTCACAGGGCCTCTTTGGCCTGGTAAGTCTGAGGAATGGAGCTACAAGCTCCCTTTAGGTGGTGTGGGTTCCAGATAAGGGTCACACTGTGCCCCCACTGGAGGTCTGCACAGGAGGCTGCAGGAGCTAGAGAGGGCGCCAGAGGAGGAGAGAACAGTCCGATACACATGATTCCAATGGGGAAGGAGAAGTGGGGCAGATCTGTCATCCCAGCACTCTAGGAGGCTGAGGCAGGAGGATCGTAAGTTCAAGCCCAGCCTGGACAACTTTGTGACCCAGCAAAACCCTGTCTCAAAATGCTTGCTGGGATGTAGCTCCATATGAAGGCCTAGGGTTCAATTTCCAGTACCACAAAAAAAATTTTCTTTTTAATTAAGAGGTCAAAGGAGTCTTACTAATGGAAACTGGGGGGCCTTCTGGACTAGATGGAAACTGGTCAGGGGAACAATGAGCTGGCCATCTGGGGTGAGGTGGCCTCCTCTGCAGGTTCTCTGCCATCTGTCCCCTGCGCGGGTCTCTCTGAGCCAGCTGCGTAAGCTGTTCTCTGCTCTCGGTGACCCAGGTGGGGACAGATTGAGGTGCTGTACGTGTCAGGGTGCACCTCCCAGTGGGTGTGCAGTGGAGGAGATGGGGTGTGCGGTCCAGGAGAATGAAGCCCTGGTCTCAACCTGGCCTTACAGTTGCCTCAGCTCAACACGGGCACAGAACTGGAGGCGTCAGCATGCCGCCAGCCCTATGGCTGCTTCCAGGCGGCATCTCGTACTGCAGCCCATGATCAAGGTTAGTACGCGATGGCCTCCCTTGTCTGAGATCGGGGTCCGGTGATAACAACACTGTGTGTGTCATACCCGTGGCTGGGCCAGGAGGCTGCGGCAGGGCTCTGGCGGTGAAGGGGCCCCTCCCAACTTGGGCCTCCACTGGAAGCCCTGCGTGACATAGGGAAGAGAACAGGCGTTGATGTCAGGCAGGTACGGACCACTGGCCACTGTGTCCCTTCCTGTGCAACCTTGAGGGAGTCGCCTAATCTCCCTGTGCCACACTGGCTTCATCTGAAATGTGGGCATAATGCCCTTTCCTCACAGGGCCGCAGAAGGATTTAAAAAATGCCTGTAAAATGATCACACAGAGATATTGTCAAGCCACACAGCCAGGAGGGCCTCGTGCAATCTCTGTAGATAGGGCTATGGTTATTACAACAAGGAAAACTGCAAGTTCGTGTTTAAGTCCTACTGAATTGTACTCTTCCGATTGAGGAAGATCAAGGTTATTGATATTATGATATGAGGCATCAAGAAATATTTTGGGTCGGGTATAATGGTAAACACTTGTAATCCCAGCACTGGGGAGACTGAGGCAGGAGAATCATGAGCTCAAGGCCGGCTGTGGTTACACAGTAAGTACAAGACTAGGCTGAAAAAAGAAAAACCAACCTGGCCTGCATTCACAATAGAGAACCTACCTAGAAAATCAGTGTTTTGGGAGCTGGAGGAATGGCTCACCGGATAAAGCACTAAGTCAAGCGCTAAGTACCTGCGTTCGATTCATCACATAAGCTGGGTGTGGTGATGCACGCCAGAAATCCCAGCACTTGGGAAGCTGAGGCAGGAGGATTGCAACTTCAATTCTATAGTTTATATTGGGCAATTTATGGAGCCTTGTCTCAAAAAATGAAGTGTGCGATTGCACACACTCGCGCATGCACACACACACACACACACACACGTGAGGATGCAGTTCATTGCACAGCCTCTTGGCTCAATTCCCAGTACCACACACACAATACAAGGGTAGCTGAGTAGAATATATATAGTAAAGTCACATTTATGGTTTTTAAGTTCCAAATGCTAGACATGTGCTTTGGAAACTTCTGGAAGGAGACACAGAGAGCTGCTGCTGGAGTTACCTGCAGGGGGAACTGGCTTGGGGATCTTGGGACTGGGTGAGATTTTTGCATTTAACTTTACCGTTTGGATTGTGTGTGAATATTCTACAACAAAACCGGGTTGAATTTGTAAGTTAATGAAGGCAGCCAATGTATGCAAGCAAGCAGATCCACCCTGAGGAAAATGTGGAGATACTGGGGGTCCTTAGCAGAGCTTGGGAGCCAGGTTGGGCAGAGGGACCTCTGGAACTAGGCTCTGTCCTTGCTTCTGTGGCAGCGACAGACCCCTGCAGGCACTTAGCCAAGGCCTGGTGCCTGGTGGCGCTGACAGTGGCTCCTGTGATGGCTCCGCCTAGTGAGAAGGTCAGCCACCTGCCCAGGCTCCCTCTGCACTCCATGCCTCACAGAGACGTGCAGGCAGAGGGAGCTGCAGAGGACCGTGACTGGCGAGGGGGCGGCTGCTCAGCGGCCCGGGAGGCCATTAATCTTGTGTCTCAGCAGACTGTCCTCCTACTCCAGCCAGCCGCCTTGGCAGGGACGGACGAGGGAAAGGACATAAAAGGGACCCTGGGCTTCTCTCAATGGAGGACCCTGAACTTTGGAAATACCACGGGGCTTTCCTGTGTCTTTTGACACCAATTCCCTAGGTTGGGACCATCGAAGAGAGCAGCAGCGCCAGGTGACTTTCTCATTGTTACTCCTGTAAAGGACTGTGGGCTTCAAGGTCACAGTAAGATGCACACCTCCAGAGGGTGCTGTGGGCTGGGAGCCTCTCTGTCATAGGGTTGCCAGGAAAGGGTTTCTGGCGAAGGTCACCAGAAAGCTGAGACTGTTCACTGTGCCCAGCAGGCCAGTCTCAAGCCAGCAGGAGGCAGAAGTCTGACTCTCAGCTCTGAATTTCCCCGTCTGCAGCCTGACACCTTTTCCACTCAACGGCCAGAGGGCCAAGTGACAGAAAGATAGGCTGCTTGACCAGGACCTTGGTATCACAGCTTTGGTCACAGACTCAAGTGCATGTGCAAGTGTGTGTATGCTATTGCCTAATTTTATTTTATTTTAAGACAGGGTCTTGCTCTGTAGTTCTGACTAGTCCTGAACTCACTATATAGCCCAGGCTGGCCTAGAACTCAATGACAGTCTTCCTGCCTCAGCCTCCTGAGTGTTGGGATTACAGATGTGTACCACTACATCCAGTTTATGTGGTGCTGGGGGAATGAAACCCAGGGCCTTGGGCTTGCTAGGTGAGTGCTGTAACCTCTGAAATGGGCCCCCAGCCCCCTGACTAATTTTTCTGTGGTGCTGAGGAATTGAACCCAGGGCTTTGCAGATGCTAGGCAAGCACTCTAACCATTAAGCTATGTCCCTAGCCTACGTGAGGTTTTTGTTTGTTTATTTATTGATTTATTTTTGAGACAGGGTCTTGCTTTGTAGTCCAGGCTGATACTGAACTCACTATCCCAGGCTGGCCTTGGACTCACGGCAACCTTCCTGCCTCAGCCTCCCCAGTGCTAGGATTATAGGTGTATGCCACCACACCCAGCTTTATGTGGTGCTCGGGAATCAAACTCAGGGCCTTGAGCTTGCTAGGCAAGCGCTTTTACCACTGGGCTATTCCTCCAGCCCTGTTTTGTTTTTTTAATGGAGAAGACTGGAGTTGTTGACTTCAAAGTAATTCCAACATAGAGTTATTGAGGACAAAATTTGGGCAAAAATTGGGACATGACTTTGGGGCCAAAGAGATGATCTGTAATTAAGCTGAGTGTGGACTGCCTGCTGAAGAGTGAGTCACCCATCACTAGAGAGATGTCAACGGAAAGGGGATGTGTTTGGGAGATCAGTTTGCTCCTTTAAAAGAAAGCTGCTTGTTTCGTGTCGATGGTGTGCACACAGTGGGCACACGTGGGGCCCCAGGGACTGTCTCGGTTTTTCCCCTGATACTTTGCCAGACATAGCGCAGTGCCCACTAAACCAGGTGGGGATTGTGGGAAGACGGGCTCAGTAACTAATAGACAGCATGTGTGGCAGTGTGTGTTCACACCATACCTACGATCTGTGCACAAACCACACAGATGCAGCGCAAAGTGGGCACCTGCCCACTTCCTCATTACGCGGATGGGAAGGCGGCCAGAGAGGTTCACAGAGCTAATAAAAGTCAAAGCCGAGATTTGAACCCAGATCTGCACTCTGCAGTCCGCTATGTCGGGCTCCCTTGGGGAGGTCCTCCCCCTCTTCTCGTACACACTTACCCCATCAGAGTTCAAAGGCAATCGAGAGACTCGGTGGTCCCTGCTAAGCTGCTGTGGCCTGGTCATCACCACTAGTGTTTCCCTGGAGTAACGGACAACTCTCTCTCTCTTCTTCTTCCTGGGAGCCTTCACACTGAGCTCTGCATCCTGCTAATTTGTATCTTTGATTTTGAGACAGGGTCTCACTAGGTCACTAAGTGGCCCAGGCTGAGCTCAAGCCTGCATTCCTCTGCCTCGGCCTCCCAGGGTGTGAGATCACAGGGCTGCCTCTCTTCTTGGTAGGGTCTAGTGGGCAGAAGGAAGGACTTTGGGAGAAAGGGATTGGGGAAAGGGGGCCCAGCACTCATCTAGGCACAAGGGCCACACGTCTCGGCAAACAGGGTGGAGGCCCTTGGCTGTCACCTTCATGCCAGCCACACCAGGCTCTACACAGATATGACTCTCGGATCCTTGCATGCAGTAATTTCTCTACTCCTGTGTTAAGATGTCGCAACTGAGGTGCAGAGAGGCCATGTGGCTAGCCACGGTGGATCAGCGGTACTCAGCCTAGGTCTGTCACACTCTACATGCCGTTCGGGTCAGCCAGTGCTCTTCTGCAGCTGGGACGCAAGGGACAGAAGGAACACAGGTCATACGGGGGTTAGGGATTATTTTAGTCCTCACTTTCCAGGGGTGGAACCTAAGACCCAGCGTGTCTTATTAACGTCGGCAAGTTGGGGACCAAAGGTACAACCAGGTCCCTCTGTGTCCCTGGCTCCAGCTAGCCTTTCTGCAAATGGGGTCAAAGAGCAGATGAGATTCTCTGGGAAGGAAGGATCACAGAGGGAGGGGACAGTATGGTTTGGTGTGAGGCTGGGTGTTTTGTACGTGAGTGTACACATCTTTAAGGAAACAGACGCCATGCTTTGGGCACTCCAACTGGAAGCGCTGTGGGTGGGGGCCAGGGCCCCTTCTGGTAGCTCTGTGATGTCAGGCAGGTCCCGTAGCCTCTGAGCGTCCGGTTCTCATCAGCATCGCCTTCAGCTCAGGTGTCAATGTGCAGGGTCCTGGGAGGTCGTCCCTGGGGAGCGGGTCCCAGCGGCACTCTGTACGCCCTCTTGTCACACCTTCAGGGTCTGCATTGTCTCTGAACGTGCCTCCGGTGGTGAGTCCCTTTCCTTAGAGGGTGAATTTAATTTTTAATGCCGCCAAGGTCATTTGGAGGCAAAGTCTCAGAAATTAGTTGGGTGATAAAGCCGAGCGAAGCAATTTTGGCATACAAAGAAAGTGAGGCCGGGACTCTGTGTCTCAGCCGCTGTGGCCCCAGGAGGAGCTCCAGAAATACTGTGACACACCGGGGACTGGGACGACACGCCCAGAGTGACCAAGGTGACCATGTTGAAGGGGACAGCACTTACAGGGTATATAAATACATTTGGTCACGATGGGTCTTCTGACTTCACAGTCACACCTGGCTGCTGCTGACCAGCTGTCCCCGCTTCATGCAGCCAACTTGATGGGTGTTCGTGTAGATGTCCAGGGGGACCTGGCGATTGTGGCGGCCACCGGTCAGGCCCGCGCTACTCTATGAGGAATAAGTAACGTCCTAGCAAGAAGTCTGGAACTTTTTCATCTCATCAGCCAATCTGTAGATCACCCAGCAGAATCCAGGCTGCTTCTGCAGAGAGAGCTCAAGGAGCCAGAGCTTGCAAGAGGATAGCTGGGGGCAGAAGGAATGAAAGCCACACACAGCCCCTCCTGCTCTGGGGACATCCTTTGCTCTTGGAACTAGCCTGGCCATGGAGACCACAAGAGCTGGTGCTTCATTCATTCCCTTCGATCTGCATTGCCATTCCGTGGCATTTTCCTTCTGGGAAAACTTCCAGAGAAACTGTCTGGGAGAGGAAGAGATTTAGAGGGCTCCTCCTCCCCCGCTTTTGAGACAGGGTCTCACTCTATAGTCCAAGCTGGTCCAGAACTCACTACATAGCCCAGGCTGGCCTTGAACTCATGGCAGTTCTCTTGCCTCAGCCTCCTGAGTGCTGGGATTAAGGCACGCACCACCATGCCTAGTTTATTTGGTGCTGGGGAATTGAACTCAAGGCTTTGCACTCTCTAGGCAAGTGGGGTAACCACTGTGCTATTCATCTAACCCTAGAGGGGTTTTTTGTTTATTTGTTTGGTTTTTTTGTTTTTGGCAATTACTGGGGATGAAACCCAGGGCCTCCACACAGAGCAGTTAACACATTCTCAACCCCGCTTTTTTTTTTTTTTTCCATTAATTATGTTGGCAGTCTCACTGAGTTGCCGACCTGGGCCCAAACTGGCTGTCCTACCTCAGCCTTCTAGAGTGTTGGAATTACAGGCAGGTGTTACCCCACCTGACTGAGGTGTAGCAGTTTTGAAGAAGAGTACGGCACATCCAGAACCCGATCAGAGAGAAAGACGGAGTGCGGTGGGCGCTCTGAGTGGTACCAGAGGACTCAGGTGCAAGGCTGGACTGCTGAGAGTGATCGTGGGCTCGAATTGGCTGAAGACTGTCCCCCGCTCCACTCCTCACCGGGGATCAAACCCAGGCCTTGCATGTGGCCAGGCAGGGGCGCTGCCGCCGACCTGCACCCCTCTGTCCTCTGCTCTGCGATTGTGCTCTTCCTCACTTGGGGGTGGGAATGGCCTTTTATAATTTTCCTTTTTGAGATAGGATTTTGCTGTATAGTCTAAGTTAATCCTGAATTCAGTGTGTAGCCCAGGCTGGCTTTTCTCTCTCAGCAATCCTCCTGCCTCAGACCCGGAAAAGCTGGGATTACAGGCATGCCACCACACCCAGCCTGTGACCTCGTATGAAGTGATGGCTGTACTCAAGGACATTTCCCTCCTGACATACTTGCTTGACAAATACAGTCGGCGCCGCATCGGTCCCCAGATCAGGTGATGGAGGAGACAGTAGAGAGGGTGGGGTGCATCCTTGAGAGTGGAAGGTGGAGGGCCGGGCCAGCACCCAGGAACGGGGAGCCAGGCGTCCTCGAGATGGACCTCAAGGCTCTGGAAGGATAATGGGGTCAGAAAGCAAAGACCCTGGAAAAAGTGCTAGTCAATTCCACACTCTGAAGAGAGCGGACACCCTCTCTGGTGGCTGAGTCTCGGGGGACCCAGCCTTCCTCTCCTGGGGTTCAGCTGTGAGCCTGGCGGCCTATGGGGAGTCTCTTCTCTTGCAGTTGCAGCCTGGGCATAGGCACCACTGTGCTTAGGGGGAAAATCACTGCTGTCCCTGTGTGGAGGAGGAGGCGGGACAGAGAAGGAAAACCCAAGACAGGTGGGGCGTGCTCACCTGGCCAATAGCTCGCTGTCCTCGGGTCCTTTGGGTCTTTCCAGCCTGCATGACTTCAGATGGGAGAGGTATGAAGGGTGGGTCAGTGCAGGGGCACCCCGCCCCACCGTGTCTGAGCTTGGGTCGCCCCATCTTCTGGGCTGTGAGTGGGGAGCAGGACTGCAGCCTCCTGGGAATCTGACCCTTGGTGCAGCCTTCCCAGAAGGGCATGCAGAGCCTCAGCAGTCATAAGACTAATACTATTGTGTGGCCAGTAAGCCATCTCTAATGGCCATGTCCTTAGTAGCAGGAGCCTAGCATGGCGGAAGCAGAGGCAGAGGACCCCTCAGAAGGACTCAGACCAGCTGGGCATGGACATTCTGGGGGCAGTACTTGCTAAAGCCGTGCCTCACCTGGTTGGTCCTGCACCGCAGCCTGTGTGATGTCACGTGGACGGAAACCTCAGCCTGAGGTCACTGAGGGTGGAGCTCTTGGGAGAAAAGCAGGTTCCTTCCAGGCTGGTTCCTGGCCAGGCGCCCCACGAGTCGGGGTGGGAGCCCCCTTTCTCTTCATCTGTGGTCATGGTTGGGAGAGAAAGAGTATTTCTGCGGCTGCTTATGGACCAGGGTGGTCGCCTGTGTCAACAGACTCCCGTGAGGCATGGACCAAGCCAGGATCTGCAAGCAACCTATTATAGCCAGCTCATTAAACTACCCTTAGGATTGTACTTCTTCTCTGCCAAGGCTTCTGTGGGGCCTTACCACATCACCATGGAAACCTGGGGACCTGGGCTGTGACCACCACTACCGTTGTCCGGTGCTCGGGTCTGGCTCTGCCCTTTGGTGACCACCTTCTTACTCCATCCTGTGTATTACTACCTGGAAGAGCAGCCACCACAGAGCAGGCCCTCCCTGTCACCGGCAGAGTGGCCTAGGCGGAGGCTGGCCCAGTTCCTCGTCAGGGATGCAGGTAAACCGCCTTGAATGTCAGCCCGCAGTCGGGAAGATCCCACAGCACTAGCCCACAGGCATTGTTGCTCCTTTTTACCCAGTCTTCAAGAAGCCCAGCACACCCCTAATCCCAGTACTCCAGGAGGCTGAGGCAGGAGGATTGCCAGTTTGACCCAGCCTAGGCAATGTAGTGACTTAGTGATGTGACCTATATCTCAAAAATATCAGAACAAACAGAAATTAGACTCCTGGGTTCTGGGTTCAGAGCTTGATGTGGAGACATTTGTCCCTGCTGCCCTTACCACTCAGCATGTGGCCATGCCAGCTCACAGCCTTGGCCGCTCTAGATCACATCATACGTACTAAATGCCTTAGCTGGGCGTGGTGGTTCGTGCCTGTAATCCCAGCACTGGAAGGCTGAGGCGGGGATCACAAGTTGGGGCCCTGCCTGGACTACATCATAAGACCCTGTCTCAAAAAACCATAACGAAATCAAACCAGAACAACAGCAGTAAACAAAAACTTATAATTTTCTTACAAAAATTATTAAGAAGTTCTGAATTATTTGTAATTATTTAGATGCAAATAACACATTGACTTTAGAGTATAATTTCTTGGAAAATCTCAAGCTAGCCCAGAAATTCTAAGAAAATGGAACGTAGGGCTGGAGGTGTACAAAGTGCTTGAGTAACAAGCATCAGGCCCTGAGTTCGATTCCCCAGCACTATGTAAGCTGGGTATGGTGGTGCGCGCCTGTGATCCCAGCACTTGGGAGGCTGATGCAGGAAGATTGCTGTGTGATTGAGGTCAACCTGGGCTACACAGTAAGTTCAGGACCAGCAAAGTGAGACCCTGTCTCAAAAAAAAAAGAAAAAAATAGCCTGCAAGTTATTTTCAGGAGTACTGAAATATTTATGAATATCCCATTAATAAAGGAAGCTGACATTATGCTATGCTTTATAGACATTTAGTCAAACGTTTAAAATTTCCTGATTTTGCATTTTTCCTTTACGTATGTACAGGTTGGGGCTGGAGGAATGGCACAGTGGTTAAAGCGCTTGCCTAGCAAGTGCAAGGCCCTGAGTTCGATTCCCCAGCACCACATGAATCTGGGCATGGTGGCACACGCCTGTAATCCCAGCAGTTGGGGAGCTGAGGCAGGCAGACTGTCCTGAGTCTAAGGCCGGCCTGGGCTACACCAGTGAGTTCAGGACTAGAATCTGTCTAAAAAAAAAAATACATATGTACAGGTTAAATTACTATTATTATTTTATTTTATTTTATTTTATTTTTGTGACAGGGTCTCACTCTGAAGTCCAGGCTGGTCTGGAACTCACTGTGGAGCCCAGGCTGGCCTTGGACTCAAGACAATCCTCCTGTTTCAGCCTCCTGAGTGCTGGGCCTAGAATGTGGTGAACCAAATATAGTGATGTTTGCCTGTCATCCCAGTACTGTGGGAGACCGAGCAAGAGGCTCTCAAGTCAGAGCCCAGCCTGGGTGACTTAGTGATTTAAGCGAGAACCTGTCTCAAAATATAACCTAAGAAGGGCTGGGGATGTAGCTCAGTGTGAAGACTCTGGGTTGAATCCCCAGTACCACAAACATAAAATGTGTTAAGCTAGTCATGGTATGTAGACAGATAAGGAGGCTGAGAAGTAGGGAGTGTCCCCTCTTGTTTATTAGTCTGTTTACTACCAGCCCCCCAGGCTACTCTGCTCTGGCAGGAGTGGGTTTGGGTGCTTCCAAGCAGGCAGAAATTCCACATTATCACCGGATGGCCTTGAATCAGGGCACAGAGGTGCCGGGCAGGAGACAGATTGGTGAGGCCAGTCACATGAGTGTGGGTGAGGGTGGCCGGCTTGCTCACTCCCCCAAAGCGATATTGATGAGAAAAAACAAACTAGCTCCTGGGCCCCTGAGGGGGACTCTAGTAGGTAAAGACTAAATGACAAACGGACCTTCACAGGAAGGAGTCCGGTTGTAGGTTAAATTTAAAGGAGCCGGAGAAGTTGTAGCTGGAGCTCCCGGAGTAGGGAATGACATTGGTCTCTAGTGAACCCTGGGCCGCCCCTTCCCTCCCGCCCATCCCTCTCTGAGAGGAAGGACGCCCCGCCGACAGTCTTCTGCCTTAGTACAGCACGTGCATTTTATCTCTGCAGACTTCCCAAGGCTTGGTTTAAAGATCTGGGCTCAATACCATTAGGGTATATCTGCAGAGGCCCTTTGTAAAATTGATTACGGAGTGAGCTTCTGCGTGGTGGGAGGGGGCGGGCAGGCCTAATCGGATTTGAGCAGGCGATGGTATCTAATTCCCCGCGTCTAGCCACTGGCTTGGGGACCTCCCTGGGAGTCAGGGCCCCCCTAATTTGGTTTACGAATACATTAGCCAAACAAGCTGAGCGGCTCCTTTGGGGAGAGGGTTTCTGGGGGATGGGGAGGGCAGCCGACCCAAAGCTGGGGCATTCTTTCCGAGCCGGAAACCACCTGCGGTTGCTTAGGGTGGCGCGCGCCTTGTGCCCCACCCGGGACAGGATGCAAACCTGCTAGATGAAGCCTTGGATCAATGGCCGTTCAGTGAGCCCCGTTCATACAGTTAATAATTATTTTTTTCTTCTTTCTTTTCCATCCCTTTGCGTTTCCTCCTTCAGAGTGCTGGGGGTTGGGGGGCTGGAGGAATAGCACAATGGTTAGAGCACTTGTCTAGCAAGCTCAAGGTCCCCAGCACCACGTAAGCGGGACGCAAGCCTGTAATCCCAGGTGTGAGTTGCTGTGAGTTTGAGGCCAACCTGGGTTATTTAGTGAGGACCTACATGGACTGCAGAGGGAAATCCTGTCTCAAAACCAGGCAAACAAACAGAAAAGAGGGCTGGAAGTATAGCTCATGCAAAGGCCCAGAGTGCTAGGATTACAAGCATGTCCTGCACACCCAGGCACCCAGCTTTCATTGACTTCCTTTTTTTTTTTTTTTTTTTTTTTTTTTTTTTTTTTTTTTTTTTTTTTTTTTTTTTTTTTTTTTGAGACAGGTCTCCCTCTGTAGCCCAGGCTGGTCCTGAACTCACTATGGAGCCCGGGCTGGCCTTGGGCTCATGGCAGTCCTCCTGCCTCAGCCTCCCGATTGCTGGGAGTACAGGCATAAGCCACCACGCCCAGTTTATATGGTGCTGGGAGCAGAACTTGGTACTTAGCGCTTGACTTTGTGCTTGCTAGGCAAGCTCTCTAACTGCTGAGTCATTCCTCCAGCCCCCACTGGCTTCCTTCTTAGGGCCTTCTTCAGGTGAACATCCTTCGTTAGAGCAGGGGACACGCGAGCCGAGTGAGTCCTGCTTTATTGGGATTTTGGGGGTTCTGCCCACCTTAATTTTTTTTTTTTTTTTTTTTTTTTTGAGATAGAATCTTGCTCTGTAGTCCAGAATGGTCCTGAACTCTCTTTGTAGCCCAGGCAGGCCTTGAACTCACGGCAATCCTCCTGCCTCCTAAGTGCTGGGATGATAAGCATGTGTTACCACACCGAGGTAACCTTAGTATGGTGGTGGAGGTTTGAATCCAAGGCCTTGAGTATGCTAGTTAAGCACTTTAACCACTGAGCTATGACCCTAGACTTCTGAATACTTAGCCCTCTGAATACTTCTCTCCTAGTTACTGTGTGCTATTGGGAGGGGAGGAGGAGGGGAAGGGATGGATGGGGGGCGGCAGTGTATGTCCTAAAATAAGTATGACATCAGGTCACTGCCTACCTTCACTTAGAAATAACCTTATGTCCTGCTGCATAAAGTCATTGGGAGGTCTAAAGGGTATGGTGCCCTGGTCTCTGGCATGTGGCAAACTCTCAGTAAATACTAGTGATTGTTCATATTGCCAGCTAGCTTGACCCAGGGGCACAAGCATTCTGGGAGGCTGAGGCAGGAGGATAGGAAGTTCAAGCCCAGCCTGGGCAACTTAGCAGCCTAATGAGACGGTCTCAAAATCAAAGCTAAAACGTAGGCTGAGGATGTAGCTCAGTGTGAAAGCCCTGGGCTTGATCTCCAGTATTCCCCCAGAAAAATTACTATTGCCAGCTCGATAACCTTTAATTCATTAATTATTTGCTCTGTGCATGTGTTGCCTTGAATATAAAAGAAGGTTTAAATGATTTTTAGAACTATTACTTAGGAGCTAGTGTTTAAAAGCATCGTCTGTCTACATACTAATGTACATGGTTTTAAATAGAATTAGCATGATGTCAAAGTATAGAGGCGGTGCTTAATAAATATGATTTCTGATTTTTGTTCCCTTCTCTTGGCCAGCGTTAGTCAAGAGCTTGGGTTACCTTTACCCTCATTCTCAATCTAATTTCTACAATGTGAAGCGATGTTAGTCCCTTCTCAACACAGTTACTGAGTATCTGCTGTTTGCCTGGCACACTGCTGTGTCCCACGGGCATAAGGGTGAACTGAGCACAGGCTCTCCACATGATCATCGGACAGAGGAGACAGACCAGCTGCAGTCACAGGGTACCTTGTGGGGAGTGGACGTGCCAGTGGGGAGCAGGCGTCCCGGCCTCCTGTTCTCTGGTACCTCTTCCATTTTCCGTGTTGAGAAGTGGGGCTGCCTCCCTGTCCAGTTCTTGGTAGTTGGAAGACAGGGACCAACCCAGCTGACGTGGTTCCTGTCTCTGGAGCCAGAGAGGCTGAGCTCCTTTCTTCCTCCCACCTGCCACCAAGTTAGACTTCCCCAAACCTCCAGTCTTTACTAGTTAGTAGCCCACTGGGACAAAGTCCTCCAGCTCCTTTCTCTTGCAGGGTCTGCTGAGCTCCATCCCACCTTCCTGCTGTCCTCACTGCCAATGTCCCTTCCCCAGAACCCTCCTGCACCCCAACGAGGGCTTCTGGGACCAGAATACTCCAGCCCCTCGCCATACTGTAAAACTCAGAATTACCTAACAGCTGGATTAGGCGATGGTTATTAGCTCTGCCTAAAGATTTTCCGTTTACGCAAGGATTAGCTTCAGGGATTCCTTTAAATAGCGAGCTTTGCTAATGCCTTCCTACTGCAGAGAAAGGGTGGGTGTCAAAAAAGAAGGGCCTGCCTTCTAAGCTGTGTGGCACTGTGCTCAAGATGGTCTTTCGCCTCCTGGAGCCTCAGTTCCCTTGGTGGGGAAAGCAGAAAGTGCCAGGCCCAGTCCTGAGCTGTAGGGTGGCATAGGGGGAGAGGACAGGGTGCAAAGCATGCAGGCGTTTGGGAAAGGGTTGGTCTGCAGCGATGCAGCCTGCCTGGAGGAGCCTGCCTGGAGGATGTTCCAGGACCACCTTCCCAGCTGGCCCTGCCTACCTGGCCGACCACGCCTCTGCCTGCCCAGGGCAGCTGGCACAGCAGCATCTCAGACTTCCCGCCCTCCTCCGGCTCTCTGATGAGCACCGCTGCTTCCCGCCTCTGTGACTTGTGCGGGCTAGTCCTGCTGCCCAGAACACGGGTTTCCCAGCCCTGACTCAGCCTGGCTCAAACCTCCTTTCCCTCCAGAACAGAGAGGACATTCTGCCACCTTCCTCCTTCCCCTAGGGAGGGTGAACACCTCCTCTCTGTGCTCCAGGCTTCTGGGAATATGCCTGTGTGTGCAGTCCTGCCATAGATAGGCTTTTACAACAGTGGTCCCCAACATTGTTGACACCAGGGAATGGTTTTAAGGAAGACAGTTTTTGCTTTCTTGGGGGGTGGGGGGGGTTTCCACGCGCATCCAGAAGCCACTATGTAGCCCAGGCTGGCCTCATACTCAGGCAGTCTTCCTGCTTCAGCCTCCCTGAGTGCTGAGATTACCGGTGTGTGCCACCCCCCAGCTGTATGTGGTGGCGGGGAATCGAACTTAGGGCCTTGAGCTTGCTAGGCAAGAGCTTTAACCCCTGTGCCATCCTTCCAGTCCCTGGAAGGCAGTTTTTCTATGGACAGCATAGAGTGAATAATGGGAATGATTCAAGCACATTATATTCATCGTGCACTTTATTTCATTGTTATTATTCTATTATTGTAACATGTAATGAAATAATTTTATATCTCATTGTAACACAGAGCTTGTTTTCTGGCTGGTATAGGGTTCACCCTCCTAGAGAATCTAGCAATCCGACAGGAGGCGGAGCTGAGGCAGTGACACAGCGCTGTGTGGTGCCTGTAAATAGACACCAAGCTGTGCGAGCCCCCTGCCATTCGCCAGTCGATGTGGGCAGGTGCCTACCGGGCTGCGGAACTGCACTGGTCTGTGGCTGGGACTTGGGAATCCCAGCTGTAGAACTTTTACCTCCCAGAAGCTGTACTTATGGCCGCACTAGGGATCCAGCCCAGGGCCTTTGCACTGAGCTACATCCCCAGCCCTGTTTTGTTGATTTACTTATAGGCAAGGTCCCCAGGCTTGGCTCCTCCCGAAACTCGGTCGTCCTCAGCTGCCTGACACTGAACTTGTGAGCTCAGGACTGAGTCCTTGTTGCATTTGACCCCACAAATGGGTGGTGCACAAAATTAAACCGATAAACTAGTAGTAAGTACGGGCTGAAGGAGGCAGAGGCTTGTCATTGGAAGCCAAATCACTTGGCCCCACCTTCTCCTGCCATAAAACAGGCCATAGAGCTCTGGCCTCCTGGGCCGGCTGCACACCGAGGTCCCGAGTCCTGTCCCTCCCCAAGCCCCCCACTGGCTTGCGGGGCAGGCTGCTGAGCTCCCCGCTATCCCCGCCTCCCTCGCTCACGGTGAACTTTCCCACTTCCGCCCACCTCAGCCAGTCAGCGCTGAGATAATCCAATTGTGCTTGATTAGGAGTCACTCCTTTGTGCTGCTGTTTGTATTCCTGGCTTTTAGGCATTCTGGATTTCATTGAGGCGATTGATCAGCCCGCTCAGGACTGGGAGGAGGTGCGGGGCGACCCTCCCCGCCGCTGGCCCCCAAGGTGGGGTGGGAGCTGGGTGGATTGGGAGCCTTTTCCTGGTTTAGGGACCTGAAGCCAGAGTCTTAGCCTCCACGGGAAAGGCAGGATTTGGGGGCTGGACCCTGCGATGCAGGTTGGTAATCCGGCACCCTGGGAGGCTGAGGCAGGAGGATCACACATTTGAGCCAAGCCTAGGCAACTTAGCAGTTTAATGAGACCCTGTCTCCAAACAAAGATTAAATGTCTGAAGCCGTAGCTTAGTGTGCAGGGCGCTAGGACAGGAGCACCCTGGGGACTGGACCCAAGACCTTCTCTCTGAGCTACATCTCCAGCCCCTTTTTAAAAAATCACTTTAAGTGAGACGAAGGCTCCCTAAATTGACCAGATTGGGCTTGAGATTTCTTTCTCTTTCTCTCTCTTTCTTTTTTTCTTTCTTTCTTCTGTGGTACTGGGAATTGAACACAGGACCTTCACACTGAGCTATATACTCAGCCCTTTTCTGTGTATGTATGTATGTTTTTATTTGAGACAGGATCTTGCTCACTTTGTAGCCCAGGCTGCTCCTGAACTCACTGTGGAGTCCAGGCTGGCCTTGAACTTGACAATCCTCCTCCTGCTTTAGCCTCCCGAGTGCTGGGATTACAGGTGTGCACCACCACACCCAGGTTCATGTGGTGCTGGGGAATTGAACACAGGGCCTCGCACTTGTAAGGCAAACATCTAAACCACTTTAACCGCTGGGCCATTCCTCCAGCCCCTCAGCTCTTTTTTTTTTTTTTTTAATTTTTTATTTTGAGACAGGATCTTGCAAAATTGCTCAGGCTGGGCTCAAGAACTTGTGATCCCCCCGTCTCAGCCTCCCAGAGTGCTAGGATTACAGATGTGCACAGCCAGGGCCAGCTAAGAAATACTCTGTCTCAGAAAAAGTGATCTATCTATCCATGTGTCAGTAAATAGATATAAAATAAGGCTGTGGATGTTGCTCAGTGCAAAGGCCCTGTGTTCACAATCCCCAGCGCTGGATACATAAATCAAGGACTAGAACTGTGGGTGCTCTAGTCGCTGGTGTGCTACGGAACGCCAGCCCCTCCTGCCGCTGCAGTGTTCGGTACTGGCCTTCCTCCCTCCCTTTCTTCTCTGCTTGTCTCTGGACCCTTACGACTCAGCTTTCTGGTGTCCACCAAGCACGGGAGCCTGCGGCGTCTGTGGGTGTTTTCCTTAACATAATGCCCTCCGATTTTATCCATTGCCACCAATGGTGGGGTCTTCTTTCATGGCCAAGCAGTAAGATACTATAGAAATGTACATGTTGGCTGAGGGCCCGTAGCTCAGTGTCTAGCGCACCTGCCTAGCATGCACAAGGATCTAGGTTTGATTCCCAGCACCACATAAATGTTAGCTGGGTGTGGTGGCGCACGCCTGTAACCCCAGCACTCCGAAAGCTGAGGCAGGAACTGCTGTGAGTTCAAGGCCAGCCTGGGCTTCATAGTGAGTTCAGCCTGTACTACTGAGCCAGATCCTGTCTCAGAGAAAGGGGGGTGGGGGCCGGAGGAATGGCACGTCCTTGCAAGCCCCAAGCCCCGGATTTGATTCCTCAGAACCATATAAGATGGGTGTGGTGGCGCATGCCTGTAATCCCAGCACTCCAATGCCTGAAGCAGGAAGATTGCCGCGAGGCCATAAAAATAAAAAAGTGGTGACACAAAAACCAGAGAATGGCAAGTTCAAGACCATTCTGAGCCACATAGTGAGCTCTGGGCAGGCCTGGGCTAGGAACAAGGAAAAAAAGGTGTAAAAAAAATCTCTAATGTCTAAAAATGCTCAGATTTTACCCATTTTTAATTAGGTTCTTTAATATTTTTGCTGCTGTGTTTTGTTTTGGTTTTTGAGACAGGGTCTTACCCGGTACCCCAGGCTGGTTCTGCCCTCACTATGGATTCCAGGCTGGCTTTGGGCTCATGGCAATCCTCCTGCCTCAGTCTCCCGAGTGCTGGGATTACAGGTGTGCACCACCACCCCCAGCTTATGTAGTGCTAGGGAATTGAATTTAAGGCCTTGGGCTTGCTAGGCAAATGCTTTAACCGCCGTGCCATTCCTCCAGCCCCGCTGCTGAGTTTTTTGAGTTAGTTGTCCAATGTCTGAAAAAGTGACTTTTGTTTTGGGACTGGAGGTTGAACCCTAGGCCCTTCTCACCGAAGGACATATCTCCACCACCTTTTCTTTTGAGGCAGGGTCTCTAAGTAGCTAAATTATTCGTGCTAGACTCAAGCTTACAGTCCTCCTGCTTCAGCAAGGCGAGACTGTGACATTTTGAGGCCTGCTGGCCAGTATTCTACTTTTGCGTTTCTCACCGTTAGTTCCATGGTGCTTGTGACGTTGAGAAGCTGTAAAATGTCAAGGCTGCACCTAGAACTTGAGAGCTGGGTTCTAATCTCAGCTCTGCGCCCGAGGTGCCTAGCACTGAACAAGGCGCCTTCCCTGTGCAGGCCAGCCCAATACCTGGGAGGTTGGGAGGGCCCCTGGGTGAGACACCGAACTGCCCAGAAGCCCCTCCACATCACCTGTGCGCGGCTGCCTGCAGGGACAGATGACCCTGAAGGTTCTCATATTTCTCCCAGGAGCCCTGGTGTGACTCCTTTGCTCTAGGCTGACTGTCTGCAAAGCCTTTGAAGATACTATCCTAATTTGATTCTCCCAAGAACTCCACGAAGCAGTAAAATGGGTTAATTTGATCTTGATTTTTTTTTTTTTTGAGATAGTGCCTCACTCTGTAGTCCAGGCTCATCCTAGGCTCACTATGTAGCCCAAACTTTCCTCAAGCACAGCAGCCCTCCTGCCTCAGCCTCCTGATGGCTGGGATCACAGATTGCACCATTACAGCCAGCGAATTTTTCTGTGGTTCCGGGACTTTGCACGTAGTAGGCATGCTCTTCAACCACTGAGCTGTGCC
>PVKB01001486.1:369766-411499 GCA_004027205.1 Ctenodactylus gundi
TTTTTTTTTTTTTTTTTTTTTTTTTTTTTTTTTTTTTTTTTTTTTTTTTTTTTTTTTTTTTTTTTTTTTTTTTTTTTTTTTTTTTTTTTTTTTTTTTTTTTTTTTTTTTTTTTTTTTTTTTTTTTTTTTTTTTTTTTTTTTTTTTTTTTTTTTTTTTTTTTTTTTTTTTTGCATTGATCTATGTTCCTAGCCCTTTTTATAATTCTTAATTTTATTTCTGAGACAAGATCTCTCTCTGTATTCCAGGCTGGTACTGAACTCACTGTGTAGCTCAAGCTGGCTGCAAATTCAAGGCAATCTTCCTGCCTCAGCCTCCCAAGTGCCGATGTTACAGGCATGCGTCTCCACATCCAGCTAATTTTTACATCGTGCTGGAGAACCAACCTCAGGGCCTTGTGCACGCTAGGCAAGTACTCTAACTACTGAGCTACGCCCAGCCCTATTTTATTATGTTAGTTTGTTTTGTTTTGAATGCTTAGGATTGAATTTATGGCCTTGCCACTGAGCTACAAGTCTAGCCTTTTTTTAAAAAAAAATTATATGTTTTGAGATACGATCTCGTTAAGTCACTAAATTACCCAACTTGGTTTGAACTTTTAGTTCACCTGCCTCAGCCTCCCAGAGTGCTGAGATTACAGGTATACACCTGTATCTCCAGCTGGTTATCCCAGTTTTAGAGGTGGAAAAACTGGGGCCCACAAAAGGTCAAGAGCCAGCTGAAGGGACCGGAGGAATGGCACAGCGGATCAAGCGCTCACCTAGCAAGTGCAAGATCCTGAGTTTGATTCCCCAGCACCACATAAGTTGGGTGTGGTAGCTGCGCCCACCTGTGATCCCAGCACTCAGGAAGATTGTTGTGAGTCCAAGGCCAGCCTGGGCTACATATTGCATCCAGGACCAGCCTGGACTACAGAGCAAGACTGTCTCAAAACAAAACAAGATAAAACCCCGCTGAAGGTCATAACCCTGGACTTGAACCTGGTCCAAGGGACCTGATGCCCCCGCTGGGTGGCAGCTCAGGTGCTTGGAGAGGATGCCTGCCCTGGCTCTTGCAGTGGAGAGATGCCCGAGGGTCTGGGCATGTGGGGTGGTATAGCACATAGGCACCGGCCCCGGGTCTCCAACATGGCGCCGATCTCAGGCCCTTACGTCACATCAGGTGCTTCATGCTGTAATGCAGGTTCTTTTCCTTAGATTATTTCACTTTTAACACTTGAGTTCCTTGTGACATCAGCATGTGCCAATCAGCAGAAACCTCACGGCTGGCATCCAGGACCAGGGGTTCCGCTCCGTGGTATAGCACATAGGCACCGGCCCCGGGTCTCCAACATGGCGCCGATCTCAGGCCCTTACGTCACATCAGGTGCTTCATGCTGTAATGCAGGTTCTTTTCCTTAGATTATTTCACTTTTAACCCTTGAGTTCCTTGTGACATCAGCATGTGCCAATCAGCAGAAACCTCACGGCTGGCATCCAGGACCAGGGGTTCCGCTCCCTTCTTCCAGAGGTTGGCAGACTTCCTCCTGCCTCCTGTGGCTTCAGGTCCCTCCAGCAGGTGGCTGGGACTATCTCTTCTTTTCCAGAAGGGAAAATAGAATGACAGAGCAGACAGGTCAAGTGGCTCTGTCAGGGACACACAGCCTTGGAGCTGTGTACCAGGCATAAGAAGAACCCAGGAGACAACTGGTGCTGTTTGTTGTATTTTTAAGCAGGAAATTCAAACTACAAAATTAGTTACACCCTCAACGTAGGATCCGGGAGGCTACAGCTCCCTTCTAGAGAGCAGGCTAACAGGTTTTATCGTAGGGAGAGCGTACGGGTGTGCACACGCATGCATGCTTGGGAGGGAGCGGAGGGAGACCAGCAGCTAATGCAGCACCAGGACTGAGCGGGAAGCAATATGGAGGCGAGATCAAACAGCCAAATTCGCCCTCGGCTGACTGAGGCACACAGAGGTGGAAGCGGCGGGCTCTGGGCCCGAGGCTGCCGCACTTTGAAATGGGTAGCTTCTCCTATGCTGGCAGGGTGGTGCACGCCTGTGATCCCAGCGTTCAGGAGGCCGGGGCAGGAGCATAGCAAGTTGGAGTCCAGCCTGGGCAATTTAGTGACGTAATGAGACCCTGTCTCAAAATTCGAATTAAAAAACAGACTTGAGATATAGCTCATTGTAGAGGCCCTGGGCTCAATTCCCAGTATACTAAATCAATCAATCAATCAATCAAGTGGAGTGCTCCCATCCTACCCACTTCGGACCTCCAAATCCAGGGCTCCCAGGTCAGCCCTAGCCCCTCGCAGAGCGTGAGGCGTCCTGGCGATTCCTTGGGCTTTCTATGGCATCAGTGCTGCCTGTCCCCGTCCCTGAGGTATGCCCAGCCTGTCAAACCTCCGAACAGCCTGGCTGTCACGGAGCAGCCGCCGTCACCTGCCCTGCATGTTTCTTTTGGTCCCGGCAGCAGAGTCCACCCAAGCTGGCCAGCCTGGCTCCTCTCTCCGCTCCATCTCCCCCCTCTGTCCCCCAGGAGCACGGGCCCTGTCCGCCCATCTGCTCTGAAGATGGCTTACGGGGTGGACTAGAGTTCAAGCCTCTGCCCCTCAGGGCACCCTGGAAGCTGTGTGGCTCATGTGACCCAGTATCTGAGCGCCTCAACAGACTTCCTACATGGAACACAGGGCATGTACTACATACCATTCTGAAGATGGAAAAAGCTGTATTCAAGATGAGCCCGTACGCTCCTGTAATCCCAGCACTCGGGGAAGCTGAGGCAGGTGGATCACAAGTTTAAGTCCAGCCTGGGCAGCTTAGCAGTTTAGTGAAACCCTGTCTCAAAATTAAAAAAAAAAAAAAAAGTGCAAAAAGGGCTGGGGATGGAACTAAAATGTAGAGGTCCTGGGTTCAAGCCCTGGTAGAGAAGGAGGAGGGGGAGGGGAAAGGGGGATAAGAAGAGGAAGGAAGGAAGGAAGGAAGGAAGAAAGGAAGGAAGGAAGGAAAAAGAAGCAGCAGCTTGGCCTGGTAGAGCAGACCTGTAATTCCAGCACTCTGGAAGGCTGAGGCAGGGGAATTGCAAGCTCAAGCTCAGCCTGGGCAACTTAGCAATTTAGCAAACTGTATCTCAAAATCAAAAATAAAAATGGAGCTGGGTGTGGTGGTGTATGCCTGAAATCCCAGTACTCCGGAGGCTGAGGCAGGAGGATTACTGTAAGCTAGAGGCTAGCCAAAGTTACTTAGTGACTTCTGGAGTCACTAGAGTCCAGAGTCTAAAAAAATAAAAATAAAAATGGGCTGGAGATAGAGCTCAGTGTGAAGGTCTTGGGTTCGATCCTAGTAGAAAAATAAATATTGAAATACATAAATAAAATAGAAGAAAAAAAGAAGGAAAGCCGCAGCTGTCCCGTGGAGCCCTTGGCAGCAGCGTGGCACCAGCGCTCTGATCTCTGGGCTCCCTCCAGGGCCGGCTGGCTCCCACTTTCTCCTGGGTCCCCGTAGCAGCCAGGGAAGCGAGGTCGATTCCTGGGTCCTGTGTACAAACGCAGCGCAGTGTATAACGTGCCCACGGCCCTGTGGCCACACGGGGGGTTGGGGGGGGGGGTGCGGAGTCGTGGCCCTGCGTCCCAGGGGGTCACCAGGCCCACCCGGTGTGCCCCAGCTCCACCCAGCAGGCAGCGCCAGGCCCCTCTTCTCCACCAGGGTGACTTCCGGAGGGGAGGCCTGGGATCCGCTGGCTGTGGCTGACCTTCCCCGCCCCAGGCTGGTACCCTCCCAGCAGTCCTTGCGGGATGGAGTCCGCACTAGTGAGCAGTCAATGAAATGCAGAATAACACTTTGATGGAGTCAGAAGGCTGTTTATTTATCAGATCAATAGTCAAAGCATCCCATCAGGACAGTCACCGTGGTAAGTGACTGCATGTCTGAGGGCAGCTCCCGCAGGGGCAGCCGGTCCTCCAAGGCTCAGACTCGGGGAAGGCCAAGAGCTGGGGTGATCCCACCCCTTCCCAGGCTGGAACATACACCCCTTTATTTTTGTTTCAGAGACAGGGTGGAAGGTGGCCTCACGTGGGAGATTGTCCTGACTCAGCCTCCAGAGTGCTGGGATTAGAGGCCTGGCTACACCCAATTTACAGAGGAGATCACTGAGGCTCACTGTCACGTAGGTTAATCCCAGCACTTGGGAAGCTGAGGCAGGAGGATAGCTGTGAGTTCAAGGCCAGCCTGGGCTATAGAGTGAGACCTTGTCTCAAAAAACGCATTTTTGACATTTTTTAGTTTTGATTTTGAAACAAGGTCTCCCTAAATTTCTGAATTGCCCAGTCTGGGCTTGAATTTACATTCCTCCCGCCTCAGCCTTCCAGAATTCTGGGCCTGGTGGTGCAAGTCTGTAATCTTTGCATTCTGGGAGACTGAGGCAGAAGGACCGCTGTGAGTTCGAGGCCAGGCTGGGCTACAGAGCGAGACCCTTTCTCAAAAAAAGAAAAAGAAAATAAGAAAATAAGAGGAAGGAAGGAAGGGAGGGAGGGAGGGAGGGAGGGAGGGAGGGAGGAAGAAAGGAAGGAGAAGAAAGGGCGAGTGAGCTGTTGTTTTGGTTGAGTGTCCGATGTGAGCAGAGGCCTTGTAGAGAGGCTGCGGGCCTGGGGGGTCACGGCTGGCGGCCTGGAGCTCCCAGGATGCGGCCTCTGACCCTCACTTCTCTGCCTGTCAGCTTCGATATTTGTCCTCCCACCTCACATGGCGGGACAGGTGACCTTGCTCAGCTCTGGAGCTCTGCCCCTTGCTGCTCCTGTCTCAGAGAGGCGGCCCTGGCACCAGCTGTCCCACGGGAGAGGCTCTGGCCTCAGCTGGTCCAGCGCCTGTGGGCAGTCAGCCAGGCGCAGGCTGGCCGGGAGCCTGCAAGAAGGGGCAGTTGTTGCAGGAGCGTGGCTGTGTGTGCGTGTGTGCATGCGTGTGTGTGTGAGAGAGAGAGAGAGAGAGAGAGAAAGAGAAAGAGAGAGAGAGAACAGGGTCGTCTCCTAGGAGAGAGGTAAGTGTTAGGCAGCTGGTTTTAAAAGTGCCTGAATGAGGAGTTTCTTTGCTCAAAAATGGGACTTTCTCCATAGAGGCAGCAGGCCTATGTTCAAGTGCATGGTTACGTGAGTACACGGGAGGTATGTGGATGGACGGATGGATGGATGGATGCAGAGATGACAGATGGATAAAGGAAGGAAGGAGAAGACAACTGCGTGCTGTAGGATTGGACTTTTTAGAGATTAAGTGGAAACTGTTTTCATATTACCAAACAGGGATGCTAGAAACAGTCCCTAGGGTGGGGCCACAGCTCAGTGGCCGGAGCGCTTGCCCAGCCAGCACAAGGCCCTGGTTCCATCCCCCCAGCACGACAGGAGAATTAGCTGGGCATGGTGGTGCATGCCTGTAATCCGAGCACTCTGCAGGCTGAGACAGGAGGATTGCTCTGAGTTTGAGGCCAGCCTGGGCTCCATAGTGAGTTCAGGACCAGCATAGGGCCCATACATAGCAAGACCCTGTCTCAAAAAAAATTACATATTGCACCCCTTCCCCCTCCCTACTTCCTCAGCACCCACCCCATTTTCTCCGCACAGACTCTGTCTTCTTACTTTCTTCCATCTTTCTTACTTTTTAGGTCTGGTTTCCCTGTATTGGAGAAACCATGCACTGTTTAAGCTTCTGTGTCTTACACATTTCGCTAAGCACCATGGTCTCAAGGTGCGTCCATTGCCCTACAAATGACTCAGATTCATCTTTCTTTATGGCAGAGTAGTACTCCATTGAGTGTGTATACCATATCGTCTTTCTCCATGCATCGGTGGTTGGGCATATTGCTTTGTCCAAGATTGGGCTGCTGTGAATGGTGCTGCCACGAACATGGATGTGCATATGTATCACTCTTGTCCAGTGACTTTAACTCTTTTGGGGAGATGCCCAGAAGAAGTGTGGCTGGGTCAAATGGGATAGCCATTTTCAGTTTCTTGAAGAATCTCCCTACTGCTTCCCATAATGGTTGTACCAGTTTATGGTCCCACCAGCCATGCAGGCGGGAGGGCTACCTTTTCCCCACAGCCTGGCCAGCATTTGTTATTTTTGGAGTGCTTATTACCCACCATTCTGCCCGGAGCTAGAGGGAACCTCAGAGTTGTTTTGATTTGCGACTCTTCTCTGGTGGCCAAAGATGCTGAACAGTTTTTCATGTATTTGTTGGCCACTGGGACTTCTGAGAACCATCTATTCATTTCCGTGGCCCATTTTTTGATTGGGTCTTTTATTTTGGAGGTTTTAATTTTTCTTCATCTCTTCATCTCTTCTTTCCTATTGTGTGTGTGTGTATGTGTGTGTGTGTGTTTGTGTGTGTGTGTGTGCGCGTGCATAGATACACAATGTTTGCATGGAGCTTGAGTATTTTGTGCACATATATCACATCAAAGTTACAGTCCTTTCCCCCTCACCCCCATTTCCTTCTATAGAAGGACTGTATTCTGGGTTTCTCTTTGTATAATGTTGGTTATAGTCCATTGAGGAGTAGCCCACCCTGGGCAATTCAGTGAGTTGCTGGCTTAATATGAAGCATAAAAGGGCCGGGTACAGCTCAGTGTGGGCCCTGCCTTCAATCTTAGTGCCACCCCCCCCCCCCAAAAAAAAAAGAATATGCTCCCAGTACGCCCCTTGTAGCCTTCCTTTCAGGAGCTATTGAACATCTGTGGAGTTTTCTTTCTTTTTCCCTCTGTGGTCCTAGGATGGAGCCAGGACCTTCACGCTGAGCTACATTCCCAGCCCTTTTATATTTTCATTTGGAGGCGGAGTCTCACAGAGTTGCCCAGGTTCGGCTTGTACGTACAACCTCCTGCCTCGGCCTCCCAGGACTCCCTGGGATTATAGGCGTGCATAACCGCTCTGACTTTTGAGGCTGCCTCTCTCCCACCTGGATCTCTCTGTGGTGTCAGGACCCAGAGCCAGCAGGGTGGGCTGAGGTGAGAGGTGCTGGGCACCTTTGGATTGCATGAGGGCAGGTGGTAGAGAGGACTGGGTGAGAGCTGGAGTTTCCAAACAAAAGCCAGTGATGGCCGCCTGCCCACAGTGGACCACCGGGGCCTCCTAGCTGTTGGGGCAGCGCCCGGCATCCAGAGCTCCCCGCGTCTCCCTGTGTCTCTTCATCCTGATGGATGCGGCCCGGGAAATCAGGGATAAAAAGGCCTGATTGAGAGACAGTAATTACCCGCCATTATTCGCCCGCGCTGTGATGTGGGTGGACGAGATTTCCATCAGTTGTCTGCGATCGCCTGGTTTTGACTAATCTTTCTAATGACAAGATACTTAATGGCAGATTTTTGCCCGAGCTCCCGCATGCACAGAGGCGGGCAGTCATTCGCCAAAGCCACTGTGGGGCTTGGGACGTTTTGCAGCCCTGGTCCCAGAAGGCCCCCAGTGCAGAAGTATTAGGAAAATGCCCTACCAGGTCGAGTAAAATGGAACTGGCACAGAAAGGGTGACTTGGTGGCGCGCGGCCTGGGGGGGCGGCAGGAGGCCCTGCCTAGTCCATCTACAGATCCCTGCTCACCATGACTCTGTCCCCCACCAGCCTCTGCCCTTACCCCACCCAGCTGAGTCACTTATTTCCCAGGGCCCCGGTTTCCTTCGCTGGAAGCCGCCAGTGTAGACACACGGGTCTCTAAGTCTTAGGAATCAGTGGCATCTGCTGTGCTCACGTGTCCAACCAGGAAGATGGTTCTATTGTGGGAACATGTTCAAGGTAATGACCCAGGAGCCATGAAAGTGTCCCCTGTGGTAACAGGCAATTTAGACCACCTAGGGAAAGGTCACTTTAAATTATTATTATTATTATTATTGAGGCAGGAACTCACTCCATAACTCAGTCTGGCCTGGGACTCACTGTGATCCTTCTGCCTCAGGCTCCCAAGCGCTGGGATTACAGGCATGGGCCGCCACCACCAGCCCTGTGTGGTGCTGGAGAATCAAACTCACTGCGTTAAGCTTGCAAGGCAAGAGCTTTAACTGCTGTGCCATTTCACCAGCCCTAAATTATCAAATTTTTATGTTGCACTTGATTTTAGCCAAAAAAGCCAAGAAATGAATGAGTTATTATTTTATTTTTTGAGACAGGATCTCACTTTGCAGCCCAGGCTGGATAGTTTTCCCGTGGTACTGGTACCGAGACTCTGGCCTTCGCATCGAACTAACTCTCCCTCCCTCCATTTTTGACTTGGAAACAGGATCTCACTAAGATACTGAGTTGCCCAGGCTGAGCTCAAACTTGGGGTCATTCTGCTCCAGCCTCCCAGAATGCTGGGATTACAGGCCCGTGTCCCAGGCAAGTGTTGAACTCGCTGTGCAGCCCGAACTGGAGACAGTGGGGTACAGATGTCATTGATGACTTCCCAGGGGGCACTGCACCATTTTGCCTGTAGCACGCAGATTTATTTCAGCAGTCCTCCTGCACCACGCACACCCCTTAATTGGCAACTGAGCCCAGGGCCATTGCTCGGAGCTATTAATGAAAGTCCCGAAAAACACAAAACAAATAAACAAACAAAACGAGGCTAGATGTGGTGGAAAATACCTGTAATCCCCGCTCCTTTGGAGGCTGAGCCAATGGAGCAAGACCTATCTCAAAATTTAAAAAATAAAGGAACTGAGAAGGTCACTCTGTGCTCCCTGGGTTCAGTTCCTAGTCCTCCCTCCCACCTCAAGCCCCTTTCCCCGTAGAGCACATGGAATTAATGGCTCTTGGTGTACAAAACTGGGTTCCTCATAATCTGTGGTTCACACTGAGCTACATCCCAGCCCTTTTTAATTTTTAACTTTGAGATAGGGTCTTACTGAATTGCGAAGTTGCCCGAACTGGGCTCAAAACGGCAAACCTAGCCAGGCCTGATAGTGCAGGACTCTGATCCACAGCACTTTGGAAGGCTGAGACAGGAAGGTGAGAAGTTTGAGCCCTATCTGGGCAGTTTAGCAATTTACCTGAGATCCTGCTTCAAATAAAGAATATAAGAAAGGGTTTGGGGATGAAGCTCAGAGTGAATGTCCCATATTTAATCCCCACTATCTCTAAAAAACAAGCAAAAAAGCTGCAATCCTCCTGCCTCTCAACTTTCCAGAGTGCGGGGATTACGGGTTTACGCCACCACACAAGCTTGCATTTTTCTTGGACCCATAACAATTATTTTTAATCATTATACACTTGTGGGACTGCAGGAATAGCACAACAGTTAGAGCGCTTGCCTTGCAAGCACAAGGCCCTGAGTTCAGTTCCTTAGCACTGCATGCTAGCTGGGTATCGTGAAAGCCTATAATCCCATCACTTGGAAAGCTGAGGCAGGAGAATTGCTGTGACTTCCAGACCAACTTGGGTTACATAGTGAGTTCAGGATCAGGCTGGACTGCAGGGAGACCCTGCCTCAAAAAAAAAAAAAAATTATTATGGGCTTGAGTAATAGCACAGAGGTTAAAGCACTTGCCTAGCAAGCTCAAGGCCCTGAGTTTGAATCTCCAGCACTTATTTTATTTATTTATTTATTTATTTATTTATTTATTTATTTATGGAAGCTAAGCTGTGTTACCTGTAGGTGCCTGAAGAGTGTCTTGTACCAAGTAAACTTTATCTGGAGGATCTGAGGATTTTGTTTTAATGAATGTTACAGTGGCCCCTGGTTAGCAAATTAATTATTGAAATGTTTGTAACAGTCTCACAAATGTTCAGAAACTATTTTTTCTTCTATAAAATGGGTTTGTATTTGGGGCATGTGTATCCTTTTTTTTTTTTTTTTTTTTTTTTGAGAAAGGGTCTCCCTCTGTAGACCAGGCTGCTCCTGGACTCACTATATAGCCCAGGCTGGCCTCAAACTCACAACAGTCCTCCTGTCTCAGCCTCTGAAATACTAGAACTACAGGCATGAGCCACCACACCTGTGCGGCACCCACAGGTGTGCATACGTGGTGCTGGAGCCCTTGCACTTGCTAAGCAAATGTTCTAAGTGCTCTGCTATTATTGTCATAGCTATTATTAGTTGTGTTACTATAAACATAGGTATGCATGTACCTCTGTTATCTGTTGTTTTTAACTTTTTTTTGAAAGGTACCCAGAGGAGGTATCTCTGGGTCAAATAGAATATTTATTTTCTGCTTTTTGAGGAATCTCCATGCTGCCTTCCGTAGTGGTTGTACCAGTTTACAATCCCACCAGCAATGTAAAGGATTCCTTTTTCCTGTACCTTCATCAGCATCCAAATTCAAATTCTATTCAAATTCTTGATATGGGCCATTCTCACTAGGGTAAGGTGACATCCACCTTAGGGACTTTCTCATTGCTGGGACAAAATATCTGACGTCTACAACGTAAGGGAGGAGAGATATTAGCTCACAGTTTCAGGAGGTCTCATAGGTCTGTTCATGGCCGCAGGCACTGCTGGAAGCACATGGCAGAGGCTGGAGAGCTGCCCAAGGCATTGCCGACAGAAGCCAAGTGAAGCAGGAGCCAAGTGAGCCTTCCCAGGAAGAAGCTGTAACAATGTTTCTTCTTCCTTCCTGTACTGGGTTCAAGCTGCCTTGGGCTCCCCACACCCAGGGTGGGTGCCCCTCCATTACTTCCTGGCCCACCAGTCAATGAAAAACACCTGAAACCTCTGCCTGGGCAACGT
This sequence comes from Ctenodactylus gundi, assembly GCA_004027205.1. Taxonomy (NCBI): domain Eukaryota; kingdom Metazoa; phylum Chordata; class Mammalia; order Rodentia; family Ctenodactylidae; genus Ctenodactylus; species Ctenodactylus gundi. Next base: position 380,426 of record PVKB01001486.1, read on the forward strand.
CCCAGTCTCAGCAAACTGACAGTATCCCTCCAGATCATGCCTCACACATCCAGCCAGGCCTCACCTCCCAACAGAAGATGATTCCAGTTATCCTGCTTCTCCCAAATGCATGAGGTTTTTGGGGGGATGTTCTAGATCCAGACCATAATATTCTGCTCTTGGTTACCAAAAGACTCATGTCCGTTTTTTTATGCAAAATGCATTTAGTCTTAGTCCTTTGTAAAGAGTTACCAAAGTCTTAATAATTTTAGCACTGTTAAAATGTCCCCAGTCCAAAGTCTCCTCTGAGACTAAAGGCTAACTTTTACTTGTGAGCTCCCAGGAAATCACAGAAAAGTTACACATTTCTAACCATGCAATGTCACGAGATAACTATTGTGATTTGACTCTGGAATGTCCCCAAAAGGTTCATATATTTAAACGTTATGGATTGTTTATGGAGACATGCTGTTGGTAGATTGGGGCCTAGTCTGAAGGGGTAAATTACAGTTAAGTTAGAATTAATGGCGTGTAAGTTAGGATTAACGGCATGTAGTGGCCACACCTTCCACACCTGGATCCAGGAGGGGCTGATCACTGGGCGGAGAACTGGAAGGATATGTAAGCTGCTTCCTGCCTTCCTTGGAGGACTAGTCTCAACTTGCCTTTCTGTGTGTGATGTCATGAGAAGCTGCCTCCACCTCTGTCTCTGCTGTGTACTTCGATTGCAGCCAGCCGCTCCTGAATGGACTGTGACCTTCTGAAACTGTGAGCTGACATAAAACTTTCCTCCTCTAAATTTGTGGATGTCAGGTATTGGGTCCCAGCAATGAAAAAGTAACTGAGACAGTAACCATTCCCATTCCAAAAGGAAACAATAGGATAGAACGCATTCAGACCAAAGCGAGTTTTAAACACAAAAGGGCAAGGGTTAAATCCTGTAGCTCCATGCCCAGCACTCGGGGTAAACTGTGGCAAGGTGTGAGCTCCAAGGAGCTTGGGTCTTTGATTTTGAGAGGTCCATTTTTTTCTTCAGTTCCTTGTTTTTTAAATTATTTTTATTTTTTTTTTTAGTTCCTTGTATTATCTAATTATTAGCCTCCTGTCCAAGGTATAGGTGATAAAACATTTTTTCATTTGTCAGTTCTCTCTTCATTTTGTTAGTTGTTTCCTTTGCCATACATAAGCTTTTTAAATTGACATAATTGATTCTAGGGGTTATTTCTCTGGTATCAGGTGTTCTATTGAGACATTCTTTGCCTATGTCTACATCTGCAAGAGTTTTACTGACTTTGTTCTTCAGGAAATTCCATGTTTCAGTTTTAATATCTAGGATTCTGATCTACTTTGATTTGATTTTGGTCCATGGTCATAGGTGTGTATCATTCTTCAGCATGTGGCTAAGCAGTGCTATTCTTTCTCCAGTGCATGTTTTTAGCCTCTTTGTCAGAGATCAGATACCTGAGGGTCTCTGCACGCTCAGTTCTGCTGGATTTTTAAAGAGTTTCTTGGGAGGATCCAAGAGCAGTCAACATCCAATGAGTGATGATTCAGAACCAGCATCATTCTAAACCTTCACCCTCACTGGGTTATGCTTACCCAGAACAACCTTATGAAGGTTGGGATGAATGCATTGTCCAGACGAGCAGCTTGAGGTCCAGACAGAGTGACCTGGCTACTCAGTAACGTGGGGTGAAACTGGCAGTGTCTGGCGCTAGTCTACAGGTGACCCAGCATGCTGTCCTTGCTGTCAGGTGATGGCCTGAGAAGACCACCAAGGAGGGTCCTGGGAACATGGTTCTGTGTGATCTAGATTCTCGGGTATGGTGGTAAGATGCTGTTCATAGAGGAGAGTAATCAGGACAGTCCTTGCCTTCATCCTGCCTGATAGCCACCAGGCCACCTTGAGGGGCATACATCCCTGGAATTCCAGCTTAGAAGCCTCAGATTATCTCACCCAGTGGAACAGGCCTATATTCTGAGCACTCTGGGAGGCTGAGGCAGGAGAATTGCAAGCTTGAGCTCAGTCTGGGCACAGTTTGGGCTTCATTCAGAACTTTTGAGATTCTTCTGATCTCTGTGTGAGGAGAATCTTCAAACTCTGTCCAGCAGAGTCAGGGAAAACTGCCCAATCACCTTGGGGATGCCTCCCCCTGTGAAAGCCAGGCCTCTTGGGGGAGCTGTGACGACTGGAATAAAGGCAGGAGAGGGCATGAGGGAGGCATGTTTAATCAGAAGGTGGAATCCAGGCCCAGGCAGCTCTTGCTGAGCCTCAGTTACCAGACAGAGCCCAGGGAAGCTGATGCCTCCAGCAGCTTGGCACCCTGGCTGTTCCTCTTTCACAGGCTGTTTAGATGGACCATCTGCCCCTCCTCATGGGAGTCAGGAGTCACCCATCAGGCTGGGAACCAGGTCCCAGTCCGCCTCAGATGAGGGACTGACTGACCCCTTCTGCCAGAGGCCAAGTCGCTGCCCGCCGCCCTCGTGCAAAGGCTGCCCTCTTCCTGGACCACCTTGGTCACCCACCCCACAGCCACTTCTGACGTTTTTTTGAGAAGGGGATTTGCTATGTTGCCTGAGCTGGTCTTCTGCTCCTGGGCTCACGTGATCACACCATCTTACCATGGTGTGCCACCACGTCCATTACCTGTGAAATCCCAAGTGCCAAGGTCCCCGGCGCTGGCACAGCATCTGAGCCTTTCTGCTCTCTGCACTCGTGACCCTTCGCTTGCTCCCTGCCACTCCTTCATTCCAGTCTTTCCTTCCTCTTTTGTTTTTTTGAAGATAGGATTCTAATCTTACCATGTAGCCTGGGCTAGCCTCAAACTCACGGCTGGCTGTTGGTGATCGTCCTGCCTCAGCCTCCTGAGGGCTGGGACTGCAGGTGTGCATCACCACTCCCGGCTATTATGTGGAGGATCAAACAGGCCTCCAGCTCCCACAACAAGCTCTCTACGCACTAAGCCACGCCCCCAGACTCACACTGGTGTTTTTTCCAGCCTTCTCATCTTGATTTACTTTTACAATTACTTTTTTTTGTTTGTTTGTTTTGGTTCTTTGGGTATTAACCCCAGGGTGTTGATACTGAACTAAATCCTCTGCTCTTGTTTTATCTGAGACAGGGTCTCACTAAGTTCTCCATGCTGAGCGTGAACTTGGGAACTTCGTGCCTCAGCCTCCCAGCGTGTGGGAATTGTAGATGTATGCCATGTGCCTGCTTGCCAGTAGCATTTACCTTACATGTATTTTTGTTTGTTTATTTATTTATATTTTTTGAGACAGGTCTTGGCGCTGGTCCTGAACTCACTACATAGCCCAAGCTGGCCTTGAACTCACAGCATTCATCCTCTCAGCTTTCTGAGCACAGAGTTTGTAAGTGTGCACAAACACGCCCAGTTTACATGGTACTGGGGAGTCACCCTCAGGGCCTTGTGCTTGCTAGGCAAGCGCTCTAACTGCTTTGCCATTCCTGTAGTCTGGTATGTTTTTATTTTGAGACAGGCTCTCATTACTTTGATAAGTTCCCCATCTGGACTTGAATTCGCAGTCCTGCCTCAGTCTCCCACAGTACTGGAGTTATAAGGCTTGTACCGCTAGACATGGCTTGATCCCACAAATCTTGTGGTTCTTATGGTTCATTTCATGCACAAACTTGCCAAAAACATTTCTGTAGGATTGGGGATGTAACTCGGGTAGGGTGAGTGCTCCCTGGCTGTGATCCCTTGCACTAAAAATGAATCTGTATAAATCTACCTTTAGGTGGCTATGTGTGTAAGATACATATGAAACACAAAAATGCATCCTGTGTTTAGATTTGGGTCCAACCCTAAGATATTGCATTATACATATGCAGTATTTCAAAATCTGATAAAAATCTGAAATGCAAAACACTCTGGTTGCAAGCATTTCGGATAAGATATACCCAGCCCGTGATACTGGTTTGGGGGAGAGATAAGGGATAACCGGTAATGATCCTGGATCAGTATGTAGGACCAGGATTGCTCACGGCAAACTGGAAAGTGTGGACACTGTATTTTTTTTTTCCCCTTATACTAGGGTTGGACCTCAGGAGAGGTGCTCTACCACTGAGCTACTTCCCCAGCCTTTTTTCTTTCATATGAATTTTAAATTTTGAGATGGGGTCTCACTCAGTTGTCCAGACTGGCCTTGAACTTGAAATGCTGCCTCAGTGTCCCACATAGCAGAAGCCAGTGAGAGTCACCATGCCCAGTGGACAGTCACTTTAAAATATCTTAAATTCTTTCCTTCCATTTTCACTACATTCCTCTCTCCCTCTCTCTCTCTCTCTCTCTCTCTCTCTCTCTCTCTCTCTTGCTCTCTCTCTTGCTCTCTCTCGCTCGCTCACTCGCTCTCACTTTCACTCTGAGACAGGGCCTCACTCTGTAGCCCAGGCTGGCCTTGAACTCACATCAATCCTCCTGCCTCAGCCTCCTGAGTGCTGGGATTATAGGTGTGCAACACCACATCCAGCCTGGTTTATACAGTGCTAGGGAATGGAGCTCAGATACCCCATCCCTTCTTTTCAGTAACAAAGAAAATCTCTTCCCACAATAATGATTACACGCGTGCACCACCATGCCCGGCTAATGTGATGCTGGATAATCAGCCCAGGGCCTTGTGCTTGCTAACCAAGCAAATAAGTAAATAAATATAAATAAAATTTAAAAAGTAAAAGTGGGCTGAGATGTAGCATAATGTGAAGGCCCTGAGCTCGAGCCCTAGTACCACACAAAAAAGGTCTTGTTTTTATGAGAGTCTGAGCTGGGCTGTGCCCGTCCTCTTCCCCAGTACCCGATGCCAACACCAGACACATAGTAGATGCCCCAGATACATGCTCGTTGTCCCCAGAAAAGGCGTTCCAGTGGGCTTGAGGAAATAACATGGGACTTAGAAAGCGGAAGGGACGCCATCGCGAGGTCCCCAGCGGCAGCACCTGGCTTCGTGTTGCAGCTCTGACTGAGGCTGGGACCCAGAGTGCTTCCTTCTCAGCCCCAGGGGCCCCACCAGAGTGTAGACGGGGGGCCTGGACACTGCAGGCTGCTTTGGGCCCTGGTGAGTCAGGAAGGAAGGGGCAGAAGGGGACCGCAAGCTTGGGGACACAACCACCGATCCTCCCAGGTGGATTCTAGGCAGGCTGAGCTGGGAGATTGAGCAGACAGGAAAATGGAGGCGTATCTTCTCCTGGGAGAAGCCGGGATGGTGACACCGGCCTGTAGTCCTAGCACTGTAGGGGGCTGAGGCAAGAGGATCTCAGAGTTGAGTTCAACCTGAGCAGATTGGTGACTTAGCGAGACTCTGTCTCAAAACAAAAACAAACAAAAAGGGCTGGGGACATAGCTCTGTGTGAAGGCTGTGTATTCAATCTTCAATACCACCACCAAAAAAACAAAAAACAAAAAAACCCCCAAAAAAACAAAAAACCAAAAACCTGGGAATAGCTATCTATGCTCAGTAGATTTCCCATGGGGCAAATACATCTTGTACCTCAGAGAGAGCCTGGGCCCGGGGACAGGTAGTCTTAAGTACACGCCACAGCAAGTGCTATCATGACAGTCTATGTCAGGTGGATCTTCCGAGATCTCCCGAGCTCCTCGCGGCCTGAGGAGTGCTGGGCGGAGGACCCCGGTCTGAGAGCCCAGGCCCAGCAGATCCAGCTGCTTTCCCACAATGCAATGAAGAGCTCACAGTCGCCCTCAGGAGATGAGGAGAGGGTTCGAAGTCTGATAACCTGGGGCGGCTCTCCAACCACCTGCCCTGAGGCAGGGCTTCTGGGGGGCCCCACAGGTGCTCCCCTGTCTGCCCAGTCAGGCTCTCCTCTGGATGGGCTCCTGCCAGGCTGGTGGCACTTGCTGGAGACAGCCACTGGTGGTTGGGGGGCATTGCCCAGGGGGATGACGGGACACCAGCCCAAGATGTGTAAGGCCCCCGTGCAAAAACCTCAACTAGAAAAACGCACAGTGGCATATACCTCTAATTCCTGCACTCTGGGAGGCTAAGGTAGGACAACTTCAGTTTGGAGCCCAGCCTGGATGACTTGGTGATTCTCAGTCTCAAAATCAAAAATAAAATATCTGAAGCTATAGTTCAGTGCAAAGGCCTTGGGCTCATTCCCTAGTACTCCCCAGAAATAAATACAATAAACTGGGGGCTGGGGGGATATACTCAGTGGTTCAGGCACTTGCCTTGAATGCCCAGGGCCCTGAGTTAGATTCCCTAGTACCACATAAAGATTGAATGAGTATAGTAATAAACACCTCTAATCCCAGTACTTGGGAGGCTGAGGCAGGAGGATTGCTGTGAGTTTGAGGCCAGTCTGGACTGTATAGTGAATTCAGAATCTGCCTGGACTACAGAGCAAGACTCTCTCAAACCAAAACAACCCCCCTCCCGCCCCCCAAAAAAGGGGAAATTCTCTGCTGATGTAAGGAAGATCGGGATCCTATATGAGAAGATCAGGTCTCAGGGACATTTTATTTGGAACAGAAAGACCCAGACCCCCTGTCCTCATAGGCTACATGTGAAGCGGCTGTAACTTTGCGAGCAGCAGCGGGTGGGGGCGGGGTGGTGGTGGTGGTGGTGGTGGTGGTGGTGGTGGTGGTGGTGGTGTGTGTTCTGCCTTGGGATCTGCAGCTCTCGGCTGCTGAGAAGCGCTGGTTGGAGTAAGCATGGGACATGGTCAAGTGCAGCCGGGACACCACTGCAAGAGGTGTATTGCCCATGAATTCGTCCATGAGACCCGATGGCTGGAGGCCATCCTGCAGAAGGGGGCCTGGTGCGTGGCCAGGGGCAGTGACGAGGGTGGCTTTGGCGGGTAAGGAGGCAGCCTCTGCTTTGGGGAGTGGCCAGTCTTTCCTTTGATGGCTGCCAGCAGTCAGCACTACCTCTGCGTGACGCCGGCAGGACCCTGGCATTTTCTGTACATGCTCTCCTGCCCAGAGATGCCCCTCGCAGCCCAGATCCTTCCATCAGTGGGCTCTGCGACAGGCACGCCCACTCTTTTCTGCTCCCTGAAATCTGCCCCTTTCCTTCCTTCTGTCGCTCAGGCAGAAGCATTGTCTCTTCCCCTTCCACAGAAAGGACTGAGTCAGACAGAAGAGACCCAGGCTTCCGGACTCAGAGCTGAGTCCTGGCTGGCGGGGCACCACAGCTGGGCTCCCTGCCCACACCTTAATTAATCTGTGGCCGCGAGCTTAGCTGCCTGTCTGCCCCATGCCCAAAGAGGGAAGTCCCCACACCTCACCCTGGAAGCTGGGATTCGACAGTCACACCCTGGCCGGCTTCTCGGGACCCAGCAGGCTGGGGAGGAGTGGTCTCAGTTACTGGAAACCTGCTCCTAATCCAAGAGAATCTTGCCACATAAGCAGCACTCTTTAAATTTCTGATAAAGTAGGGAGGCCTTGAGGCTAAGACACTTCAGGTTAAGGGCTGGGCGTTTGGCTCAGTGGCAGAGCACTTGCCCAGCAGGCTAAAAAAATACTTGGTAGAGCTGGGCCTGGTGGTGCAAACGTGTAGTCCCAGCACTCTGGGAGGCTGATGCAGGAAAATCACAAGTTCAAGCCCAGGGGCTGAAGGCATAGTTCAGTGGTTAGTTAGAGTACTTGCCTAGCATGTCCAAGGCCCTAGGTTCATTCCCCAGCACCACAGAAAGATTAGGCAGATGTGGTGGCACATGCCTTACAATCCCAGCACTGGGGCTTGGCTGAGGCAAGGAGGATTGCCCAGAGTTCTAGACCAGCCTGGGCTTCACAGTGAGTTCAGGACCAGCCTAGACTACAGAGCAAGAAGACTCTGTCTCAAAATAAATAAATAAAATTAAATTCTTTAAGAAATAAGTCAGAGGCGAGCCTGGACTTAGTGGGACCTCAGCAACACAGCAACGCCCTATCTTGATAAGACACACCTGGGGGATGGGCAGGGCTGGAGTTGGCAGATTCCCAAGTCTTCCTCATGGAAGCACAGACTTCTGGGGATGGGGGGGAGGGGTGAAGAAGTGAAGAATCGGGGGAGCGATGGGACAGACGCTGGCTCACTTGGGGGCTACGAAGGGAAATGGAGAGGGGGCTGGGCCTTCCAGATGTGCCCTCCATTCGCCAACCTGGACCAGAGGCAAGCCCGCAGGGCTCTGCCTTCATCTGCTTCTCTTGCCTTGGCCCGATGCCTGGCACCCCTGGTCCCAGGTTTGGGGACCTGAAGGTGCTAAGGGAAGTGCCAAGCTTGTGCTTACCTCTTTTAGCTGGGGAGATTGTAGCTACCAGGCATACTGTTAGGATGGAATGTTGACCAAATGCCTGGGCCCCCTCAGGCCACAGACTTGCAAAGCTTGGGGTGCCTGACCTGAAGCTTATTGACCAAAACAGTGGCCCAGAGAACTCCAGCAGAAATCTCCGGTGGGCAGTCCACCGCCTGCACCACCATGGAGTCCCCAAGGCCGTGGCTAGCACCCACCTGGCCGCTCGCCCCACCCCTTTGCCCGCAGCCCAGGCTCCGCCCCGGCCCCACCCTCCACATCTGGCGTGGGACTGACCCTGCCCTATGTCCGCAGGCTGCTGAACAGGATGTCCACAGACGACCGGCACCTGGGCTCCAGCTGCGGCTCTTTCATCAAGACAGAGCCGTCCAGTCCGTCCTCAGGCATTGATGCCCTCAGCCACCACAGCCCCAGCGGGTCGTCGGACGCCAGCGGAGGCTTTGGCCTGGCTCTAGGCACCCACGCCAACGGGCTGGACTCACCGCCCATGTTCACCGGTGCAGGGCTGGGAGGCACACCCTGTCGCAAGAGCTACGAGGACTGTGGCGGCGGGATCATGGAGGACTCGGCCATCAAGTGCGAGTACATGCTCAACGCCATCCCCAAGCGCCTGTGCCTCGTGTGCGGGGACATTGCCTCTGGCTACCATTACGGCGTGGCTTCCTGCGAGGCCTGCAAGGCATTCTTTAAGAGAACCATCCAAGGTGCGTAGTCGGCAGCGTGAGCCTGGGCAGGGGGTGGGACCCCAGCCAGCTGGAGACCCTGAGCATTTCTAGAAGCTGGGAGCCCTTGGAGCAAAAGTTATTTTATTATCTTATTTTTTTCTTAGGATAGGGTCATGCTTTGTACTGTAAGCCGACCTGATCTCACTTTGTAGCCCAGGCTGGCCTGAACTCACGGCAGTCATTCTGCCTCAGCCTCCCAAGTGCTAGGGTGATAAGAATGCACTTCCACACACTACAGAGCTGTGGTTCTTTTCTGAGATTCAGCGTTTGTCTCATCTGGGGTTCTGGACGATTCTCTGAGACTTGGTGAAATGGTGCACACCCCTTTTTACCGCACTTCAGAAACTCCAAGTGTCTAGTAATTGCCTCACTAGTATGGGGAACACTGTCCGATGTGTGGGGGCTTCCAAAAGCTCATTTTTTTGAGGAAAAAAATCATTTGCTCTGCCTTTTCAGACCTACTGAAATGTAAAGGGTCCCTCCTCGCTTTTTTGTAAAATCCTCTTTAATGACACAAATGGGACATGGTAATTTTTTCCTTAGGAAGGACTCAGGCCTATCTGTGTCCCAAAAAACAGGAGCCGCCACCACGTGGGGACCTGTCGGGCCTATCTTCAGGCCTTTCCGTGGTCATCTGCATATCAGTTGAGCTGGTCACTCAGGTAACCATGGGGGTGGCCACCGCTTTGTATGGATGCTGGAGTGAACCATTCTGATAAGGCTAGGAGCAAGCCTGCTGGGCCCCACAGGTAACATGAGGGTAGCGAGGAGAGTCTGCCCTCACGGTGGTGCCTCAACAGCTAGGGGTAAGTTCTTGCCACCAGGAGATGCTGGATTTTTAATGCACCGGGCCTGGGGCCGAGATCTCGGGCTGACCTTCCGCCAGTCAGATTGTGTAGTGAGCATCTACCCGATCGTCCTGCACCCCGGGGTCTGATAGACAAATGCCCTGACTCAGGTATTTGAAAGATGTGATGTCCTCCCACCAGTACAGATCAAGAGGAAACCCAGCGCCTGTCCTGCCCGTCAGGTCCCTCTTCAGGCCCTGCGTAGAGGTGATAGGGCATCTTTCCTCTCCCTCCCGCCATTTACCTGTTGGACGAGGAGGAGCCTCCCTGGGATGATTCTACTTATTCATTCAATAAATATTTATCTGTTAGTTTCCTCAGATGACAATCTGGTGAGCCACCTGAGGATGTTAAGACGTGATGGGTCTTGGTTCAGTCACAGGGACTGACTACTCTCCCCCTCAGCTTCCTGCTTTACCCTCGAGCTGAGTTTGGGCATTCTGCCTCAGTTTCTGTCTGTGCTTCAGTTTCTTCATTTGTGAAGTGAGATATTCCTTTCTCCTAGAGGGCTATTAAGAGGAAATGACACCAGGCCTGGTGGTGCACACCTGTAATCCCAGTCTGGGCTCCATTGTGAGTTGAGGACCAGCCTGGGCTACAGAGTGAGACCCTGTCTCAAAAAAAAAAAAAGAAAGCTTCCTAAAACCCCAGATCTTAGTTCCCTTATCTAGTGTAGGAAAGTTGTATTACCAACTGCACCCAGAAAAGTATGTATTGCATACCTTCCGTACCCCATATTCGCCTCCAGAAATGGTGCTGAGTAGTGTGTGTGTGCGTGTGCGTGTGTGCTTGCTGGGGATGGAACCCGGGGTTTGCATGGTTAGGCTTTTGGGGTTGCCCTAGGATCCCTATACTTGACATGTGCTTGGTGTTAATTCTGGCTTCTGCTGCAGCCCAGGTAAAGAGCCTGCAGTTCGATGATCTTATATATCGGTGGATATTTGCACACACCGGAAACATTAAACAAACCAACCAAAGTTACTGAAATAACAGTGTTTTTCCTCTGAAACTGGAGCATAGTCTCGATGAGGTTGTCATTATTTTGGACTCTTTCAGCTCAATTTTTCCTTTTTGGATTCTTCGGGGTTTTTTAGACAGGGTCATGATAGCCCTTGCAAGTCCTCAACTCACTATGTAGCCAGGCTGGCCTCGAACTCGTGACAGTCCTCCGCCTCAGCCTTCTGAGAGCTGGGGTTACAGGTGTATGCTACTGTGCCTGACTGAGCTGCTTTGGAAATATTGCTTTGTAGGACATGATCATATTTTCTTCTCTCCTTACTGTTTGTGTGTGTACATGTGTGCACTTTGCTTTTGAGACAGGAACCTGCTCTGTAATCCATGCTGGTCCTAAACTCATTGTGTAGCCCAGGTTGGCCTTGAGCACAAGGCAATACTCCTGCCTCAGCCTCCTGAGGACTAGGATTACAGGAGTGCTGGGGAATTGGACCTGTGGCCTTGTGCTTGCCAGGCAAGCACTTTAACTGCTGATCTAGGCCCCTAGTCCTCTCCATACTGTTTTTAAGTGGGACCTGAATATTCTGGATTAAGTTTTCTGAAAGCAGAGCCCGGTGTGTGTAGACCCAGAACCCTCACTGCCCCTGACCAGAGGTCAGCGTGCCTGGGAACGTTTGCTGGAGTTCTGGAGCCCACATGAAAGATGTGTAAATAACCTGCATTATTTGCTTCTCTGAATGGGATAATGATCATTCCTAGAAGCTGAAAAGACAAACAGCAACAACCCTACCATTAGCACGGAACTCCCCTCTGCCACCTTTTTTGTGGTACCGAGGTACCTGGGGCCTTCCTATTGAGCTACATCCCCAGCCTGTTTTTATTTTTGATTTTGCTACATTAAGTTGCCCAAGCGGGGCTTGAGTTTACAGTCCTCCTGCCTCAGCCTTCCAGCGTGCTGGGGGACAGGCCTGCGCCGTTGCACCTGGCTGCAGCTCTCTTGCTCACGGAGAGGGGCCCCAGTTATGACCTGAAGGAGCTCGCTCCCAGAGGAGGGAGACTAGCCTGACCCCAAGGCAGGCGGATGGTTCTGGATATTCCATTAGCACCCTTGTTCTGTTGTAACCAAAGATGTTGATGCTGTTGGTTCCAAATAGGAGTGTGGACACCTTGGGAAGTAGGAAAGCTGAAAAGAAGAAAAAAAGGACCCGTAATTGGACAACAGCAGAGATAAGAACTGAGTGGCCGTGACATTGAGTCCCTGCTCTGGGAAAGGATACAGAGGGAGGAGATGGCAGAGACAGGGACACAAACCCTGTGCGTAAGACGCTGGAATTAATTCAATGCTGAGCACCTTGGAGTCACAGGCTCGAGGCTCAGCACTGGGCTTGACGCCAGGGCCCACGCTCCTTAGCACTCTCCCAATCTAAGAGGATATTCAGGCCATATTTATTTATTCATTCATTTATTTTTGAGGCAGGGTCACGCTTTGTAGCCCAGGCTGCTCCTGAACTCACCGTGTGACCCAGGTTGCCCTTGGACTCAGGCAATCCTCCTGCCTCAGGCTCCCCAGTGCTGGGATTACAGGTGTGCGCCACCACGCCAGGTTTGTGTGGTGCTGGGGAATCGAACTCAGGGCCAGGAAGGGACTTTAACTGCTATGCCATTCCTCCAGTCCTGATTTTATTTATTTTCTGTGGAGCTAGGGATTGAACTCAGGACCTTTGCTCTGAGCTACATCCCCAGTTCCTTTTTATGTTTCTTTGAAATGAGGTCTTGCTAAATTGCCCAGGCTGGGCTCCAGCTTGCAATCCCCCTTGCCTCAGGCTCCCAAAGTGGTTAAATCGCCACTGGGCTGATATATTTGCCATTTTGGTCCCTGGTACGGAGACCCAGTGGTGATCAAACTCAGGGCCTCTCCAGCCAAGCATTCCACCACTGAGCTACAACCCCAGGCCCCAGGCCATGTTTAAAAAGTCCACTTACTTGGGCAAGGGCGTTGGCTGTGGAATGCTCCATTTCCAAGTTCAGGTAGGTTTCTAGAAGGCTCTGAGATTTCCACCAGCTGCCACCTTTGACCCCCTGCTGCTCTTCCAGTCTGCTTCCTCCAGGGGCTACCCAGGACTGGGAAGGGGCTTTGCAAAGACAGGGATGGTAGACCTGGGGAAGAAGCCTTCGGAGGATCATACCTGCCAAATACCTACCGAGCATTCACCCCAGGCTTGGCTGAGCCAGTGCCCAAGGGCCGGGAGTGGGAGGGGAGGTGGAGAGGTAACCACTGCCTGTGGCAAGGCCAGCTGCGGGCGCTGCTGCTGCTGCTGCTGCTGCTGCTGCTGCTTTTTTTTTTTTTTCTTTTGGTGATACTGGAGATTGAGTCCTAGGGCCACCACCCCCCCCACCCCCCTTCCCCGGCAGCCAGGCGGATTCTTTGGTCCCAAGCCCTCGAGGGCTTAGGACCAACCCCGGATGCACCTGTGTAGAGTGGCGGCTCTTCTGTCTGCCTGGGAAGCCGAGTTGGTTGTCAGTGCTGGGGCTGGGTTGGAACTCACTGAGGATTGGTGGGCTGCCTGATAGATAAAGGCGCCTTCCCGGACGGAATGGCTCCAGGCACTGCTTTGGTCTCACTGGCCTGGGTTTGATCCCCCAGCAACATAAAAGCACCTTAGCTAGGTGTGGGGGCTCACACCTGTAGTCTCAGCACTCAGAGGCTGATGCAGCAGGATTGCAGAGAATTTGAGGCCAACCTGGACTACATAGTGAGTTCAAAATCAGTCTGGACTACAGAGTGAGACTCTGTCTCAAAAAAATAAAATGAAACAGAGAAAGAAGATAGATAAAGGTAGCACCCTTGGGAAGGGTTATTAGCCTAGGGACAGCCTACTGCCTTACGCATTCACTTTGTCTGTAATGTCTTCCTGATGATGATGGCCTGGGTCCCCTGCAGACAGGTCTTCTGCCACTTGGGAGCTTGCTGGGCTAGCTGGGTTAACAGATCTCTCTCTCTCTCTCTCTCTCTCTCTCTCTCTCTCTCTCCCTCCCTCCCTCTCCTCCCTCCCTCTCCTCCCTCCCTCTCTCCCTCTCCCTCTTTCTCTCCCTCTTTCTCTCCCTCTCTGTCTCTCCTCTTTTTGGGACAGGGTATCCCTGTAGTCTGTGCTGGTCCTGACTCACTATGTAGCCCAGGCTGGTCTTGAACACACAGCAAGACTCCTGCTTTAGCCGGTGCTGGAATTATAGACATGAGCCCCCACACATGGTTTATGTGGTGGTGGGGAACCCAGGGCTTTGCGCTTGTAGGTGAGCACTCCAGCTGCTGAGCTACATCCCCAGCCCACAGACAGGGACATTCCTGCCTGTATTTGTACTCTGCCTATTCTGCACTGGGTGTTCCTGGGTTTATACATCAGTCTCCTTCTTTCAGATAACGGGAGTCCATTTCTGTCTTACTTTTTGTTGCTGGGACCAATAAATGACATGCACAAATCAGGGCGGAAAGGTTTGTTTTAGCTCACAGCTTCGAAAGGTTACAGCCCGTACACAGGTGGTGGCTGTGAAATCACCTGACGGTTCTGGGACTGGGTCCAGCACAAGAGCCAGAGCTGGAGACAGCCCCTCACAGCATGGCCGAACAAAGCCAAGCGAGGACCAGCACACAGCCCTCAGGTCAAGCCCCCAGCACCCACTCCTTATAGCCAGGTCACAGGATCCACAGGTACCTGAGGCTTTGGGGGGACACTCCAGATCCAAACCACAGCAGCTCCTGAGAGATGCAGCCCTTTTCCATGGCTGGCAAAGTTAGGCCTGTGGGACTGAAGGTGGAGTGCCAGATTCAGACCCCACAGTAATGAGAGCCCTTGGAGCCAGTACCAGCGTGATGGGCTGGCCTTCGGGACAGCGGTCTCAGGGCCTTTTCCAGGCCTCTACCCTCTCATCCCGTCACTCGCTCTTTACATACATACATACATACATACATACATACATATATATATATAGAGAGAGAGAGAGAGAGAGAAAGAGAGAGAGAGAGAGAGAGAGGGAGAGCACGCTAAGGATGGCACCCTGGGCCTTCACACTAAGCCCATGTTTTGGTTTTAGTTTTGTTTTGTTTTGTTTTGTTTGACACAGGGCCTCACTCTGTAGCCCAGGCTGGTCCTGAGCTCACTATGGAGCCCAGGCTGGCCTTGAATTCACAGCAGTCCTCCTGCCTCAGCCTCTGAAGAGCTGGGATTATAGGCATGTACCACCATGGCTGGCTAATTTTCATGTGGTGCTGGGGAATTGAACTCAGGGCCTTGTGCATGTTAGGCAAGTGCTTAAACTATGGAACTACACTTATAGCCCTATAATAAAATATTTTAGAAAGGAAATACTACTTGTATGTATTAATCATATTATACACTTTATATGTAGCCCAGGAGAGTGCCTCGTGACTCAAAACAAGAGCTGAGAAAACCAGGCAGGCAGCCAGTTAGACACACCTGACTCAGGCATTCGGATAGTGCTGTTTGTGTGTTTGTTTGTTTTGTTTATTTTCCTGAGATAGGGTCTCACTTTGGAGTCCAGGCTGGCCCCTGCCTCCTGCGTAGCCCAGGCTAACCTTGAACTCATGACACTCACTCTTGCTGCTTCAGCCTCCCAGGTGCTGGGCTTAGAGAGGTGTGTGCTGCCATGCCCTGCTAATAGGGCTTTTTTTTTTTTTTAAATTGTGTTGATTTACAACACGATTCCACCCTGGATCCTGTAGGAAGCTGACAGCCAGCATTTGTTACTGTAAGGTCATGTTCCTAGCAGTAGCTAGATTTGTGTTAACTTTTTTGCTCCTTTGCTACTGATTCGTGCAGGTGACTCGTGTGTTCACGACCGATCTGTCTGTCCTACTGTTCGTATGCAGTGAGTGACATAGCAAGACCTAGTGACTCTCTTCACTACATTACCCTGCAGCCCTCCCTTGAATATTAAGCACTTCTTCCTCTTAAAAGAATCCTATTGGGGTGCCCTCCGCCTTACATTGGAGCTTATGAAACAGTTGCTCAGCGCTTTAGAAACTTACTGAGCCCCCCAGCATTGCTCGGGTGCTGGGGACAGGGTGATGGCCCCTCTGCCATCACCTTGCATTCTAGGGGAAGAACAGACACTAAGTATCACAAATAAAAGAACACAAGAGCCTGGTGTGGTGGCACAGGCCTGTAATCCCCACACCGTGGGAGGCAGAGACAGGAGGATCGCAAGAAGTATGGGCCAGCATGGGCGCCTACATGAGGTTCTGTGAATCCCGGGGCCAGTGTTCCAGGTGGACAGACCACAGTGTTTGTGGATCGGAGGGAGGACTGGCATGGCCAGAGTAAGAGAGTGAGAGGAGGTAGGGCTGGAGAGTTGGGCAAAGTTTAGGTGACATGACACCACACATCTGTAGTCCCAGCTACTTGGGAGGCTGAGGCAGGAGGATTGTGTTTGAGCCCAGCTTGAGCCACTTAGTGAGACTCTGTCCCAGAAAATAAAATTTTTAAAAAGTCTGGGGATGCAGCAGTATGTGTCTGGCCCGTGCGAAGCCTGTGTTCAATGCCCAGCACCTCTGAAATAAGAAAAGGTTAGGGCTGTGGGGAGTCCTGGATGCACTGAAGGCAAGGCTGAGCCAACCCTCCCTGAGCTCCCACGGAGGTGCCGACTTCACAGGTTGCAGGGCAGCCCTTGGCGCTGTTCCTGGGGCTGTGACTGAAGGAGGAGCAGGTAAGAAAGAGCCCTGGCACCGCGCCCCTTCCCTTCCCTGGGGCTCCGTTGCCGGCCTGGAAGGAAGGTCCCCAGGAGAGGAGAGGGGCGGGGGAGTGATGGATGGGTTATTTCCTCCTTGGATGGCCTCCAGGCCTTTTGTCCTGGAGAGGGAGGCTGGCTGCCCCCAGGGGCAGGAGACAGTGGTACAGAGACAAAGCCCAGCCGTGGGTGGGAGTCAGGAGCCAGGTCTTGGTCCCAGCCCAGTGTCTCGCCAGCTGGCTGACCTTGGACTTTAGCCTTCCAGCCTCGGTTTTCTCATCTATAGACAGTCAGACCCACAGATGCTTGCTGTCTGGCGGGCAGCGAGGAAAGGGTGGGCTGGGGAACAGCAAACAGGTTACAGTTCCTCACAGATAAATGTGCTTGGTCTGTGACTCAGGTGACACTTAGGATTCAGAGAAAGGCTGTTTAACCTGGCTTAGAATCCCAGCTTGAGATTTTTTTTTAACCTTTTTTTTTTTTGCAGTACTGGGGATCAAGCCCAAGGCTCTCACACTAAACTATGTCCCCAGTCCATTTTTATTTTTGATTTTGAGGCAAGATCTTGCTGACTCCCCGGGCAAGTGATTATTTTGGTGAATCTTAATTTTCTTATTAGTAAAATAGAGCAAATAAATAGTTCCCGGCTCTAGAGTGTTATCAGAAAAACTAATGACGACGTGCCTATAAATTGTGTGATTCAGTGCCTGGCATCTGATGACCATAAAGAAATAGCAATTGTGTTCTTGTTGATGTTGATATTGTCCTCAAACTCACAACAGTCCTCCTGCTTCAGCCTCCAGAGTACAGGGATTATAGGAATGTGCCACCACAACCAGCTATTTATTTTTTCCCTAATATGTGTATATATATGTGTTTGTGTGTGTGTGTACATATGTGTGTGTATATATGCACATGTATGTGTGATACATATTTTTACAATGAACTTGAGTATTTGTGCACATATATATCATGCCAAAATTACCACCCCTTCCCCTCCGCCTTTGGCCCTCGCGTTCCCCCCTTCTATCACATTTGGCTGTCTTCTGGGTTTCTCATATTAGAGAAGCCACTTGATGTTTTACACGGTGCTGGGGAATCAAACTCAGGGCCTTGCCATGTTAGGCGAGTGCTGTAACCACCCAGCTCTTTGATTATTTTGTTATGTATGTGTGGCTGTAGGAAGCCATTGGAGGTTGGTTTGGGTGTTGCTTTTTGTTGTTGGGCTCTTTTTCGTTGTTGTGAGTTTGGTCTTGAGGTCTCTCTGTGTTGCCCGTACTGGTCTCCCAACTCCTGTTCTCAAGGGGTCCTTCCATCTGCGCCTCCTGAGTAGCTGTGACTCTTGGTGTGTGCCTCCGCCTCCGGCTCATTGCAGGTCTCCTTTCAGCAAGATAATGTTGGTAGTGATCCTGAGGACCTGTGGGAGAGTCTGGGGTCTAGGAGACCAGTCAGGAGGTGATTGCAGCTGTCTGGTTAAGGGATCTAGTCAGCTGTCCAGCTAGGGACATGCTGAGCTTGATCGGTTCATAGAGACCCTGGAGAGTTGGAAATTTGAGCCCAGAGCCTAGGCATGGGATCTGAGTGGGGCTTGGGGTCTAATGACCTCTCCTCTAGGGCCGTGGTTCTCAAAGTATACGCCCAACATGTGGCTCCCTAGGTCTGCCTTTGTGCTCACCCAGGACCTCATTAGAAATGCAGATTTAGAGTAGGCAGTCCCTCTGCCCATGCTCTGTGAGGCTAACCTCATTCTCACCCAGCTGCGTCCTCTACTCTTCCATGGAAGGGGCAGCTAGCCACCTTGCCACCTAAGTCAGAAACTGAGGGCTGGAGGAATGGCACGGTGGTTAAAGTGCTTGCCTTGCAAGTGCACAGACCTGAGTTTGAACCACATAAAGCCGGGTGTGGTGGTGCATGATTGTAACCCCGGTACTCTGGAGGCTGAGGCAGCAGGATTGATCATAAGTCTGAGTCCAGCTTGAGCAGCCTAATGAGACCTTGACTCAAAATCAAAAATAAAAATTGGCTGAGGATGAGGCTGAGTTCAGTTTAGGAAGAGCCCAGAGGAGAAACATCAGAAGGAACAATTACGTGTGGCTGTGGAACGTCACTGTTGTGGGGTTTTCGGTCTCCTGTGTGTGTGTGTGTTGGGGGGGGGGGGCACTTCTTCCTTTCTATCGTTCATGTTTATCTTCCACTTAGAAGACACGTAGTTGAGGACAGGCCCTGCACTGGAAATACAAAAATGGAACACACTGCCTGCGTCTGCAAGGAGGACACAGCACAGAAAGAAGACCACCACAGCGAAGGTCTGCTTAGAAGACCATGCCACACCAGGCTTCTGTGACCAGGAATCAAACTCAGGGCCTTAGTGCATGCTGGGCAAGCACTTTAGCCACTGAGCTACGGCCCTGGTCCCTGTCTTGTAACTTGTATCAAAATGCTGGGTGTACCCAGCTTACAGTGTAGTAGAAACATACATTTTATAATGAAAGATAAAGTTTTCTGGCTCTGTTTATTCCAATTCAGTTAGTCGTTAAAAATTTGTATTTGGACATGATGGCGCAGGCCTCTAATCCCCGAACTCTGGGAGGCTGAGGCGGGAAGATTGCAAGTTCAAGTCCAGCCTGTGCAATGTAATGACATAATGGGATTCTGTCTCAAAATGAATAAAAAAGGACTGGGTACGTAGCTCAGCGCCAAAGCCTGGGCTCAATGCTTAGTGCCATAAGACTTTGACAACAAAAGCTCCCGATGGTTCTGTGTTGTCCTTCTGGGTTCAGTGTTTTCATTCTGACATCACTTTGCCTTTTTTTCAATCTGAGTAGTTCCTGAGATCTTTTTTTGAAATTTGTTTTATTTTTATTTCTCTGGTGCTGAGGATTGAACATAGGGCCTCCTACCTGCTAACCAGATACTCTAGCACTGAGCTACAATATCAGCCCTTTTTAGTTTTATTTTTTCAGATAGGGTCTTGCTAAATTGTTCTGGTTGACCTCAAGCTTGTGATCCTCCTGCCTCAGGCTAATGAGTAGCTAGTACTACGGGCTGTAGCACCACTGCAGGCTCTCAGGTTTTATGTGACTGTCCTGTTTCATAATTTTTATGAGCTCCGTTTTAGGCTTTTTATTTTATCCTGTTCTTTTTTCCCCACCATTTTTATTAACATATATATGCAACACGTAATGTTTACAGTGAACTTGAGTAGTTTGTGCACATATATATCACATCAATATTACAATCCCTTCCTTGCTTTTGGCCCTCCCATACCTTCCTCATCCTCCCGTAACTCCCACTATCACACTCATTTGGTTCTATAGAATACCCATGTTCTGGGTTTCCCAAATCTTGAGAAACCATGCGATATTTAACATATTTAATCTTCTACATCTGACTCACATCACCACTCAAATCACCACTTATCCGCTCAGCTTCCCACCCCTAGAATGGGCTGCAGCGGCCGTATCTTGGTGCCTCTTCTCTGGGTCCATCAGAGCCCCTTATTGGGGCGATTTGCCAAAGCTCTTTTTTTCTGTATCTTACTATATCGTTGTTGAGATTCTTTAATGTGGCTTCACCCACCAGTCTACGTAAGAAGAGAACCCTAACAATGAAATTCTTAAGGCTAGAAAGCAGGAGAAAGAAAAAGAGAAGGTAAATTTCAAATTCCTTAACTGAGTACTGAAAGGTAAATGTTTGTACATTCAAAAGACACTCAGGTTGTCATTGCATCAATCAGTTTTCTTAGGAGAAACTTAACAGCCAAGACCAACTGAGTGAATCACAACATTAAACGAGCTTAAGTCTATATCGAATTGCCACATTAAATGAACAAAAATCTATATCACTTAAGTATACTACACTTAAAGCAATAGACAGGGAGGCATGCTTAGGTATTTCAGAATTTTTTTCTTAACTTTAATAAATTACTTACATTTCACTAATTACTAACATTTTGCCATATTTGGTTTATCATTTTATGTACCTACCCATCTCTAACTTTATGCATACATATTTTTAAAGATTTTATACCAGTTCCCTATTGTGAATATAATTATTATGTTTTGCAAGATTACATATTATTAAAAACAATTATGGGGGAAAATTCACAGATTTTATGAGACAATTAGTACTGTTTTAGAAGGATAACAGTCAAATGATTCAAATACCAATCTATTTTTTTTTTTTTTGGTTATACTTTCTCTTTAGATGTTTCCTTTCTACCATGTTTTTTGGTGCTGCTTGTCTCTGTCTGTCTCAAAGATTCCTTCATGTATTTTCGTCAATGCTGGGCAAGTGGTCGTAAATTTCTTTAGCGATTCTTGGCCATGAAAAAATTTCACTTCAATTTTCAGGGATAATTTTGCTGGATACAACAACCTGAGTTGACACTTGTTGTCTTTTATAGCTTGAAAGATCTTGCTCCAGGCTCTTTTAGCCTTTAAAGTTTGCATTGAGAAATCTGCAGTAATTTGAGTTGGTTTGCCTTGGTAGAATAATGTTTTTCTCTTGCTGCTTTTAATATTCTCTCTTTATGTTGTATTTCTGAGGTTTTAACTATATGTCACAGCAAATCTCATTGCTGGTTGAGGTTATTTGGTGTTCTGTAAGCTTCTTGTATTTGAAAATTAATTTCTTTTTCTAGAGTAGGAAATTTTCCTTGAACTATTTCAGTGAATAAATTTTTTATACCTTTGGTGCTGTCTTCTGCTGTTTCTCTCACACCCATAATTCTGAAATTGGTTCTCTTTGAATCATCCATCAGCTGTTGTATCCAGCTACTTTGCTCATTTCTAGTTCTGGAGTCATGCTTAATTAGAGCATTTGTTTCCACAACCTTACCTACAAAGTCTGAAATTCTTCCTCTTCTTTTTTCAGACAGGGTCTCACTCTGTAGCCCAGGCTGGTCCTGACTCCCAGTGGAGCCCAGGTTGGTCTTGGACTCATGGCCATTCTCCTGCCTCAGCCTCCCTGTACTACTGGGATTACAGGCGTGCACCACTACACCAGGCTTATGTGGTGCTGGGGAATCAAACTTGGGTACTTAGTGCTTGCTAGGCAAGCGCTTTAACCGCTGAAACATTCCTTCAGCTCCAAGGTCTGAGATTCTGTCCTCACAATATTCAGGTTGTCTTCCCCTGCTTTGACATATATTTTTATATCCTGAATTTCACCTAGATTTCTTTTCACATTTTCCACTTCTTTATTTAAATGTTCCTTCATGTCTTGCATTTCCTTATTTACCTCAGCCAGATTTTTATTTGTGGCTTCAATATACTCAGTGATCGCCGTCTCCGTTAGGACCACTATTTGATTAGTAAGTTCCTCTTTAAGTCCTCGGATCCAGGCTTGCATTCTTTGAAAATTTCTTGTTAACTGGTTGTTCAACTATTTATTTGTTTTTTGACTTCCTTCCCTATGAGTTCCACAATTTTAGGACCCCTGACATTAGTTTCTGGGGTCTCAGGCATCTCTGTGGGTGTCCTGTTGCCTTGTCTTCTCCCCATGTTTCTGTTGTTCAGAGACTTCACTTTAAAGGCCTAGCCGAGAGGGTTCTTTAAGTGGCTATGATGGTATGTGTGGGGAGCTGCAGTTCCTCTGAGTACTGTTCTGGGAGTAGGCAGTGAGAGGGGGGACCTACCAGCCTGATGGCCTCTGAGGAGTCTTGTTCACCCCCAGCTCCCTCAGCAAAACTCTCCCATCTGTCCTGGCTTCCTCCCCCTAGGGTGGGGCTCTCCACCCTTGGAGGGGCTCCCACTACACTGAGCTGTTCAGGAGTTTGGCAGCCTTTTTCTCTTCTCTGCAACTGTCTCTTGTGCCAGTTTCTTCCTAGGCAGTGCTTAAGAGTGGCCCCAAAAGCCCCGGTGTGCTCTTCTGAGCATTCTTTCACTCTCATCAGTTCAGTCTCAGGCTCTCTCTCTCTCTCTCTCTCTCTCTCTTTTACTGCTCCTGCTTACGTCATTGCCTGTTATGGCCACCGAGTGCTGCTTCTGATCTGGGCTCCAAGCCTTTTCTAAGGGAGCTTCCATTGTGTTTCTAGTATACACTACCCACAGGTTCGTTTTTTGGAGGCTGGGGCTACCAGCTGCTGTCAGTTCTCACTTCTCCCAGATCAGCACTTACCTCAGTCTGAGGTTCTGGCCTAGGTCTTTCCTTCGTCTGTGGTGTGTGGGCGCCAGCAGCTCAGGGCTGTGCTCAGTCAACTGCTATTTTTCTTCACTTCCAATATGACTTCAGGATTTCTGACTTTCCCGTGGCCTCCTGTCAGTTGTTGGGGTGCTCCTTCCTCTCCTAGCTCTGTCAGATGTTCCAGGCTCCTTGTGAGCTTCCCTCTGTCTGCAGATGCCTGTGGCTCCCAGCCATTTGCAGCCAGTCTGGGGCGGCTTCCTAGGCTGCTGTTTTTTTCCTCCAATTCCGATGTTTGTTAAGGGTTTCTGATCTTCTCTTGGTTTCCTTTCAATTGTTGGGGTGCTCCTCCCTGTCCTAGTGACATTGAACAGGCAGTTTTTGACTGAATTCTCAACTTTTTAAGTGAGTCCTCAAGGAGACACTGTGCAGCTTTGTTACTCAACCGCCATCTTGATCAGAAGTCTCTGTATCCTGTTCTTGTTGCATGAACGCAGGTCTGTTTCCTTCCTGCTCACCTCAGTCTTGCCCTGATTATTGCTGTGGTGGAGCTTGTTTCTCCTGCTTTGTCCTGATTTCCTCCCTCGTACTCTCCTTCTATTTGTTCTGGTCTTTCATATTTAAGACGTGTCAGAAATGTTTTAGTAATCTTCTCATGTCTTCAATGCAAATGGGGTAAAATTTTTTCTGGCAGAGCCCTTTCTGTGTGTGTGTGTGTGTGTGTGTGTGTGTGTGTGTGTGTGTGTAGTGAGACACAAGTCACACACGTAAGGAAGCAGTGCTCCACTGTAGCCCAGGCTGGTCCCAAACTCACTGTGTAGCCCAGGCTGGCCTCAAACTCATGGCAGTCCTCCTGCCTCAGCCTCCCAAGTGCTGCATGACAGGTGTGCGTCGCGAGGCCCAGCTTATGTGCTTCTGGAGAATCGAACCCAGAGCCTTGTGCCTACTAGGCGTGCACTCTAACTGCTGTGCTGTTCCCCTGCCCCGCATTGGCTTGTCTTGGTCCGCTGGCCTTTCTCTGGCGCTGTCCGTTCCTCCAGGGGAGCATCCTCTGACCTCCTGTCTTCAGGCTGCAGGCAGGGTGTGCAGGTGTGGGCGGAGGGCGGAGCCGTGTGGTCACACTATTCAGTGTGCAGCGGTGACTCTTCCTGTTGTCAGCCTCTGCTGCCCTGTGCCCTTAGCGGAGCCCGAGTCCCTGTGTCCAGAACATCGCTGGCTCCTCCAGAGTTCAGCTTCTACTTATGCTGGCCCTGGAGGGCTTCTTTGTGGCCACATGGAATGAGATTAAGGATCTGAGTAGCTAGATGCTTCTTTGTGTGTGTGTGTGTGTGTGTGACTGGTGATTGAACCCAGGTCCCTATACTGAGCTGTATCCCCAGTGCTTTTTTAATTTTTGTTTTTGAGCAGGATCCTGCAAAGTCACTGAGTTGCCGGGCTGGGCACAGACCTGTGCCCTCCTGTGTCAGCTGCCCAGAGTGTCGGTCATCCTCTGTCTCCTCCTCTCTTCCTTTTTGTGGCACTGGGGGTGGGACCGGGGCTTCACACGTGCTGAGCGAGTCTGCAAGATGAGCTATCTTTCTAGCTTTTAAAAAATTTACTGAGACAGGCTGTCACTCAGTTGCCCAGGTGTGGTTTGAACCTGTGACCCTCTGCCTCAGCCTCCTGACTAGCTGGGGCTACAGGTGTATGCCACCAGGCCGACACCACTCTCCTTCCTGGGCTGTCCTTCATTGGTTTTCTGGGAAGACCTGTAGATGTGTGCTCCAGGTGCCGTGATGAACCTGGGGTGTGCCTGAGGGGTTTGCCTGGAGGTCCTCAGCATCCTTCCAGGCCTGTGTGGATGGAAAAGAAGGATGGGGTGGCAAGGGAGAAGTGGACTGTGGCAGCGGGGGAAAGAGGGAGAAAGGAAAGGGTTGTAGGGGTGGAGAGGGGAGAGCCTGACATGCCACTTCAGTGTTCTCTACTTGAACCCAGGGCCTTCACTGTGAACTACTGGGCTACATCCCTCCCTCCCTCCCTCCCTCTCTCCCTCCCTCTCTCCCTCCCTCTCTCCTTCCTTTCTCTCTCTCTCTCTCTCTCTCCCTTCCTTCCTTCCTTCCTTCCTTCGTTCCTTCCTTCCTTCCTTCCTTCCTTTCTTTCTTTCTGAGACAGAGTCTCTGTAACTCACTAAGTTGCCCGGGTTGGGCTCAAACTTATGATCCTCCTGCCTTAGCCTCCTGGAATGCTGGGATACAGGCCTGACTTAGGTGGCAAGGGGTTAGTTGTCCTTCTATGAGACAAGACTTAGAGGAGGAACCGGTAGATGAGAATGATGGACTTAGTTTGAGAGCTCCTGGACCCTCCGTGGAAACCTACAGCCCATGGGTGGCCACAAGGCAGGAGCCTAGCGAGGTGGCGTTCCCACTGCGGAGCCCTGCCAGTTACGTAAAAGCAGAACCAGCGCGGGAATCTGTCTGTGGGGGCAGAGGAGGGACGGATGGGGAGCGAGGACATCAAAATGAAAGGAACAGGCTCTATCCTTCAGGAGTAAGAGAAATACGGAGTGAAAGCAAGGGACACAGCCCAGGCTGTGCCCCACAGCCCCTTCCTGTGGTGGTCATGCAGACTCGGGTCAGCCGGAAGTCTCGGAACCACACATTCCTAAGAGCGGCTGAGCTCTGCAGCCCACTGGGGAGCCGGGCAGGGCTGCCTGCCCCCTGAAGTTGGGCATGAGCAGCTGGGACAGCTGGCGGGGTTGAGATTCCTTCCTCAGAGCGTCCCATTGTCAGACAGGGCTGCTGGTGGTGACTACCCCTCAGCCTCAGTGTCGTGCAGAGACCCAGGTCAGGTTCTGGCTGTGCCTGCCTGTGCCCCGTCAGGCACAGCAGTGGCGAATGTGGGATCTAGCCACAGAAGAATGTTCTTGGATGTCAGAGTGTCTTGGACCTGACACCCGCAACACCTCTGAGTCTTCCCAGAGTTCTCTACTGTGTCCACCAGATCAGTCTGCACTTAAAAATTAGGGGACACTTAGAGTTTTAGTGAGATCCTGTCTCAAATTCAAAATTTAAAAAATAGAAAGAAAGAAAAGGGTTGTTGGAGATGTGGCATAGTATGAAGGACCTGGGTCACATCCCTAGAAAAAAATTAGCAGGTAACCTCGGTTGTTTGCATGCCAGGATGTGCACTCCAGGAACCATGTCCCTTGGAATACTTCCTGAATCTGTACAACTTTTGTTTTTTTGAGACCGGATCTCGCTCTGTAGTCCAGGCTGGTCCTGAACTTACTCTAAAACTCACGACAGTCTCTTGCCCATCCTTCCGAGTGCTGGGAGTATAGGCATACGCCACCATGCCCAGCATATGTGGCACCTGGGAATCGAACTCAGGGCCTTGAGCTTGCGAGGCAATGCCTTTCTATACAACTTTATGAGAAGGAAACTGTGCCCATTTGGTGGGTGAGGAAACTGAGGCTCAGAGAAGTTCAGTGGCTCATCTGCAGAGTCTGCACCCATCGACACTGGGCACACTGTCAGGCAGAACCCCGGATTTTATGGCGGCCATTGGCTGTGTCCCTGTCCCGTGTGAGACCACCCCTGCCGGCCATACTCAAGTAGGTGGTGCGTGTGTGGCGTGTGCCTGTGTGCCACCAACGTCCCCTCCCGTTTCCTGGGCGCCCCTTACCTCCCCTGGAGACCACAGGAATTCCAATGAATTAATCTCATCACTTTATCAAGGAGGCACTTACAGAAATTACAAGGCAAGGCCACCGGCCTGGTTTTGCTGGCAGCCGGCCGCGGGGACCATAAGACAAATTGAAAGGAACAAAAATAAATAAGTAACATTAGAATGCTTTCAGGCCCTCGTGGGGACACCCACCCGCACGCACACAGGGTCAAGATCATCGCTCGAGACTTTGTGTTAGCACTGTCAGACTCTTGTTGCGGGAGGGCGGCAGGGTCACATCCACACGCGCTCTTGACCCCTCCTCTGAGCTACAACCTGTGGTTTGCCCTCCCTTGAGGATGGCCAGCCGCTGTGCAGCTGGGAGCAGGGCCCCGGGAGTTGGTAGGCACGTGAGTCCTGAGCTAACGCACGGGGCACTGTCCCTGGGGGGCCACGGCCTGGCTGCCTGGAGCCAGCTTCTGCACTCAACCCTGGCTGTCCTTCAGCCTGGACTCTACTCCCTTCTCATCCGTGTGGTGGAGCGAATAGTTTTCTCTCCAGGGCTGTCAGGAAAGCTTACTCAGCGTCTGCAGAGTGAGACTGCAGCTGCGCCGTGGCAGCAGGTGTCAGCGCTCGGTGTGTGCGAGCACCTACTGTGCGCAGGTGCTTAGGCTGCAGGGGGAGGCTGGTCTGGGTGGGTGAGATAGTACATATGCGCTGCTGACCTCAGTGGTGGTCACAGAGAGGCAGAGCCCTGAGAGGCAGAGGTGCCTTGGTGGCTAGTTCCCAGCTGCAGGACTGACTGTGCACGGACAGGGCAGTGGAGGAAATCAGGACCGAGTGGCTGGAGGTGGAGACAGAGTGATTGGGGGCTGTGGCGGTTGGGGGCAGGGCCACACTCTGCGGAGCCTTCCTCTCCCAGGGGAAGTCTTAGGTGAGTTAGCTGATGTGTGTGTTTCCTTTCTTTGTGTTTCTCTCTTTCAATTTTACCGTGCTTCTGTGAATGTGGAAATTATTTCCCATGAAGCCACGTGAGTGCTCTAAGGAGGGGTTAGCGTTGGTGAAGATGGTGAGGGGCACAGGTTCTTCATCCCTCCCCTTCTCATCCCTTGCAGTGGTGCAGCAGTGAGGATGACTGGCAGGGAGATGGGTCCCCTGCTGGAGAGAGCGCCTGGGGACCTAAGTGATAGTGGGTGCAGTCACTCCCAGAGCTGGGATTGAGCGCCTCGTACAGTGAGACTTACATGGGGTTCGCCAGTGTGACCCACTCCAGGTTTGGCTCATACTTGTTCCCAGAAAACCCAGCACAGCAGGAAGTGGCTGTACCCCGAGGGGGCACAGAGGTTCAGGGATGCCTGTGGGGGCCTCTGGGTGGCCTTGGGTAGCTCACATCAGCTTCCTGAGTCTTAGTTTGTTTTCTTCCTTCCTTCCTTCCTTCCTTCCTTCCTTCCTTCATTCCTCCCTTCCTTCCTTCCCTCCTTCCTTTCTTTCTGAGACAGGGTCTCACTCTATAAATCAAGGCTGGTCCTGAACTCCACGTAGCCCAGGCTGGCCTTCTCTTAGCCATCTACCTGCCTTAGCCCTGGGATCGCAGGCCTATGCCACCACACCAGGTTAAGATGGTGCTGGGGAACCAAACCCAGGATCTTGCATTTGCTAGGCAAGTGCTCTAACCGCTGTGCTACGCCCCCAGGCCCTGATCGTCAGTTTCTTGCTGTGCCAGCTCAGAGGGTTGCAGTGAGGATGGAGGCATGGGTGCAGGAGGCAGGGCCACGGGGAATTCCGTGTAGACCTCAGGGTGTAGACCCCAGGCTCCTGCTCTGTACAGTGGGGAACGTGTCGGCACCTACCTCGTGCAATTGCTGTAGATGGTGTGTCAGACGTTTGGTCTGGCTGCCTTGGTTGGCGAGCAGGAGGCTCCTGGTGCTGCTGAGCAGGGCTGAGCAGCACGGGCCCTGCCTTCCCACGGCCCCGCCTCCTGGGGGCGCTGACCGTGGTCCTGGTAGCCATGGTACTAGACACTCAATTAAGGAGTGGCCTGAAATTTCAGCTACCAGTTGCCCCAGCCACAATGAATGGTGGCTTTTAAAATGACCCCACTGAGCGACGCCACTAGGTTTTTTGTTTTTTGGGGTTTTTTTCCTTTATTTGGGTCTAGGTCTCAGACTCGGCTCCAACTTTCAGTCCTCCTGCCTCAGCCTCCGGGAGTGCTGGGATTCCAGGCATGTGCTACCATGTTCAATTTGAATTACCATGTTCTAAGGCAACGTTCTGCACACGGTCCTGCCTAATCCCTCAGTTAGGAGCAGGCAACGCTTGCTTGGCACCCGGGCTAACAGACTGGGTAGGAGGAAGGTGATTTCCTTGAAGTCAGCCCATCTTGGTGGCCTGGGCCTTGCCAGCGGCAGGCAGAATCCAGGCACTGACCTGACCCTTGGGCTCATCTGTGTCTATGGTGACCCCAACCAGTGGTGGCTTCAAAACCGTGGGTGGCCATTTTTTGGAGAGGGACATTCCACATGGTTGCCTGGTCCACCCAGACCTGGGACCTGGAACCTCTACAGGAAGAGAACTTGGCCCATTCTGACGAGCAGCTCAGAGTACCTGCTGGGAGACGCCACCCTGTGGGACCTGGGTGGGGCTGGCTGGCGCTCTGGCTAGTTCCTGTCCGGCTGGGGGTTCAGGGTCCGAGACAGCAGGTGCCTGGCAACCTCTCTGTGTCTGGTTACAGGCAACATCGAATACAGCTGCCCGGCCACCAACGAGTGCGAGATCACGAAGCGGAGGCGCAAGTCCTGCCAGGCCTGCCGCTTCATGAAATGCCTCAAAGTGGGGATGCTGAAGGAAGGTAAGCGCCCCCCGACCCCCCGCGGGGCTTATGTGTCCTGCAGGGCCAGTCCTGCAGCCTGGGCATCCGGGGTGGGAGCCTGCCGCCCGCCTCGCTCCCCCGTCCCTGGCACCGTGGGATTGTTGATGGGAGTTGGGAGTTCTTCACTGTGGGTCCTTCCTGGCCTCCTGACCCTGTGGGGCCCTGGGCAGTTGGCTTCACACCCAGGACAGGAGGGGTTGGCTGCTCCCCACCAGCACCTCTGGGGCTGGGGGTGGACAGGGCACAGGTCCAAAGGCCCTGGATGGTACTGGTGCCCTCTTTCTGCACAAGGAATGCCTTGTTTCCCAGAGGGTGGCAGGACACAGCTCCTGCCTGGCCGGCGCTTCCCCTGGTCCTGATCCCTCCCTCTCCTTCCCTCCCTCTCAGCCCCCTGTCTTCTCGAGTCCTGTGCTCTCCAGTGTGGTAGCATGGGTCACATGTGCCTGCTCAGCACTGATATGTGCTGAGATGTGTTCTGGGTATAAAAATGCAATAGATTTTGAAGATTCCATAGGGCAATAAAATATAGTAGCAGCTGGGCTTGACATCACAGGCATTGTAATACCGGCACTCGGGGAAGCTGAGGCAGGAGGGTCACAAGTTTGAGGCCAGACTGACCAACTTGGGGACTTAGAGAGACACTGTCTCAAAATAAAGATTACAAAGTGGGCTGGGGATATAGCTC
Organism: Ctenodactylus gundi; assembly: GCA_004027205.1. Lineage (NCBI taxonomy): Eukaryota > Metazoa > Chordata > Mammalia > Rodentia > Ctenodactylidae > Ctenodactylus > Ctenodactylus gundi. The sequence goes on from PVKB01001486.1 coordinate 410,265, forward strand.
AGTGTGAAGTATCTGGGTTCAATCCCCAAGGGGGGGAAAAGTCACTGTAAAATGTGGTAGTTAGTGATTATTTTAAAAAATCAATTTGTAAGCCGAGCCTGGTAGCTCAGGCCTGTAATCTCAGCACTCTTCAGAGTCTTAGGCAAGAGGATTCAAGCCCAGGATGGGCAACTTAGTGACTTAGCAAGATCCTGTTTCAAAATAAAAAATAAAATTGGGCTTGGATATGTGTAAAGGGCCTGGGCATCCCCAGACTACCACACACACACATAAAAGATTGTGTGTAGATATGATCTTTTTCTGGAGACAGTGGGTTAAATAAAATATATGAAATTAATAGCAGGTACTTCTTTATACCTCTGTTAATGTGGCTTCTAGGAAACTCAAGGTGACATGTAGACAGCTGTTCTAGGTCTACTCCCTGCTCACATTCCCTTCCTTTTTTTCCTGTTCTCTTTTTTCCCCCCTCTCACTAAATTGGCCATGCTGGACTTGAACTTGCAGTCCTCCTTCCTCAGCCTCCCAGAGTGCCACCATCCTCGGCTCTCACTTTCCTCCCCATCTGTTCAGTTTAGTGACCCCCTACTCAGTACCATTTTGGGTATAGTAGCACAGGTGTGTGTTCCTACCCCCAGTCTCCAGGCCCCTGGCCTTTCTAAGAAGAGCCAGTGAAAATTCTTCAAGAGTAGCTTTTATGCTTCTGGACCCTGGGATCCTTCTAAAAGTAGGACAGGTGGTGTGTGGGATGATCAGGAGGGGCCACACAGAAGAGGAAGCCTCGGGCCACAGTCCCTCAGTTGGGGGGGGGGGGGGCTGCGAAGGCCCAGGCCAGCCTTCAGGAGCCAGTGGGACCTGCCTTCTCCCCCAGGCCCTCTGGGGACGAGGCAGGAACCGATGCTGTACTCTCAGTAAAGCAAGCTGGACTTCAGTGCCCGTGGAAACGGCCCTCTCCGCTTCCGTTCCTGCTGCAGGTCCCCACTCTGCACCCAAGCACTCAGTCATCCCTGGGTCTACACAGCGCATTGGCCTTTAGAGTTCACCTGTTCTTTGTCACTTCATTTAGGCCCTTTGTGATGGAGAGGGCCACTCAGCTCCCGCCAGCTGCATTTTTGGGAGTCCCATGGAAAATACAGCTCTTTCTAGATTAAAGAAAGGAGGCAGGACCATGCTAAAAGTCAGTGTGTTGGACCTTTTTTCTTCTTTTCAGGCTAGGCACGGAACTCAGGGCCTTGAAC